>JAUKNK010000021.1:1402500-1875000 GCA_030765055.1 Mantis religiosa | reverse complement strand
AAGTTGAAATTATGGAAATTGCCTGTAATTTCCTACCTCCCCTTTGTTACCTTTTTTAAAGATGGGTTTCACTTTACCTTTTTTTTAACCTGTTGGGGAACGTCCCGCTTGAAAGTGAAAGATTTATCAAGTACGTCAGTGGTTCAATTAGGAATAAGGAGCAACGCTTTATGACGCAGTTAGAGTAACCGTCTATTCCTACTGATTTTTTATTCTTCAAATTTTTTATAACATCTTTTCCTTCCTCAACTGTTATTGGAATTAAAAACATGCTATGTTCATTTTTCTTTACACTTAATCTTTCCTTCTTTCCTAGAGAATGAGTATTTAACAGTTTCTCCGCTACAGTTGAATAAAACTGGTTGAATAATTCCGAAATTTGTTTAGGATCACTTACTTTTTGGCCATTAATTTCTAGATGGTAATTTTCTTTCAATTTGGGTCCATTTTTTATTTCGTGCTTAATTACTTGCCCTATGGATTTAGTTTTATTAACTGCTTTATTTATTGTTTCATCGTTATTTAACTTTTTGGCTGCTCTTATAACTTTATTATATATATTTCGATATTTTACATAATAGGCCTTAAAATCCGGTGTAGTCTTGTTTTCCTTCATGAATTTGCTCAAGAATTTTAATCTATCACCAGATTTGCGGATTCCTGTTGTGATCCACTTATTACCTAGCTTGTTCATTGCTACTTTAACAATTGGTATGGCTGTTACAAAGTGAAAATCAAATGTGTCCAAAAATGCATTCATGGCATCGTTTAGATTTCGCTCAGTGTACACGCTTTCCCAAGATTCTTTACTTAATAGAAAATTTAGATAGCTTAAATTGTAATCAATAGCAAGTCTAACTTTTTTTTTTTTTTTTTTTTTTTTTTTTTTTTTTTTTTTTTTTGCATTCTGTTTTGGGTTATGCTGATCTACTGGGTCAACTAATTTTAACATTTGTGCGTAATGATCTGACAGGGCTGTGTCAAAAACCTGAATTTCATATTTCCACTTACTTATATTCAGCACCACTTGGTCAATCGCAGAATAAGACGAATTCGAGACACGGGTTGGTAATTTAACTATGTTTTCCATTCCATAAATATTAAAGACATTTGGCAGCTGCTTTTTATTTGCGTTTTCTGTTAAATAGTTTATATTCACGTCCCTTACTATAATTACAGATTTTTTTGTCTTTTTAAAGAAGTCTAAAATGATTTCTTAATTTTGAAGGAAAATTTTGGTATTGCTTGTGGGATTTCAGTACACACAAATAAGAATTAGTTTGCTGTTTAATAGTTCACACATGCTGGCTTCAAAGTGTTCCTCCTGGTCTAAGTATTTAAACATAACAATCTCCCTAAATTTAACTGATTCATTTACATATATACACGATCCACCATTTTTCTTGTTTGACCTACAGAAGGAAGATGCTAGCACATAGTTAGGTATATTAAAATACTCAGTTTCATCTTCTCCCAACCAATGTTCCGTTAAACAAATTGCTGTAGAGTTTTTTAAAGCAGATGTTAATAGTACTTCAATATTACACTTTTTGTTCCTTAAGCTTTGGATGTTTTTGTGGAAGATTGATAGGTTGAATTTACTATTGTTACTAATTTTACAGCTAGTATTTACACCAGTATTTGTTTTCTCAGGAGGATTGCTATCAAAGCCTACATGCTTTTCACCTTCTTCATACGTTTCTAATTTACCCGACTTTTACATACTACACCTATTACATCTTTTATAGCTTCCATCAGTGTAAACGACCCTTTTCTGTTTAGATGTAGACCATCCTTGCCAAGGCACGAGTAGTCCAGCTTCTTGTCTAGGTCCAGATAAATAGCTCTTAGAGCAGGGCATGCCCATCTAATATTTTCATTAACACTATTTACATACCTATCACCTAAGTCACGCCTTCTCACTATACTGTTCACTACTAGTTTAGCATTTGAAAACTTCTTCTTGGTCGCACGTATAAGATTGTACATGTTACCCAGAATCTCTTCGGCATTCCGGGAGTTTTTTTTAGATGGTTTGTACCAACATGTAGCACAACCACTTCGGTATCTTCTGGTCTTCCAGTGATGCTGGAATCATTGAGTTTCACACACATTTGCTGCACATTTATTCCACTTAGAGACCTCAACTTAACCCCATCCACATTTACATGTTTAATAATAGAATCCCCAAGCACTAACACTTTGCATTTTTCCGTTTCCGGTTTGTCCGTTCCTTCCCCTTCACGTTTCCTGATTTTGAGGTTAGGGTTAATCCACTTGAATTTGGAGCTTACTGCTGTTTCTTTCTTCTTTTTCTGCAGACCAGTATTTGCAGTGAGTCCTTCATCAACGGAAAGCTGAGATTCACTATCGAATGACGATAGCAAAGTAAACCTGTTGCTTGTAGGAATAGGCTCCTTCATTTTCATCACAATTTTATTTGAGTCATCTCTGTGTTTAGCTTTTTCCTTCAGGAGATGATTTTCCATTTTGAGTTCGTTGTTTTCAGTCTTTAAGGTTCTTATTTCTTCATGAGCCTGTTTTAAGTCTTTGTTCAATAAGTCCACGATGATTTGAAGCGACGCTATGACCTCCGCTTCACGTGTTGTTCCATTCCGAGATGGCGGTTCTTCCAATTGTTGATTTTGTTTCTTTAATTCTATTAAGGGTTCCTCCCCAGTCTTGTCTTCATTTCTGTGGCTTTCTCCGTCATTGAAATTGTTGTTGCTGTAATCTCTTTTTGCTTTATTGCCATTAATATCACTCTTTTCACTGATTTTCAATGACTCACTTCGCGTGCCATAACTACACGTCGCCATCTTATAATCTGTGTTGTAGTAAATTAAATGACACTTGCAATAATTGTAATATTACATTTGTAATAATACAATTGTACTTCATTTAAATGAAGCTGCAGATTACATTGCCCTGGTTTCTACCAAGGCTACAAAACATTGCTGATGATCTATCGTTTAATAAGTTCTGCGTAAGAAGTAATCGTGTAGGACAAGGGTAGGCAACCTATGACACGAGTATTATCGTCTGGTACGCGAGCTCGTTTTGGATGATGGTAGATATAAAATACCTAACATATCTAAATATTGTGAAGTGATGTGCCATTTTAAGCAACATTATTTCAATCGGTGTGTCAAAATGGGCAAAAAGCACGTATTATCTTCTTGAAGGTAATATTTCATGTTCGAGTAGTGTTATTGGTAGCATTGCTTTCTGTTGTCTTTACACGTCCGTTCATAGTGGAGGGTTACCAAAGCTTCTAGTGACCATTTGTGACACTACGAGCGCTTCAGTAAAGTAGTTAGTGTACCGCACAACAGATAGCGCAGCGAGAGAATCAATACACTGAAGGAAGGAATGTGCGAAATACTCTAAGGCCCTCTCGTCCTGATAATAATTTTTTCGAAACGGAAATAAACTATTATGCTACTTCACTTCACTTTATAAATAAGATATAATACGGAATTGTTACACCAAAGAAAAACGACATTATCCTCCATTGGTGGGAACAGGAGGCCATTATCGTAACTATAAGTTTTCGAAGATATTTCAAACTATATGGGTATTATCCTCAATTCTTTGTGATATTGATTTTGTGAATTCAACTGTTTCATACAGTTGTGTGGTACATATATATTCATGTACTAACATGTATTCAAATATATAATATGTAGAAGTGGGGGTAAAATCTGTTGCATTCCGATGTAAATGATAGAATTCTGGAACTACTAATGAGCGCAACAGTTATAACAAATATATATTTCAAGATTTGCTATTAGGATGAAAACTAATCTTTTGCTATTCTCTCTTTTTTATGTTTTGGTTTTATTTGTTCCATTACCTTCAACTGCGATGGTAATAGCGGCGGCCTTTTTTTTTTTTTTTCTTTGGGGAGCAAACCGCCTGTTGGCGATGTTGTTGACTCGTATACGTTCAATCGTTGGATCACGCACACTTTCGCAATCTTATTCCAGACTCTGGGGAAAATGGGGAAATGGAGAAAATTCCCCACTACCAACCTGGAATGAAACCCGGGACTCCTCGCACAGCAGGCAGTTGCTCTACCGACTGAGCTACGACGCCAGTTTGTCTTTTCTTGCCCGTTCCTCCTAACCTCATCTAGCCTTAGTTCCACACATTTTCCCGTTTTATGATTTTAGAGGTACAATTTGGTCACTCAGCAAAAGTTATGTTTAATTACACAAAATTATGTCATTTTCCAAGAGTTGTCATTTTAAAGGACTCGCTCCATTGCGTAAAGCAGTATGTATAAAAATGAAATGAGTAATGACTTGACTTAGCATATAAGCACAATATTAAAAAAAATAGTTGAAATACTTATGGTATCATCCAGTTGTGGCTTGGTTACAAGTTAATTATCTATATTAATGTGCGATAATCATCTATTAATTACACATGTCCACGTACAGGACCTTCGTTTTTGCATATTACCATCCTAAAGGGCATTTTCTTGGTCCCGAGAAACACGATATTCGCCGGCGGAATCGGTTATTCATAGCCCCTTAAATTGAAATACTTAGATTATCGTGGAAATGTTATAACCTAATACCTTCGACTTAGAACTTTGCCGCCACAGATGCCTCACTCGTTTTTAGAAAATTACCATAATTCTTCACGGTCGTACCTTACTTCGTCACTAAAAGAAATTAATCGTGGTTCAATAGAGTGATTATCGACATTATTAAACATCTAACTGCATAAATTAGCTCCACTCTCATTATGCTCCAGGTGCATTTCTGAACTTATAGTTAAACTTTAAGGCTTTAATTTCAGAGTTATAGTG
Source organism: Mantis religiosa (assembly GCA_030765055.1). Taxonomy (NCBI): domain Eukaryota; kingdom Metazoa; phylum Arthropoda; class Insecta; order Mantodea; family Mantidae; genus Mantis; species Mantis religiosa. The sequence continues at coordinate 1,870,181 of JAUKNK010000021.1, read as the reverse complement.
GTATTCCGAAAAGATGTTAACGGAATTTCTGTTTCCAAGTTCTTTGATATTTATTCTATGTCTTTCTGATGACACTGGAGTATTTCTTAGCAAAACATGCGATTTAATTTGGATTTTTTATCAAAAAATATATTTCGTTTCCCCAAACCTACTCACGAGGTTACGAACTGTTTGAGTGTGAGGTGCACAAACAGCAGGAACCGATCTATAAGTCAATGTCTCATTCTTCTGCAAGAGTTTGTCACATAAGAATAACAAATGAAGAACCTGTGTCCTAATGTACTCGACCGTTCTGGCAGTTAAAGCATTGACACACTGCAACAATGAAATACTCGTATGTAGGTCCCGTATTGATCAATCTCTGAACAGCACAGTTTACATCGGGAGAGGCCAGGCTGTACCACGCTCCTGCCCTTATATATGCTCGTCCTCAACACTTGCTTAGCGTATGACGTCACCGCTCCATGTAAGTATTGCTGTAACGTTAAGTCATATCGACGAAGAATTAAATGATTGGAATGATGCTCAAATCAACCCAGGTTCCATAGAACTTAGAGTTACCCGACAGTCATCTTTCAGGATCAGGGAAAACCCAGGTAAAAACCTTATCCAGGTAACTCGCCCTGATCGAGATTCGAATTCGGGAACTCTTGAACGTGAAGCAGACACGCTACCATTTGCGCTGCCGAGGCGGGCGGAAGTAGTTTGAGGCGTACGTGAGCAGTAATGTAGGAAAGACTGGAAATAAGGTCTTAAGATGTTACAGTGAGAAACAACTCGTTGACCGGGTTCTTTTAACGTTGATTTTGAATAACTATTAATAACACTGTTACTTCCTCATGCTTACCTCCAGACTCTTTGGATGTCAGGGAAAGAGTCCTATTAAAAATGTTGTCCCGCTCCAGCTGGTAATTCAACCCGAGGCCGCCGGGTTCTTCTTCTTCAGCAAATTTCCCTTCTCTTTCTCTACTTACACCCCCGAGGACTTACAAGCCAATGACTTGAGTCAGGAGTCTCTCGAGAGGCAGCATTATTTGGATGCCCCATGCCTGGCACGGCAATGAAGAGAGGAAATTAAATGTATTGCTGAGAAGATTTACAAGAAAATTTGCGGATCGTATTACGCAATCCAACACCCGCGAGAAAATATACGTTCACATTGTTCGGGTTTGAACCCGAGTACTCTGGAATACGAATCATTTGGTTGCGTGGTGCCACCCTCACTGGGTGGACTTCTTGGTTGAAAGGACAAAATCCGACACGCGAAGTTAAAGACATTCCTAATAACACCGGCTCTTGTAGCGTACCTGCTAGAGCAACCAGCGCTCTAGCGCTCTGCCGCATAGAGGAGCGTGGGTTCGAGTCCCGCATTGGGCATGGGTGTTTATGTGTATATGTATAAAACGTATTGAAGACAAACAGTCGTGAAACGGAAACAATACACAACTGTAAAAGAAAGGGAAAATGTATGTATATAGGTAGACATTTTTGATTAGTTCTAAAAATAACTATTACTTATCCTTTTAAATAGTCACCTAACTACTAAATTATTTAGAGTACGGGAGTTGCAGATTTTTCAATTTAACGTCTTAAATATGGAATTCCTTTTAAGACATGGTGTGTATGCCGTTCAACTGGTTATGCTCAATGCTGACCCTAAACTTAAATCTCAAAGTATTTTTTGATTTTGCTAAACTGTTTATTGTTCATTTTTGTTAAATATATTTTGTGGAATACTTCCGCTCGTGTAACAAAGCCCATTTAAGTCATAAGTTGCATGCAAAATGTTATGTACTGTAAACGACATGACCCATAACCGCAGTAATATTTCCTCTACGTTAGCCCTAACATTTTTGTCTCGGTTCATGTTTGCCGCGTTTGGTTCTATATTTTACCGCTAGGGTCCGCGGCATATGCTCATACTTCCCTTGAATGCTGATTTAAGTGGTTATGCATAGTGAATTCCAAGGGGCGTTTCTCTACTTGTGTGAACGTCCGCTAACTTCTGTAACGGAATTATATTTTCGTTCATCTTCAACTAATAAGAAGCAAGCCAACTTTTTATAAGATCCAAGTCGAGTTTTAATCTACTGAGAGTCGTGAGATCTTTTCTCAGGTGTGGATGCGGATTTTTGGTGAAAATAAAATTTAGATGAGTCCAATTTTGTAATATATTATTTAATTATATAATATGAACTATGATTCACTCTTATCTATTATAAATATTGAATAACACTTTTTGAATCTTATTAATTTTCCTTTACAATTACAATCCTCGTAACATCTTTCCTCCTTCCCCAGCAAGATACAAGATTCTCACTTTTTCTAGATTATTGATTTTCTTGTCCCCATAGCAATTCCCACCTTATTTTGTGATTGGCCGATTCACTAACTCGTCATCACACCACGTCACACCACGTCACACCACTACTTCGGCCAATCACACAACTACATACATTTTTATATATATTTACAATTCCCACGAACATAAAAATACTGTTACAAATGCCCCTCTTCGAAATATATGGAAAATAACCAAACAAAGGAATTAACAATCTGTTTCCATATATTTCGAAGAACAGCCCCAATTAACAATTTCGTTTACAACAATGAACTGTAACATAAATATAACATACATAAAATATAATAATATACATACATTGGATGAAATATAATAAATGAACATTTAACAACAATAAATTAACATTAATTAAAATACAACAATATATTGATGTTTAACAATGTTTTATTTTTATTATTATTTAACACACACATAGTATATATTCAATATTGTTTCAATTACTGTCAAGGCTTTTATGTGTATAGGGATCAGTATCATTCACTTTAAATGTGTGTGTGTATTTGTTACACAGTCCAGGTTTTGAACTAAAGGCTTTTCTATTCTTTAATATACACAATTTCAACTGTTCTTTTCTCGCTTGGTCTAAATTGTATGTGTTTTCTAACTTTACTTGTAATATTCTCTGGAATTCTATTTCTTCCTCCACTTGGCTTCCGCCGTTCTTATCTTGTATTGTGTATAATTGGCAACAATGCTTTTCAAGGTCAGTTACATTATTTTACAATCCATCAATAATTAAATTCTTCCCACAATTTTCATTTTCATCGTATTCAATATTACCATTTTCTTGCAAAAGTATATCTTCCACAAAAAAAAAAACTTTCATTATTTATATTATCCATATTCTCTTCTTTTCTTCCATCTTCTTCCAATAATTTTATTACTAATAAATCATTTTCTGTCTTAACCTTCATTTCATGCATTTCGAAATTCAATACACTTTGCCATTCATATAATAAATCATTACCCACAATTACATCTCTTGCCAAATGTGGAATTACCAACGCAATGAAATTGAAATTCCATTCACCTATTCGCCCCTTAATTAATACTTGATATTTAATCCTATCCTTTTTCTTCCCAATTGCAGTACTGCAGTAAACGTTACACACATTTAAATATTCCACTTTATAGTTAGCTAACAGATTTTTAAACAATTCCTCACTTATCACAGTAGAACTGGCTCCAGTATCAATCAAGGCTGTATATTCTTTATCCCATAGGTAAATAATTATCTGAGGTGGGTTGACTAATTCCTTATTTTTCTGCAAGAGAGTGAGCTTATTTCCGTTATCTTCAACTTTCAATTCGCCCTGTGTCATCCTCACCGAACCACTTTCCAGAGCACAAAATGATTTGGTTTTTAGTTTTCCATCTCCCTCTGATTATTACTTTCATTGTTGGTTAGGTTGGTGCTATCGTTTATACTCACATCATTCTCTGTGCTTTGTGTATTTTCGACTCTTTCATTTTGATTACTTTTTTCAAATCTCACACCCCTAAAATCTCTTTGATTTGCACTAAATAAACTAGTACCTCTACCCCTATTAAAATTACTTATTCGCTGATTATTTCCTCGATAAAATCTTACATGGTTTATTTGATCATTTCTTCCAATTCTCGTCGACTGATTGTTATGATAATTCCTTTGCACATTATTTTGAACTCCACTTTCTGTTCCGGGAATTACAGATTCATAAGTTCGTCTAGGATCATAACCTCTTCCTTCAAATCTTTGATTTCTCACGGGTGCCCCGCCCCAATTTAAACTCGTCCTATTATTCCTATTATTTGTAGGTTGTGATTCCTGTCGATTTCTTCCTCGCTCAATATGGACGTTATTATAGTTACCATCACAGGATGTAGTATCATTAATGAGGTTATGTGCTTCAAATTCGGATAATAATTCAATCATATCAGAGAAATCGATAGGCTTAGCCACAATTAAATGATTTCTGATATGTGGTGGATAATGACGTATTAGCATGTTGACAATTTCTGTCTCAGAAATTTCGGGATTGATCAACTTACTTTTGTTTGCTAATTTTAAGAAATATTCAGTCATAGAAATCCCTTTTTTAAACTCAAACCTACCCGTTGCTAACTCAACTTTTATTCTTCTTTGTCTCTCAGGTCCCCAAAATCTATTTATAAACAGATTTCTGAAAGTACTGTATGTTTCATGTGAAGCCAAAGTTAACCTTAACCACTCAAGAGCATTTTTCTTCAAACAGCGATTTACTATTACCATCCGAAATTCATTGGGAATTCTCTTAATACGGAAATATTCTTCCAATTCCCTAAGAAATACTTTTGGATTATCACCTGATTCCTCATCAAAACTTGGTGGACTAATATCATTTAGTGAATAATGTACACATTCATTTTGACCTACACTGTGGAGTTGTGTGTGTGAGGACATGTTCTGTGTGTTTCTGTGATAATTAATATCATTATCTGGACTCACAAAATCACTACATTCACTTACTACATCACTAGACTTCTGATGATTGCTTAATTCACCTGGTAAGTCACACTCGTTTATATTTGTAATTCTAGACATTTCTTTCCCGTTATTTACTTTTCTAGCCTGTAATGCAATTACAACTTGTGTCAATTTTCCTAAGTTATCCTTTTCTTTTTCAAAATGTTCTTTTACCTCTTTAATTTGCAAAATTACTTCTTCTTTTGCTTTACTTATCTCATCAATTTGTAACTTTATTTCCTCTTGGTGTATCTTACTTTCATCATGTTGTAATTGCATTTCAGAACAAATTACATTGATTCTTTGTTCTACTTTATCTCCTAATTCTTCTCTTTGTTTTTGTGTTATTTCTGCCTGTTGTATCCTAAATGTTTCTAACTCTTTGTTTAATTCCATTCTTATTTCTTGTTTCACAATGTCCTGACCTAACCTAGTTTCCTGAATTATCTCTCTCAACTCATTGACTTCCTTTCTATTCTCATCCTTATTAATCTCTATGATCTGCATGAGTCTTTCCATATTATCCCTACACTCTTTTCTCCCTTCTCTAATCTCCTGTGAAATTTCAGATTTTAATTCCTGTTTTAGCTTCTGTAATAAATTAATTTCTAAGTTACTCACATTTTGTGCTAGTTCCTGTCTTACTCCTACATCTAAATCATTCATTTTCTTAGTTAAATCGTTTACATTTTGTTCTATTTTAGAATCTAAATTACTCATTTCTGATTTTACATCTTTCATTCTAGAATCTAAATTACTTATTTCAGATTTAACATCTCCTATTTCTAATTTTACATCTCTCATTCTAAAATCTAAATTCTTTGCATTTTGTTCTATTTTAGAATCTAAATTACTTAACATTCTTGTTATTCTTTCCAACATTGACTCATTATCTATGCTTAATCTTGCATCCTCCCTATTCATTCCTACACTATCAGTAACTTCTCCTTCCACTATTATTTCTTTTCTACTCGCCATCTTTTTAACTATTTTCTGATTTCTTAACAACATAAATCTACTACTACTACTATTATTATTTTTTTTTTTAATTTCACTCACTTAAACCAGTTCTCGTTTTCTTCTTTCTTCTCTCTTCTTTCTTCTTTCCTTTTAAATTCCCACGGAGCTGCACGATGCTTTAATCTCCTCTTCTTTATCCTATTCGAGCCCCACGTTGGGCGCCATTTGTAACGGAATTATATTTTCGTTCATCTTCAACTAATAAGAAGCAAGCCAACTTTTTATAAGATCCAAGTCGAGTTTTAATCTACTGAGAGTCGTGAGATCTTTTCTCAGGTGTGGATGCGGATTTTTGGTGAAAATAAAATTTAGATGAGTCCAATTTTGTAATATATTATTTAATTATATAATATGAATTATGATTCACTCTTATCTATTATAAATATTGAATAACACTTTTTGAATCTTATTAATTTTCCTTTACAATTACAATCCTCGTAACATCTTTCCTCCTTCCCCAGCAAGATACAAGATTCTCACTTTTTCTAGATTATTGATTTTCTTGTCCCCATAGCAATTCCCACCTTATTTTGTGATTGGCCGATTCACTAACACGTCATCACACCACGTCACACCACGTCACACCACTACTTCGGCCAATCACACAACTACATACATTTATATATATATATATATATATTTACAATTCCCACGAACATAAAAATACTGTTACACTTCGTAATGCGGTAAGTCTAATGGGATCAATTAGCTTTTTGATTATACCACCTCAAGTTTTCAATTTGCAGATAATATGAGCTTTAAAATGTTCAAATGAACCTGTTGTCTAAAACTAGAGACAGCGTTAATATTAATTAATATTGTCAGTACATACGTAATAGTTTATCACGTAATTGCTTTTTAACTCCTGTTACTGCGTTGCATCTCTTTGCGTATGCAATTTATGGTTGTCCTCTTATCCGTGATAAAATTACCTTTAGTGCATGATGCAACCACAGTTATAAATTGTGGTGCACTTAATACCTATTTATGTGTAATATTTATGAAAATGTTAAATATTTCTTTTTTATTATTAGATGTTGTTCAAGTTTGGTTTTTATTGTTCATATTCACCTTGTAATTTTAGATAAACTGTGTGAATGGTTAAAGGTCCCATGCATGTGCGTTCTTATGTAAATGAGGAAGAAAGCTGATTTAAATAAGGAAATTGCCTTTATTCTACGGTTTAAAAGTAGCTGTCAGCAATAAGAAAGCGAGCAACTTACCTACTCACTCTTAAGACTTTCTCTACTACGTACTTATAGTAAATAGGAAATGATTGTATTCCACCCTAAAGAAATTTGATGTCGAGTTGTCACCGGACATATATGTATATTTGAGGTCCTCATGCATAAAATAATTTTTAGGAATAACACTTATGGGTGCTCGTGTGTGTCTGTTAAAAAACAAATTTGATATTATAATTCAGTGTCTTTCAAGGATTCAACAAGATTTTCAGGAAAATCCACCAATCCCAAACTATTTTACGTGGAACATTCTTTAAAAATATAAATTGTCTCAAATATGTCAGAAACGGCCTTGAGCAAAATACTATATATTTAATATATTTTCATGGTTAAGCAGCCACGCTTTTAACGATAACTGTGACGCGTCCCACGGCGCTACCCACGACACCGCCCCCGGACACCTTTACCACGTGGGTCATCTTATGCACTGAAAAATACTAGGATCAACGACTGGGTCAAGAGAGTCATTTTCATTTCACAAATTATGATATTAAAATGCCCTTAAATGCTTAGCTTTTCAACGAGGAGGTTACAAATGATATTGAGCTCGAAAGAAGGCAGACCGTAACAGATTTTCATAAGCATGTTGGGATGTTATTTCCTCTACTATTTTGCAATTATGTTAATGATGGAAAACTATCTTAAAAACGTTCGTGTTTCAAACTGGCCAAAAATAAAAGTCGCAAGGCACGGATAGTATAAAGAGAATATTCGTATTTTATAAAGTTGCATTATAGATACTTTGTTCTGTCAAAGTGAATCATTGGTAGACTAACAGACTGAAAATCACCAAAGAACGTCAGTTAAACCCCTCGTTTGTCATTCGTAGCGTAGTCGGAAGGTCAATGAAACAACAGCGGGAGCTAAAATGTCAAAAGTCAAGTGATGTGGGCAACAAAAGCAAGTGTTGATAACAGCTTAATCTAACGGCTCGGAAGTTAAGCCAAAACAAAACAGGTTAGTAGATATCTGCGACTTGTACACACAGGGAAGGGGTTGAGTGCCATGCAGTCGCGTACGTACTCATAAAACCAAGGTCACGGACAACGGTAATCTATCAAATGCAATCACACGACGAATGGTGTTATGGAATACATTGCACATTTATTTATTAATTATACAAAACAAGCTTATCTTATACAGATATATAAATATAAAAAATAATCATTAATGTTTACAATGTGCACAGTGAATAAAAAGTTAACTTGTGAGAATATTACATTACATCTGAGTATATACATTCGCTACAGTCGTTCCCATACTCGTACGATCTGTCTTTTCGTCTATGCAAGCTGTTGTCGGACACGGAATTTCTAATATCCTGAGGAACGTCTTCGTAGCACAGTTTTAGTTATTCCTAGCGTATTGTGAGCCCGGATGGCAATAATTTTTCCTGTATATTTTTCTATAATCTGCTTGAAGTAACTATTTTCTTCTTTTCAGAATGGAATGGTTACTACCATCATTATGTTGCATAGATCATAACAAAAGCTACTGTGTCTGCCTACAGTCCAGCCGTTGTATCTCCGGCTCTGACGTTTTGCGATTGCAAGAGGCGGAGGGGGAACGTTAATAGTACCACTATACAGTAATAAGCAATTCAAAACATATGCTCAAAATTATCTTTAGAATAAAAATATAGTAGTATATTAGCTTTAAAACGCTGAAATACAACTTGCAATTTCATTACCGTGCGAGATATTTATTACAACACCACTCTATTCGAATATTCCGTTCACACCTTTCACACACACTAACTGCATCTGTTGGTAGTATTGGGAGTCCTTACATCCGGTGTTGTGGTCAGGAAGTTAAAATTTCTGCTAGCGCCAATCAGCATTGTCGCAGCTAGGCGTGGCTCCCGAACCCAACACCGTGTTGCCAGCTTAAATTTGTCTGAGCCACGTGGCTTTAGCTGCTTGCGCTGGTGAACTTTCTTTAGTATATTTTGCGTGCGTGAATTCCGATTTTTAGTGTTCGTAAGCCCTATTATTATCGCTATTATAATGATATGGCTACTGGTTCGTGTAATATGCAAATACGTGAAAGATTTAAAATACGCATTGTTCCTCTGGTTGAAATTCCCGCTAAAGAACTGGTAACTGCCTACTTCCTGCTTCTCGAGAAATTTCAGAGCCGGGGATAGAGCGGCCGAACTGTACATTAACGTTAGATGCTGAAGGCACATTTTCCTCTCTGTTTTCCTTTTTACCAACAGCACGAGTTGATGACTTCCTCAGTTGACGATCAATACCTCATGCACAACACAACGAATTTTAGGCTGAATTCCGGGCCCTAATAAAGACTTGTATATTTTGGAATAGCATCTCTTCATTCTGCATGAATTTTCCGTGACTGGTAAATTGTAAGGTACACAATCTTACTACACAAGAATTAGATCACGTGAAACCTTTTTCAAGCAAATCTTTTCTATATTCCTGTTATTTGTTTGAATTTACAAATACGTGTATTTTTCTCAAACAGCCACTCGTAATTGTCTCAAAATCGAAATTTTAAAATAATCACATAGCAAACAGCTCTTAAACTGCTTGACTATCGCTTAAAGCCTACTAAATTTTGTGCTCTCCTGCAGATAAATATCTTTATTAACATAAAAATTTTATAAGATTAACGTTTGCGAGATTTGGGAAAGCCATATGAGCGCATCGCGTCAGATTTTAAATAAGAAATAAATCAGTGAATTTCAAGAGAATACTCTTGTTTTTTTTAAATTGCGCAAGCAAGAGGAGTGGCGCCAAACCATGAGCAGTAGCGAAATGACCGAAAAAAATTGTAAGTCCTTTCAAACGTATTCGCTACCATCGTATACGTTAGCTTTTATTTGAAACGAAGCATCTTCTTACAATCGTGCATCATTGGTGTTTAGCTTCACAGACCTTACGGCTCGATTTCCAGCTTAGATCCCTCATTGTCATTGACGATTTAAGTTCCCCCCTCTCTCTCTCTCTCTCTCTCTCTCTCTCTCTCTCTCTCTCTCTCTCTCTCTCTCTCTCTCTCTCTCTCTCTTCTCTTCTCTTCTCTAAAAACAGCACAGCAATAAAGGCCAAGTTTACCTGACAATTTCTTGCACCAAGTAGCAACATTTACTGTATTTTACGTTTTACCTATTTTTTTTTTTTTTTTTTTGTTAAAATTTAGAGATGGGGATATGTAACCATTTCCCGATATTAAGTTTATAGAATCAGTCTGAGCCAAAAGCTACTACACTTCATTTTTACTTTCGTTTAATGTATAAACATTTCTAATCTGTGTTGTAGTTAATTACATGACACTTGCAATAATTGTAATATTACATTTGTAATAATACAATTGTGCTTCATTTTAATGAAGCTGCAGATTTCATTGCCCTGGTTTCTACCAAGGCTACAAAATACTGCTGATGTATCGTTCAACAAGTACCGCTTAAGAAGTAATCGTGTAGGACAAGGGTAGGCAACCTATGACACGAGTATTATCGTCTGGTACGCAAGCTCGTTTTGGATGATGGTAGATATAAAATACCTAACATATCTAAATATTGTGAAGTGATGTGCCATTTTAAGCAACATATTTGCAATCGGCGTGTCAAAATGGGCAAAAAGCACGTATTATCTACTTGAAGGTAATATTTCATGTTCGAGTAGTGTTACTGGTAGCATTGCTTTCTGTTGTCTTTACACGACCGTTCATAGTGGAGTCTTACCAAAGCTTCTAGTCACCATTTGTGATACTACGAGCGCTTCAGTAAAGTAGTTAGTGTACCGCACAAGAGATAGCGCAGCGAGGGAATCAATACACTGAAGGAAGGAATTGTGCGAAATACTCTAAGGCCCTCTCGTCCTGATAATAACTTTTTTGAAATGGAAATAAACTATTATGCTACTTCACTTCACTTTATAAATAAGATATAATACGGAATTGTTACACCAAAGAAAAAAGACATTACCCTCTATTGGTGGGAACAGGAGGCCACTATGTTAACTATAAGTTTTCGAAAATATTTCAAACTATATTGCTATATTTCTTTATTTTTGGCAATGATTTTTTGAAATCAACTGTTTCATACAGTTGCGTGGTACATATATTCATTTATTAGCATGCATTCAAATAAATAATGTGTAGATGTTGGGCTAAAATAGAATCCTGAGGCTACTTATAACAAATATATATTTCACGATTTGGTATTAGGATGAAAACTACCTTTTGCTGTTCTCTCTTTTTTATTTTTTTGTTTTATTTGTTCCATTGCCTTAAACTGCGATGGTCATAGCGGCGGCCGTTTTTTTTTTTTTTTTTTTTTTTTTTTTTGGAGCACACCGCCTATTGGCGATGTTGTTGACTCCTATACGTTCAATCGTTGGATCACGCAACCTTTCGCACTCTTATACCAGACTCTGGGGGAAATGGAGAAAATTCTCACTACCTACCTGGAATCAAACCCGGTACGCCTCGCACAGCAGGCAGGTGCTCTACCGACTGAGCTACGACGCCAGTTTGTCTTTTGTTGCCCGTTCCTCCTAACCTCATCTAGCCTTAGTTCCACACATTTTCCCGTTTTATGATTTTAGAGGTACAATTTGGTCACTCAGCAAAAGCTATGAATAATTACACAAAATTATGTCATTTTCCAAGTGTTGTCATTTTAATGGACTCGCTCCATTGCGTAAAGCAGTATGTATAAAAATGAAATGAGTAATACTTGACTTATCTAATAAGCACAATATTAAAAAAAAAAAGTTGAAATACTTATGGTATCATCAATTTGTGGCTTGGTTACAAGTTAATTATCTATTTTAATGTGCGATAGTCATCTATTAATTACACATGTCCACGTACAGGACCTTCGTTTTTGCATATTACCATCCTAAAGGGCATTTTCTTGGTCCCGAGAAACACGCTATTCGCCGGCGGAATCGGTTATTCATAGCCCCTTAAATTGAAATACTTAGATTATCGTGGAAATGTTATAACCTAATACCTTCGACTTAGAACTTTGCCGCCACAGATGCCCCACTCGTTTTTAGAAAATTACCATAATTCTTCACGGTCGTACCTTACTTCGTCAGTAAAAGAAATTAATCGTGGTTCAATAGAGTGATTATCGACATTATTAAACATCTAACTGCATAAATTAGCTCCACCCTCATTATGCTCCAGGTGCATTTCTGAAATTATAGTTAACCTTTAAGGCTTTAATTTTAGAGTTATAGTGGTATTCCGAAAAGAGTTTCACGGAATTTCTGTTTCCAAGTTCTTTGATATTTATTCTATGTCTTTCTGATGTCACTGGGGTATTTCTTAGCAAAACATGCAATTTATTTTGGATTTTTTATCAAGAACTATATTTCGTTTCCCCAAACCTACTCACGAGGTTACGAACTGTTTGAGTGTGAGGTGCACAAACAGCAGGAACCGATCTATAAGTCAATGTCTCATTCTTCTGCAAGAGTTTGTCTCATAAGAATAACAAATGATGAACCTGTGTCCTAATGTACTCGACCGTTCTGGCAGTTATAGCATTGACACACTGCAACAATGAAATCCTCGTATGTAGGTCCCGTATTGATCAATCTCTGAACAGCACAGTTTACATCGGGATAGGCCAGGCTGTACCACGCTCCTGACCTTATATATGCTCGTCCTCAACACTGGCTTAGCGTGTGACGTCGCCACTCCATGTAAGTATTGCTGTAACGTTAAGTCATATCGACGAAGAATTAAATGGATGGAATGATGTTCAAGTCAACCCAGGGTCCATAGAGCTTAGAGTTACCCGACAGTCATCTTTCAGGATCAGGGAAAACCCAGGTAAAAACCTTATCCAGGTAACTCGCCCTGATCGAGATTCGAGCTCGGGAACTCTTGAACGTGAAGCAGACACGCTACCATTTGCGCTGCCGAGGCGGGCGGAAGTAGTTTGAGGCGTACGTGAGCAGTAATGTAGGTAGGAAAGACTGGAAATAAGGTCTTAAGATGTTACAGTGAGAAACAACTCGTTGACCGGGTTCTTTTAACGTTGATGTTGAATAACTTTTAATAACACTGTTACTTCCTCATGCTTACCTCCAGACTCTTTGGATGCCAGGGAAAGAGTCCAATTAAAAATGTTGTCCCGCACCAGCTGGTAATTCAACCCGAGGCCGCCGCGTTCTTCTTCTTCAGCAAATTTCCCTTCTCTTTCTCTACTTACACCCCCGAGGACTTACAAGCCAATGACTTGGGTCAGGAGTCTCTCGAGAGGCAGCATTATTTGGATGCCCCATGCCTGGCACGGCAATGCAGAGAGGAAATTAAATGTATTGCTGTGAAGATTTACAAGAAAATTCGCGGATCATATTACTCAATCCAACACCCGCCAGAGAATATACGTTCACATTGTTCGGGTTTGAACCCGAGTACTCTGGAATACGAATCATTTGGTTGCGTAGTGCCACCTTCACTCGGTGGACTTCTTGGTTGAAAGGACAAAATCCGACAGCGAAGTTAAAGACACTCCTAATAACGCCGGCTCTTGTAGCGTACCTGCTAGAGCAACCAGCGCTCTAGCGCTCTGCCGCATAGAGGAGCGTGGGTTCGAGTCCCGCATTGGGCATGGGTATTTATGTGTATATGTATAAAACGTATTGAAAACAAGCAGTCATCAAACGGAAACAATACACCACTGTAAAAGAAAGGGAAAATGTATGTATATAGATAGACATTTCTGATTAGTTATAAAAATAATTATTACTTATACTTTTAAATAGTCACCTAACTACTAAATTATTTAGAGTACGGGAGATGCAGATTTTTCAATTTAACGTCTTAAATATGAAATTCCTTTTATGACATGTTGTGTATGCCGTTCAACTGGTTATGCTCAATGCTGACCCTAAACTTAAATCTCAAAGTATATTTTGATTTTGCTAAACTGTTTATTGTAAATTTTTGTTAAATATATTTTGTGGAATATTTCCGCTCGTGTAACAAAGCTCATTTCAGCCATAAGTTGCATGCAAAATGTTATGTACTGTAAACGACATGACCCATAACCGCAGTAATATTTCCTCTACGTTAGCCCTAACATTTTTGTCACGGTTGATGTTTGCCTCGTTTGGTTCTATATTCTACCGCTAGGGTCCGCGGCATATGCTCAAAATTCCCTTCACTGCTGATTTAAGTGGTTATGCATAGTGAATTCCAAGGGGCGTTTCTCTACTTGTGTGAACGTCCGCTAACTTGATTATACCACCTCAAGTTTTCAATTTGCAGATAATATGAGCTTCAAAATGTTCAAATGAACCTGTTGTCTAAAACTAGAGACAGTGTTAATATTAATTAATACTGTCAATACTTACGTAATAGTTTATCACGTAATTGCTTTTTAACTCCTGTTACTGCGTTGCATCTCTTTGCGTATGCAATTTATGGTTGTCCTCTTATCCGTGATAAAATTACCTTTAGTGCATGATGCAACCACAGTTATAAATTGTGGTGCACTTAATACCTATTTATGTGTAATATTTATGAAAATGTTAAATATTTCTTTTTTATTATTAGATGTTGTTCAAGTTTGGTTTTTATTGTTCATATTCACCTTGTAATTTTAGATAAACTGTGTGAATGGTTAAAGGTCCCATGCATGTGCGTTCTTATGTAAATGAGGAAGAAAGCTGATTTAAATAAGGAAATTGCCTTTATTCTACGTTTTAAAAGTAGTTGTCAGCAATAAGAAAGCGAGCAACTTACCTACTCACTCTTAAGAATTTCTCTACTACGTACTTATAGTAAATAGGAAAGTATTGTATTCCACCCTAAAGAAATTTGATGTCGAGTTGTCACCGGACATATATGTATATTTGAGGTCCTCATGCATCAAATAATTTTTAGGAATAACACTTATGGGTGCTCGTGTGTGTCTGTTAAAAACCAAATTTGATATTAAAATTCAGTGTCTTGCAAGGATTCAACAAGATTTTCAGGAAAATCCACCAATCCCAAACTATTTTACGTGGAACATTCTTTAAAAATATAAATTGTCTCAAATATGTCAGAAACGACCTTGAGCAAAATACTATATATTTAATATATTTTCATGGTTAAGCAGCCACGCTTTTAACGATAACTGTGACGCGTCACACGGCGCTACCCACGACACCGCCCCCGGACACCTTTACCACGTGGGTCATCTTATGCACTGAAAAATACTAGGATCAACGACTGGGTCAAGAGAGTCATTTTTATTTCACAAATTATGATATTAAAATGCCCTTAAATGCTTAGCTTTTCAACGAGGAGGTTACAAATGATATTGAGCTCGAAAGAAGGCAGACCGTAACAGATTTTCATAAACATGTTGGGATGTTATTTATATCCTTTACTATTTTGCAATTATGTTAATGATGGAAAACTATCTTATAAACTTTCGTTGTTCAAACTGGCCAAAAGTAAAAGTCGCAAGGCACGGACGATTATTCGTATTTTATAAAGCTGCATATAGATACCTTGTTCTGTCAAAGTGAATCATTGGTAGACTAACAGAGTGAAAACCACCAAAGTACGTCAGCCAATCCCTTCGTTTGCCATTCCTAGCGTAGTCGGAAGGTCAATGAAACAATAGCGGGAGTTGGCTGGCCCCGTAGCTCAGGTGGTAGAGCACCTGCCTGCCGTGCTAGGGGTCCCGGGTTCGATTCCCGGCGGTGGGGAAGGGGATTTTTCTCCCACCATGATAATTCCCCATCTGGAAGTATGAATGAGAGTATGACTGTGTGTGTGATCTAATGATTAAAACTTAACGAATACGGGTTAACAACTTCAGGATGTTCTCAAAGGAGAACGGCCGCCGATATGACCATTGTAGTTGAAGGCGGGGTATAAATGGAACAAGTAAAAAAAAAAAAAAAAAAAAACAAAAAAAAACGGGAGCTTAAATGTCAACAGTCAAGTGATGTGCGCAACAAAAGCAAGTGTTGATAAGAGCTTAATCTAATGGCTCGGAAGTTAAGCCAAAACAAAAGAGGTTAGTAGGTATCTGCGACTTGTATGTACACACAGGGAAGGGGTTGAGTACTCATAAAACCAAGGTCACGGACAACGGTAATCTATCAAATGCAGTCACGCGACGGATGGTGTTGTGGAATACATTGCACATTTATTCATTAATTATACAAAACAAGCTTATCTTATACAGATATATAAATATAAAAAATAATCATTAATGTTTACAATGTGCACAGTGAATAAAAAGTTAACTTGTGAGAATATTACATTACATCTGAGTATATACATGCACTACAGTCCTTCCCATACTCGTACGATCTGTCTTTTCGTCTATGCAAGATGTTGTCGGACACGGAATTTCTAATATACTGAAGAACGTCTTCGTAGCACAGTTTTAGTTATTCCTAGCGTATTGTGGCCCGGATGGCAATAATTTTTCCTGTATATTTTTCTTTAATCTGCTTGAAGTAACTATTTTCTTCTTTTCAGAATGGAATGGTTACTACCATCATTATGTTGCATAGATCATAACAAAAGCTGCTGTGTCTGCCTACAGTCCAGCCGTTGTATCTCCGGCTCTGACGTTTTGCGATTGCAAGAGGCGGAGGGGGAACGTTAATAGTACCACTATACAGTAATAAGCAATTCAAAACATATGCTCAAAATTATCTTTAGAATAAAAATATAGTAGTATATTAGCTTTAAAACGCTGAATTACAACTTGTAATATCATTATCGTGCAAGATATTTATTACAACACCACTCTATTCGAATATTCCGTTCACACCTTTCACACACACTAACTGCATCTGTTGGTAGTATTGGGAGTCCTTACATCCGATGTTGTGGTCAGGAAGTTAAAATTTCTGCTAGCGCCAATCAGCATTGTCGCTGCTAGGCGTGGCTCCCGAACCCAACACCGTGTTGCCAGCTTAAATCTGTTGAGCCACGTGGCTTTAGCTGCTTGCGCTGGTGAACTTTCTTTAGTGTATTTTGCGTGCGTGAATTCCGATTTTTAGTGTTCGTAAGTCCTATTATTATCGCTGTTATAATGATATGGCTACTGGTTCGTGTAATATGCAAATACGTGAAAGATTTAAAATACGCATTGTTCCTCTGGTTGAAATTCCCGCTAAAGAACTGGTAACTGCCTGCTTCCTGCTTCTCGAGAAATTTCAGAGCCGGGGATAGAGCGGCCGAACTGTACATTAACGTTAGATGCTGAAGGCACATTTTCCTCTCTGTTTTCCTTTTTACCAACAGCACGAGTTGATGACTTCCTCAGTTGACGATCAATACCTCATGCACAACACAACGAATTTTAGGCTGAATTCCGGGCCCTAATAAAGACTTGTATATTTTGGAATAGCACCTCTTCATTCTGCATGAATTTTCCGTGACTGGTAAATTGTAAGGTACACAATATTACTACACAAGAATTAGATCACGTGAAACCTTTTTCAAGCAAATCTTTTCTATATTCCTGTTATTTGTTTGTATTTACAAATACGTGTATTTTTCTCAAGCAGCCACTCGTAATTGTCTCAAAATCGAAATTTTAAAATAATCACATAGCAAACAGCTCTTAAACTGTTTGACTATCGCTTAAAGCCTACTAAATTTTGTGCTCTCCTGCAGATAAATATCTTTATTAACATAAAAATTTTATAAGATTAACGTTTGCGAGATTTGGGAAAGCCATATGAGCGCGTCGCATCAGATTTTAAATAAGAAATAAATCAGTGAATTTCAAGAGAATACTCTTGTTTTTTTTTTTAAATTGCGCAAGCAAGAGGAGTGGCGCCAAACCATGAGCAGTAGCGAAATGACCGAAAATAAATTGTAAGTCCTTTCAAACGTATTCGCTACCATCGTATACGTTAGCTTTTATTTGAAACGAAGCATCTCCTTACAATCGTGCATCATTGGTGTTTAGCTTCACAGACCTTACGGCTCGATTTCCAGCTTAGATCCCTCATTGTCATTGACGATTTAAGTTTTTCCTCTCTCTCTCTCTCTCTCTCTCTCTCTCTCTCTCTCTCTCTCTCTCTTCTCTTCTCTTCTCTTCTCTTCTCTTCTCTTCTCTTCTCTAAAAACAGCACAGCAATAAAGGCCAAATTTACCTGACAATTTCTTGCACCAAGTAGCAACATTTACTGTATTTTACGTTTTACCTATTTTTTTTTTTTTTTTTTTTTTTGTTAAAATTTAGAGATGGGGATATATAACCATTTCCCGATATTAAGTTTATAGAATCAGTCTGAGCCAAAAGCTACTACACTTCATTTTTACTTTCGTTTAATGTATAAACATTTCTAATCTGTGTTGTAGTTAATTACATGACACTTGCAATAATTGTAATATTACGTTTGTAATAATACAATTGTGCTTCATTTAAATGAAGCTGCAGATTTCATTGCCCTGGTTTCTACCAAGGCTACAAAACACTGCTGATCTATCGTTTAACAAGTACCGCGTAAGAAGTAATCGTGTAGGACAAGGGTAGGCAACCTATGACACGAGTATTATCGTCTGGTACGCGAGCCCGTTTTGGATGATGGTAGATATAAAATACCTAACATATCTAAATATTGTGAAGTGATGTGCCATTTTAGGCAACATATTTGCAATCGGCGTGTGAAAATGGGCAAAAAGCACGTATTATCTACTTGAAGGTAATATTTCATGTTCGAGTAGTGTTATTGGTAGCATTGCTTTCTGTTGTCTTTACACGACCGTTCATAGTGGAGGGTTACCAAAGCTTCTAGTCACCACGTGTGATACTACGAGCGCTTCAGTAAAGTAGTTAGTGTACCGCACAACAGATAGCGCAGCGAGAGATTCAATACACTGAAGGAAGGAATTGTGCGAAATACTCTAAGGCCCTCTCGTCGTGAAAATAACTTTTTCGAAATGAAATAAACTATTATGCTACTTCACTTCACTTTATAAATAAGATATAATACGGAATTGTTAACCAAAGAAAAAAGACATTATCCTCCATTGGTGGGAACAGGAGGCCACTATGGTAACTAAGTTTTCGAAAATATTTCAAACTATATTGCTATAATTCTTAATTTTTGGCAATGATTTTTTGAAATCAACTGTTTCATACAGTTGCGTGGTACATATATTCATTTATTAGCATGCATTCAAATAAATAATGTGTAGATGTTGGACTAAAATAGAATCCTGGAGCTACATATAACAAATATATATTTCACGATTTGGTATTAGGATGAAAACTACCTTTTGCTGTTCTCTCTTTTTTATTTTTTTGTTTTATTTGTTCCATTGCCTTAAACTGCGATGGTCATAGCGGCGGCCGGTTTTTTTTTTTTTTTTTTTTTTTTAGCACACCGCCTATTGGCGATGTTGTTGACTCCTATACGTTCAATCGTTGGATCACGCAACCTTTCGCACTCTTATACCAGACTCTGGGGGAAATGGAGAAAATTCTCACTACCTACCTGGAATCAAACCCCGTACGCCTCGCACAGCAGGCAGGTGCTCTACCGACTGAGCTACGACGCCAGTTTGTCTTTTGTTGCCCGTTCCTCCTAACCTCATCTAGCCTTAGTTCCACACATTTTCCCGTTTTATGATTTTAGAGGTACAATTTGGTCACTCAGCAAAAGCTATGAATAATTACACAAAATTATGTCATTTTCCAAGTGTTGTCATTTTAAAGGACTCGCTCCATTGCGTAAAGCAGTATGTATAAAAATGAAATGAGTAATACTTGACTTATCTAATAAGCACAATATTAAAAAAAAAAGTTGAAATACTTATGGTATCATCAAGTTGTGGCTTGGTTACAAGTTAATTATCTATTTTAATGTGCGATAGTCATCTATTAATTACACATGTCCACGTACAGGACCTTCGTTTTTGCATATTACCATCCTAAAGGGCATTTTCTTGGTCCCGAGAAACACGCTATTCGCCGGCGGAATCGGTTATTCATAGCCCCTTAAATTGAAATACTTAGATTATCGTGGAAATGTTAAAACCTAATACCTTCGACTTAGAACTTTGCCGCCACAGATGCCCCACTCGTTTTTAGAAAATTACCATAATTCTTCACGGTCGTACCTTACTTCGTCACTAAAAGAAATTAACCGTGGTTCAATAGAGTGATTATCGACATTATTAAACATCTAACTGCATAAATTAGCTCCACCCTCATTATGCTCCAGGTGCATTTCTGAACTTATAGTTAACCTTTAAGGCTTTAATTTTAGAGTTATAGTGGTATTCCGAAAAGAGTTTCACGGAATTTCTGTTTCCAAGTTCTTTGATATTTATTCTATGTCTTTCTGATGTCACTGGGGTATTTCTTAGCAAAACATGCAATTTATTTTGGATTTTTTATCAAGAACTATATTTCGTTTCCCCAAACCTACTCACGAGGTTACGAACTGTTTGAGTGTGAGGTGCACAAACAGCAGGAACCGATCTATAAGTCAATGTCTCATTCTTCTGCAAGAGTTTGTCTCATAAGAATAACAAATGATGAACCTGTGTCCTAATGTACTCGACCGTTCTGGCAGTTATAGCATTGACACACTGCAACAATGAAATACTCGTATGTAGGTCCCGTATTGATCAATCTCTGAACAGCACAGTTTACATCGGGAGAGGCCAGGCTGTACCACGCTCCTGCCCTTATATATGCTCGTGCTCAACACTTGCTTAGCGTGTGACGTCACCACTCCATGTAAGTATTGCTGTAACGTTAAGTCATATCGACGAAGAATTAAATGGATCGAATGATGTTCAAATCAACCCAGGGTCCATAGAGCTTAGAGTTACCCGACAGTCATCTTTCAGGATCAGGGAAAACCAAGGTAAAAACCTTATCCAGGTAACTCGCCCTGATCGAGATTCGAGCTCGGGAACTCTTGAACGTGAAGCAGACACGCTACCATTTGCGCTGCCGAGGCGGGCGGAAGTAGTTTGAGGCGTACGTGAGCAGTAATGTAGGAAAGACTGGAAATAAGGTCTTAAGATGTTACAGTGAGAAACAACTCGTTGACCGGGTTCTTTTAACGTTGATGTTGAATAACTTTTAATAACACTGTTACTTCCTCATGCTTACCTCCAGACTCTTTGGATGCCAGGGAAAGAGTCCAATTAAAAATGTTGTCCCGCTCCAGCTGGTAATTCAACCCGAGGCCGCCGCTTTCTTCTTCTTCAGCAAATTTCCCTTCTCTTTCTCTACTTACACCCCCGAGGACTTACAAAGACAATGACTTGGGTCAGGAGTCTCTCGAGAGGCAGCATTATTTGGATGCCCCATGCCTGGCACGGCAATGCAGGGAGGAAATTAAATGTATTGCTGTGAAGATTTACAAGAAAATTCGCAGATCATATTACTCAATCCAACACCCGCCAGAAAATATACGTTCACATTGTTCGGGTTTGAACCCGAGTACTCTGGAATACGAATCATTTGGTTGGGTAGTGCCACCTTCACTCGGTGGACTTCTTGGTTGAAAGGACAAAATCCGACAGCGAAGTTAAAGACACTCCTAATAACGCCGGCTCTTGTAGCGTACCTGCTAGAGCAACCAGCGCTCTAGCGCTCTGCCGCATAGAGGAGCGTGGGTTCGAGTACCGCATTGGGCATGGGTATTTATGTGTATATGTATAAAACGTATTGAAAACAAACAGTCATCAAACGGAAACAATACACCACTGTAAAAGAAAGGGAAAATGTATGTATATAGATAGACATTTTTGATTAGTTCTAAAAATAACTATTACTTATACTTTTAAATAGTCACCTAACTACTAAATTATTTAGAGTACGGGAGATGCAGATTTTTCAATTTAACGTCTTAAATATGAAATTCCTTTTAAGACATGTTGTGTATGCCGTTCAACTGGTTATGCTCAATGCTGACCCTAAACTTAAATCACAAAGTATATTTTGATTTTGCTAAACTGTTTATTGTAAATTTTTGTTAAATATATTTTGTGGAATATTTCCGCTCGTGTAACAAAGCTCATTTCAGCCATAAGTTTCATGCAAAATGTTATGTACTGTAAACGACATGACCCATAACCGCAGTAATATTTCCTCTACGTTAGCCCTAACATTTTTGTCTCGGTTGATGTTTGCCTCGTTTGGTTCTATATTCTACCGCTAGGGTCCGCGGCATATGCTCATACTTCCCTTGACTGCTGATTTAAGTGGTTGTGCATAGTGAATTCCAAGGGGCGTTTCTCTACTTGTGTGAACGTCCGCTAACTTCGTAATGCGGTAAGTCTAATGGGATCAATTAGCTTTTTGATTATACCACCTCAAGTTTTCAATTTGCAGATAATATGAGCTTCAAAATGTTCAAATGAACCTGTTGTCTAAAACTAGAGACAGTGTTAATATTAATTAATATTGTCAATACTTACGTAATAGTTTATCACGTAATTGCTTTTTAACTCCTGTTACTGCGTTGCATCTCTTTGCGTATGCAATTTGTTGTTGTCCTCTTATCCGTGATAAAATTACCTTTAGTGCATGATGCAACCACAGTTATAAATTGTGGTGCACTTAATACCTATTTATGTGTAATATTTATGAAAATGTTACATATTTCTTTTTTATTATTAGATGTTGTTCCAGTTTGTTTTTGTTGTTCATATTCACCTTGTAATTTTAGATAAACTGTGTGAATGGTTAAAGGTCCCATGCATGTGCTTTCTTATGTAAATGAGGAAGAAAGCTTATTTAAATAAGGAAATTGCCTTTATTCTACCGTTTAAAAGTAGTTGTCAGCAATAAGAAAGCGAGCAACTTACCTACTCACTCTTAAGACTTTCTCTACTAAGTACTTATAGTAAATAGGAAAGTATTGTATTCCACCCTAAAGAAATTTGATATCGAGTTGTCACCGGACATATATGTATATTTGAGGTCCTCGTGCATAGAATAAATTTTAGGAATAACACTTATGGGTGCTCGTGTGTGTGTGTTAAAAACCAAATTTGATATTAAAATTCAGTGTCTTTCAAGGATTCAACAAGATTTTCAGGAAAATCCATCAATCCCAAACTATTTTACGTGGAACATTCTTTAAAAATATAAATTTTCTCAAATATGTCACAAATGACCTTGAGCAAAACACTATATATTTATAATATTTTCATGGTTAAGCAGCCACGCTTTTAACGATAACTGTGACGCGTCACACGGCGCTACCCACGACACCGCCCCCGGACACCTTTACCACGTGGGTCATCTTATGCACTGAAAAATACTAGGATCAACGACTGGGTCAAGAGAGTCATTTTTATTTCACAAATTATGATATTAAAATGCCCTTAAATGCTTAGCTTTTCAACGAGGAGGTTACAAATGATATTGAGCTCGAAAGAAGGCAGACCGTAACAGATTTTCATAAACATGTTGGGATGTTATTTATATCCTTTACTATTTTGCAATTATGTTAATGATGGAAAACTATCTTATAAACTTTCGTTGTTCAAACTGGCCAAAAGTAAAAGTCGCAAGGCACGGACGATTATTCGTATTTTATAAAGCTGCATATAGATACCTTGTTCTGTCAAAGTGAATCATTGGTAGACTAACAGAGTGAAAACCACCAAAGTACGTCAGCCAATCCCTTCGTTTGCCATTCCTAGCGTAGTCGGAAGGTCAATGAAACAATAGCGGGAGTTGGCTGGCCCCGTAGCTCAGGTGGTAGAGCACCTGCCTGCCGTGCTAGGGGTCCCGGGTTCGATTCCCGGCGGTGGGGAAGGGGATTTATCTCCGACCAAGATAATTCCCCATCTGGAAGTATGAATGAGAGTATGACTGTGTGTGTGATCTAATGATTAAAACTTAACGAATACGGGTTAACAGCTTCAGGATGTTCTCAAAGGAGAACGGCCGCCGATATGACCATTGTAGTTGAAGGCGGGGTATAAATGGAACAAGTTAAAAAAAAAACGGGAGCCTAAATGTCAACAGTCAAGTGATGTGCGCAACAAAAGCAGGTGTTGATAAGAGCTTAATCTAATGGCTCGGAAGTTAAGCCAAAACAAAAGAGGTTAGTAGATATCTGCGACTTGTATGTACACACAGGGAAGGGGTTGAGAATCAAAAAACCAAGGTCACGGACAACGGTAATCTATCAAATGCAGTCACGCAACGGATGGTGTTGTGGAATACATTTCACACTTATTCATTAATTATACAAAACAAGCTTATCTTATACAAATATATAAATATAAAAAATAATCATTAATGTTTACAATGTGCACAGTGAATAAAAAGTTAACTTGTGAGAATATTACATTACATCTGAGTATATACATGCGCTACAGTCCTTCCCATACTCGTACGATCTGTCGCTTCGTCTATGCAAGATGTTGTCGGGCACGGAATTTCTAATATCCTGAAGAACGTCTTCGTAGCACAGCTTTAGGTATTCCTAGCGTATTGTGAGCCCGGATGGCAATAATTTTTCCTGTATATTTTTCTATAATCTGCTTGAAGTAACTATTTTGTTCTTTTCGGAATGGGATGGTTACTACCATCATTATGTTGCATAGATCATAACAAAAGCTACGGTGTCTGCCTACAGTCCAGCCGTTGTATCTCCGGCTCTGACGTTTTGCGATTGCAAGAGGCGGAGGGGGAACGTTAATAGTACCACTATACAGTAATAAGCAATTCAAAACATATGCTCAAAATTATCTTTAGAATGAAAATATAGTAGTATATTAGCTTTAAAACGCTGAAATACAACTTGCAATTTCATTACCGTGCAAGATATTTATTACAACACCACTCTATTCGAATATTCCGTTCACACCTTTCACACACACTAACTGCATCTGTTGGTAGTATTGGGAGTCCTTACATCCGATATTGTGGTCAGGAAGTTAAAATTTCTGTTAGCGCCAATCAGCATTGTCGCTGCTAGGCGTGGCTCCCGAACCTAACACCGTGTTGCCAGCTTAAATTTGTCTGAGCCACGTGGCTTTAGCTGCTTGCGCTGGTGAACTTCCTTTAGTATATTTTGCGTGCGCGATTTCCGATTTTTAGTGTTCGTAAGTCCTATTATTATCGCTATTATAATGATATGGCTACTGGTTCGTGTAATATGCAAAAACGTGAAAGATTTAAAATACGCATTGTTCCTCTGGTTGAAATTCCCGCTAAAGAACTGGTAACTGCCTGCTTCCTGCTTCTCGAGAAATTTCAGAGCCGGGGATAGAGCGGCCGAACTGTACATTAACGTTAGATGCTGAAGGCACATTTTCCTCTCTGTTTTCCTTTTTACCAACAGCACAAGTTGATGACTTCCTCAGTTGACGATCAATACCTCCTGCACAACATAACGAATTTTAGGCTGAATTCCGGGCCCTAATAAAGACTTGTATATTTCGGAATAGCATCTCTTCATTCTGCATGAATTTTCCGTGACTGGTAAATTGTAAGGTACACAATCTTACTACACAAAAATTAGATCACGTGAAAACTTTTTCAGGCAAATCTTTTCTATATTCTTGTTATTTGTTTGAATTTACAAATACTTATATTTTTCTCAAACAGCCACTCGTAATTGTCTCAAAATCGAAATTTTAAAATAATCACATTGCAAATAGCTCTTAAACTATTTGACTATCGTTTAAAGCCTACTAAATTTTGTGCTCTCCTGCAGATAAATATCTTTGTTAACATAAAAATTTTATAAGATTAACGTTTGCGAGATTTGGGAAAGCCATATGAGCGCATCGCATCAGATTTTGAATAAGAAATAAATCAGTGAATTTCAAGAGAATACTCTTGTTTTTTTTAAATTGGGAAAGCAAGAGGAGTGGCGCCAAACCATGAGCAGTAGCGAAATGACCGAAAAAAAAATTGTAAGTCCTTTCAAACGTATTCGCTACCATCGTATACGTTAGCTTTTATTTGAAACGAGGCATCTCCTTACAATCGTGCATCATTGGTGTTTAGCTTCACAGACCTTACGGCTCGATTTCCAGCTTAGATCCCTCATTGTCATTGACGATTTAAGTCCCCTCTCTCTCTCTCTCTCCTCTCTCTCTCTCTCTCACTCTCTCTTCTCTCTCTCTCTCTCTCTCATCTCTCTCTCTCTCTCTCTCTCTCTCTCTCTCCTCTCTCTCTCTCTCTCTCTCTCTCTCTTCTCTCTCTCTCTCTCTCTCTCTCTCTCTCTCTCTCTCTCTTCTCTTCCCTTCTCTTCTCTTCTCTTCTCTTCTCTTCTCTAAAAACAGCACAGCAATAAAGGCCAAATTTACCTGACAATTTCTTGCACCAAGTAGCAACATTTACTGTATTTTACGTTTTACCTATTTTTTTTTTTTTTTTTGTTAAAATTTAGAGATGGGGATATGTAACCATTTCCCGATATTAAGTTTATAGAATCAGTCTGAGCCAAAAGCTACTACACTTCATTTTTACTTTCGTTTAATGTATAAACATTTCTAATGTGTTGTAGTTAATTACATGACACTTGCAATAATTGTAATATTACATTTGTAATAATACAATTGTGCTTCATTTTAATGAAGCTGCAGATTTCATTGCCCTGGTTTCTACCAAGGCTACAAAACACTGCTGATGATCTATCGTTTAATAAGTACTGCGTAAGAAGTAATCGTGTAGGACAAGGGTAGGCAACCTATGACACGAGTATTATCGTCTGGTACGCGAGCTCGTTTTGGATGATGGTAGATATAAAATACCTAACATATCTAAATTTTGTGAAGTGATGTGTCATTTTAAGCAACATATTTGCAATCGGCGTGTCAAAATGGGCAAAAAGCACGTATTATCTACTTGAAGGTAATATTTCATGTTCGAGTAGTGTTATTGGTAGCATTGCTTTCTGTTGTCTTTACAGGACTCTTCATAGTGGAGGGTTATCAAAGCTTCTAGTCACCACTTGTGACACTACGAGCGCTTCAGTAAAGTAGTTAGTGTACCGCACAACAGATAGCGCAGCGAGAGAGTCAATACACTGAAGGAAGGAATGTGCGAAATACTCTAAGGCCCTCCTGTCCTGATAATAACTTTTTTGAAATGGAGATAAACTATTATGCTACTTCAGTTCACTTTTTAAATAAGATATAATACGGAATTGTTACACCAAAGAAAAAAGACATTATCCTCCATTGGTGAGAACAGGAGGCCACTATCGTAACTATAAGATTTCGAAAATATTTCAAACTATATTGTTATAATTCTTAATTCTGTGTAATTATTTTTTGAAATCAACTGTTTCATACAGTTGCGTGGTACATATATTCATTTATTAACATGTATTCAAATAAATAATGTGTAGATGTTGGGCTAAAATAGAATCCTGGAGCTACTAATAACAAATATATATTTCACGATTTGCTATTAGGATGAAAACTACCCTTTTGCTCTTCTCTCTTTTTTATTTTTTTGGTTTATTTGTTCCATTGCCTTAAACTGCGATGGTCATAGCGGCGGCGGTTTCTTTTTTCTTTTTTGGAGCACACCGCCTATTGGCGATGTTGTTGACTCCTATACGTTCAATCGTTGGATCACGCAGCCTTTCGCACTCTTATACCAGACTCTGGGGGAAATGGAGAAAATTCTCCACAACCAACCTGGAATCAAACCCGGTACGCCTCGCACAGCAGGCAGGTGCTCTACCGACTGAGCCTCGACGCCAGTTTGTCTTTTGTTGCCCGTTCCTCCTAACCTCATCTAGCCTTAGTTCCACACACTTTCCCGCTTTATGATTTTAGAGGTACAATTTGGTCACTCAGCAAAAGCTATGAATAATTACACAAAATTATGTCATTTTCCAAGTGTTGTCATTTTAAAGGACTCGCTCCATTGCGTAAAGCAGTATGTATAAGAATGAAATGAGTAATGACTTGACTTATCTAATAAGCAAAATATTAAAAAAAAAAAATAGTTGAAATACTTATGGTATCATCAAGTTGTGGCTTGGTTACAAGTTAATTATCTATTTTAATGTGCGATAGTCATCTATTAATTACACATGTCCACGTACAGGACCTTCGTTTTTGCATATTACCATCCTAAAGGGCATTTTCTTGGTCCCGAGAAACACGCTATTCGCCGGCGGAATCGGTTATTCATAGCCCCTTAAATTGAAATACTTAGATTATCGTGGAAATGTTATAACCTAATACCTTCGACTTAGAACTTTGCCGCCACAGATGCGTCACTCGTTTTTAGAAAATTACCATAATTCTTCACGGTCGTACCTTACTTCGTCACTAAAAGAAATTAATCGTGGTTCAATAGAGTGATTATCGACATTATTAAACATCTAACTGCATAAATTAGCTCCACCCTCATTATGCTCCAGGTGCATTTCTGAACTTATAGTTAACCTTTAAGGCTTTAATTTTAGAGTTATAGTGGTATTCCGAAAAGAGTTTCACGGAATTTCTGTTTCCAAGTTCTTTGATATTTATTCTATGTCTTTCTGATGTCACTGGGGTATTTTTTAGCAAAACATGCAATTTATTTTGGATTTTTTATCAAGAACTATATTTCGTTTCCCCAAACCTACTCACGAGGTTACGAACTGTTTGAGTGTGAGGTGCACAAACAGCAGGAACCGATCTATAAGTCAATGTCTCATTCTTCTGCAAGAGTTTGTCTCATAAGAATAACAAATGATGAACCTGTGTCCTAATGTACTCGACCGTTCTGGCAGTTATAGCATTGACACACTGCAACAATGAAATACTCGTATGTAGGTCCCGTATTGATCAATCTCTGAACAGCACAGTTTACATCGGGAGAGGCCAGGCTGTACCACGCTCCTGACCTTATATATGCTCGTCCTCAACACTGGCTTAGCGTGTGACGTCGCCACTCCATGTAAGTATTGCTGTAACGTTAAGTCATATCGACGAAGAATTGAATGGATGGAATGATGTTCAAATCAACCCAGGGTCCATAGAGCTTAGAGTTACCCGACAGTCATCTTTCAGGATCAGGGAAAACCCAGGTAAAAAACTTATCCAGGTAACTCGCCCTGATCGAGATTCGAACTCGGGAACTCTTGAACGTGAAGCAGACACGCTACCATTTGCGCTGCCGAGGCGGGCGGAAGTAGTTTGAGGCGTACGTGAGCAGTAATGTAGGAAAGACTGGAAATAAGGTCTTAAGATGTTACAGTGAGAAACAACTCGTTGACCGGGTTCTTTTAACGTTGATGTTGAATAACTTTTAATAACACTGTTACTTCCTCATGCTTACCTCCAGACTCTTTGGATGCCAGGGAAAGAGTCCAATTAAAAATGTTGTCCCGCTCCAGCAGGTAATTCAACCCGAGGCCGCCGCGTTCTTTTTCTTCAGCAAATTTCCCTTCTCTCTCTCTACTTACACCCCCGAGGACTTACAAGCCAATGACTTGGGTCAGGAGTCTCTCGAGAGGCAGCATTATTTGGATGCCCCATGCCTGGCATGGCAATGAAGAGAGGAAATTAAATGTATTGATGAGAAGATTTATAAGAAAATTCGCGGATCATATTACTCAATCCAACACCAGCCAGAAAATATACGTTCACATTGTTCAGGTTTGAACCCGAGTACTCTGGAATACGAATCATTTGGTTGCGTAGTGCCACCTTCACTCGGTGGACTTCTTGGTTGAAGGGACAAAATCCGACAGCGAAGTTAAAGACACTCCTAATAACGCCGGCTCTTGTAGCGTACCTGCTAGAGCAACCAGCGCTCTAGCGCTCTGCCGCATAGAGGAGCGTGGGTTCGAGTCCCGCATTGGGCATGGGTATTTATGTGTATATGTATAAAACGTATTGAAAACAAACAGTCATCAAACGGAAACAATACACCACTGTAAAAGAAAGGGAAAATGTATGTATATAGATAGACATTTTTGATTAGTTCTAAAAATAACTATTACTTATACTTTTAAATAGTCACCTAACTACTAAATTATTTAGAGTACGGGAGATGCAGATTTTTCAATTTAACGTCTTAAATATGAAATTCCTTTTATGACATGTTGTGTATGCCGTTCAACTGGTTATGCTCAATGCTGACCCTAAACTTAAATCTCAAAGTATATTTTGATTTTGCTAAACTGTTTATTGTAAATTCTTGTTAAATATATTTTGTGGAATATTTCCGCTCGTGTAACAAAGCTCATTTCAGCCATAAGTTTCATGCAAAATGTTATGTACTGTAAACGACATGACCCATAACCGCAGTAATATTTCCTCTACGTTAGCCCTAACATTTTTGTCACGGTTGATGTTTGCCTCGTTTGGTTCTATATTCTACCGCTAGAGTCCGCGGCATATGCTCAAACTTCCCTTGACTTGTGATTTAAGTGGTTATGCATAGTGAATTCCGCTAACTTGATTATACCACCTCAAGTTTTCAATTTGCAGATAATATGAGCTTATGAACCTGTTGTCTAAAACTAGAGACAGTGTTAATATTAATTAATATTGTCAATACTTACGTAATAGTTTATCACGTAATTGCTTTTTAACTCCTGTTACTGCGTTGCATCTCTTTGCGTATGCAATTTATGGTTGTCCTCTTATCCGTGATAAAATTACCTTTAGTGCATGATGCAACCACAGTTATAAATTGTGGTGCACTTAATACCTATTTGTGTGTAATATTTATGAAAATGTTAAATATTTCTTTTTTATTATTAGATGTTGTTCAAGTTTGGTTTTTATTGTTCATATTCAACTTGTAATTTTAGATAAACTGTGTGAATGGTTAAAGGTCCCATGCATGTGCTTTCTTATGTAAATGAGGAAGAAAGCTTATTTAAATAAGGAAATTGCCTTTATTCTACGGTTTAAAAGTAGTTGTCAGCAATAAGAAAGCGAGCAACTTACCTACTCACTCTTAAGAATTTCTCTACTACGTACTTATAGTAAATAGGAAAGTATTGTATTCCACCCTAAAGAAATTTGATGTCGAGTTGTCACCGGACATATATGTATATTTGAGGTCCTCATGCATAAAATAATTTTTAGGAATAACACTTATGGGTGCTTGTGTGTGTCTGTTAAAAACCAAATTTGATATTAAAATTCAGTGTCTTTCAAGGATTCAACAAGATTTTCAGGAAAATCCACCAATCCCAAACTATTTTACGTGGAACATTCTTTAAAAATATAAATGGTCTCAAATATGTCAGAAACGACCTTGAGCAAAATACTATATATTTAATATATTTTCATGGTTAAGCAGCCACGCTTTTAACGATAACTGTGACGCGTCACACGGCGCTACCCACGACACCGCCCCCGGACACCTTTACCACGTGGGTCATCTTATGCACTGAAAAATACTAGGATCAACGACTGGGTCAAGAGAGTCATTTTTATTTCACAAATTATGATATTAAAATGCCCTTAAATGCTTAGCTTTTCAAAGAGGAGGTTGCAAATGATATTCAGCTCGAAAAATTCAGACCGTAACAGATTTTCATAAACATGTTGGGATGTTATTTATTTCCTTTACTATTTTGCAATTATCTTAATGATGGAAAACTATCTTATAAACTTTAGTTGTTCAAACTGGCCAAAAGTAAAAGTCACAAGGCAGGGACGATTATTCGTATTATATAAAGCTGCATATAGATACTTTGTTCTGTCAAAGTGAATCATTGGTAGACAAACAGACTGAAAACCACCAAAGTACGTCAGCTAATCCCTTCGATTGCCAATTCGTAGCGTAGTCGGAAGGACAATGAAACAATAGCGGGAGTTGGCTGGCCGCGTAGCTCAGGCGGTAGAGAACCTGCCTGCCGTGCTAGGGGTCCCGGGTTCGATTCCCGGCGGTGGGGAAGGGGATTTTTCTCCGACCAAGATAATTCCCCATCTGTAAGTATGAATGAGAGTATGACTGTGTGTGTGATCTAATGATTAAAACTTAACGAATACGGCTTAACAAATTCAGGATGTTCTCAAAGGAGAACAGCCGCCGATATGACCATTGTAGTTGAAGGCGGGGTATAAATGGAACAAGTAAAAAAAAAAAAAAAAAAAAAAAAAAAAAAAAAAAAAAAAAAAAAAAAAAACCGGGAGCTTAAATGTCAACAGTCAAGTGATGTGCGCAACAAAAGCAAGTGTTGATAAGAGCTTAATCTAATGGCTCGGAAGTTAAGCCAAAACAAAAGAGGTTAGTAGGTATCTGCGACTTGTATGTACACACAGGGAAGGGGTTGAGTACTCATAAAACCAAGGTCACGGACAACGGTAATCTATCAAATGCAGTCACGCGACGGATGGTGTTGTGTAATACATTGCACATTTATTCATTAATTATACAAAACAAGCTTATCTTATACAGATATATAAATATAAAAAATAATCATTAATGTTTACAATGTGCACAGTGAATAAAAAGTTAACTTGTGAGAATATTACATTACATCCGAGTATATACATTCGCTACAGTCGTTCCCATACTCGTACGATCTGTCTTTTCGTCTATGCAAGCTGTTGTCGGACACGGAATTTCTAATATCCTGAAGAACGCCTTCGTAGCACAAATTTAGTTATTCCTAGCGTATTGTGAGCCCGGATGGCAATAATTTTTCCTGTATATTTTTCTATAATCTGCTTGAAGTAACTATTTTCTTCTTTTCAGAATGGAATGGTTACTACCATCATTATGTTGCATAGATCATAACAAAAGCTACTGTGTCTGCCTACAGTCCAGCCGTTGTATCTCCGGCTCTGACGTTTTGCGATTGCAAGAGGCGGAGGGGGAACGTTAATAGTACCGCTATACAGTAATAAGCAATTTAAAACATATGCTCAAAATTA
Organism: Mantis religiosa; assembly: GCA_030765055.1. Classification (NCBI taxonomy): domain Eukaryota; kingdom Metazoa; phylum Arthropoda; class Insecta; order Mantodea; family Mantidae; genus Mantis; species Mantis religiosa. The sequence goes on along the minus strand of JAUKNK010000021.1, from coordinate 1,837,279 downwards.
TCTTTAGAATAAAAATATAGTAGTATATTAGCTTTAAAACGCTGAAATACAACTTGCAATTTCATTACCGTGCAAGATATTTATTACAACACCACTCTATTCGAATATTCCGTTCACACCTTTCACACACACTAACTGCATCTGTTGGTAGTATTGGGAGTCCTTACATCCGATGTTGTGGTCAGGAAGTTAAAATTTCTGCTAGCGCCAATCAGCATTGTCGCTGCTAGGCGTGGCTCCCGAACCTAACACCGTGTTGCCAGCTTAAATTTGTCTGAGCCACGTGGCTTTAGCTGCTTGCGCTGGTGAACTTCCTTTAGTATATTTTGCATGCGTGAATTCCGATTTTTAGTGTTCGTAAGTCCTATTATTATCGCTATTATAATGATATGGCTACTGGTTCGTGTAATATGCAAATACGTGAAAGATTTAAAATACGCATTGTTCCTCTGGTTGAAATTCCCGCTAAAGAACTGGTAACTGCCTGCTTACTGCTTCTCGAGAAATTTCAGAGCCGGGGATAGAGCGGCCGAACTGTACATTAACGTTAGATGCTGAAGGCACATTTCCCTCTCTGTTTTCCTTTTTACCAACAGCACGAGTTGATGACTTCCGCAGTTGACGATCAATACCTCCTGCACAACACAACGAATTTTAGGCTGAATTCCGGGACCTAATAAAGACTTGTATATTTTGGAATAGCATCTCTTCATTCTGCATGAATTTTCCGTGACTGGTAAATTGTAAGGTACACAACGTTACTACACAAAAATTAGATCACGTGAAACGTTTTTCAAGCAAATCTTTTCTAAATTACTGTTATTTGTTTGAATTTACAAATACTTATATTTTTCTCAAACAGCCAATCGTAATTGTCTCAAAATCGAAATTTTAAAGTAATCACATAGCAAATAGCTCTTAAACTATTTGACTATCGTTTAAAGCCTACTAAATTTTGTGCTCCCCCGCAGATAAATATCTTTATTAACATAAAAATTTTATAAGATTAACGTTTGCGAGATTTGGGAAAGCCATATCAGCGCATCGCATCAGATTTTGAATAAGAAATAAATCAGTGAATTTCAAGAGAATACTCTTGTTTTGTTATAATTGCGCAAGCAAGAAGACTGGCGCCAAACCATGAGCAGTAGCGAAATGACCGAAAAAAAATTGTAAGTCCCTTCAAACGTATTCGCTACCATCGTATACGTTAGCTTTTATTTGAAACGAAGCTTTTGCTTACAATCGTGCATCATTGGTGTTTAGCTTCACAGACCTTACGGCTCGATTTCCAGCTTAGATCCCTCATTGTCATTGACGATTTAAGTTCCCCCCCTCTCTCTCTCTCTCTCTCTCTCTCTCTCTCTCTCTCTCTCTCTCTCTCTCTCTCTCTCTCTCTCTCTCTCTCTCTCTCTCTCTCTCTCTCTCTCTCTCTCTCTCTCTAAGAACAGCACAGCAATCAAGGCCTGCTACAGGCCAACGCGTTGGGAGGTAGATTGGAAATAAAATCGTTTGCCCATACAAGGTTGTTCTGTATTAGGATGGCAGCAACTAACCTGGAAAACTTAAGGAAATTTACCTGACAATTTCTTGCACCAAGTAGTAACATTTACAGTATATTACGTTTTACCTATTTTTTTTTTAATTTAGAGAGGGGGATATGTAACCATTCCCCGATATTAAGTTTATAGAATCAGTCTGAGTAAAAAGCTACTACACTTCATTTTTACTTTCGTTTAATGTATAAACATTTCTAATCTGTGTTGTAGTTAATTACATGACACTTGCAATAATTGTAATATTACATTTGTAATAATACAATTGTGCTTCATTTTAATGAAGCTGCAGATTTCATTGCCCTGGTTTCTACCAAGGCTACAAAACACTGCTGATGATCTATCGTTTAACAAGTACTGCGTAAGAAGTAATCGTGTAGGACAAGGGTAGGCAACCTATGACACGAGTATTATCGTCTGGTACGCGAGCTCGTTTTGGATGATGGTAGATATAAAATACCTAACATATCTAAATATTGTGAAGTGATGTGCCATTTTAAGCAACATTTTTTCAATCGGCGTGTTAAAATGGGCAAAAAGCACGTATTATCTTCTTGAAGGTAATATTTCATGTTCGAGTAGTGTTATTGGTAGCATTGCTTTCTATTGTCTTTACACGACTGTTCATAGTGGAGGGTTACCAAAGCTTCTAGTCACCACTTGTGACACTACGAGCGCTTCAGTAAAGTAGTTAGTGTACCGCACAACAGATAGCGCGGCGAGAGAATCAATACACTGAAGGAAGGAATATGCGATATACTCTAAGGCCCTCTCGTCCTGATAATAACTTTTTCGAAACGGAAATAAACTATTACGCTACTTCACTTCACTTTATAAATAAGATATAATACGGAATTACAACACCAAAGAAAAACGACATTATCCTCCATTGGTGAGAACAGGAGGCAACTATCGTAGCTATAAGTTTTCGAAAATATTTCAAACTATGTGGGTACTATTCTCGATTGCTTTTTTGTCGCTCAACGATATTGAGAATTCAACTGTTTCATTCAGTTGTGTGGTACATATATTCATTTAATAACATGTATTCAAGTAAATAATGTGTAGAAGTTGGGCTAAAATCTGTTGCAATCCGACGTAAGTGATGATAGAATCTTGGAACTACTAATGAACACAACAGTTGTAACAAATATATATTTCACGATTTGCTATTAAGATGAAAACTACCCTTTTGCTCTTCCCTCTTTTATTTTTTTATTTTATTTGTTCCATTGCCTTCAACTGCGATGGTCATAGCGGCGGCGTTTTTTTTTTTTTTTTTTTTTTTTTTTTTTAGCAAACCGCCTGTTGGCGATGTTGTTGATTCGTATACGTTCAATCGTTGGATCACGCACAATTTCGCACTCTTATTCCAGACTCTGGGGGAAATGGAGAAAAATCCCCACTACCAACCTGGAATCAAACCCGGGACTCCTCACCCAGCAGGCAGGTGCTCTACCGACTGAGCTACGACGCCAGTTTGTCTTTTGTTGCCGTTCCTCCTAACCTCATCTAGCCTTAGTTCCACACATTTTCCCGTTTTATGATTTTAGAGGTACAATTTGGTCACTCAGCAAAAGTTATGTTTAATTACACAAAATTATGTCATTTTCCAAGTGTTGTCATTTTAAAGGAATCGCTCCATTGCGTAATGCAGTATGTATAAAATTAAATGAGTAATGACTTGACTTATCGTATAAGCACAATATTAAAAAAATAGTTGAAATACTTATGGTATCATCCAGTTGTGGCTTGGTTACAAGTTAATTATCTATTTTAATGTGCGATAATCATCTATTAATTACACAGGACCTCCGTTTTTGCATATTACCATCCTAAAGGGCATTTTCTTGGTCCCGAGAAACATGCTCTTCGCCGGCGGAATCGGTTATTCATAGCCCCTTAAATTGAAATACTTAGATTATCGTGGAAATTTTATAACCTAATATCTTCGACTTAGAACCTTGCCGCCACAGATGCCTCACTCGTTTTTAGAAAATTACCATAATTCTTCACCGTCGTACCTTACTTCGTCACTAAAAGAAATTAATCGTGGGTCAATAGAGTGATTATCGACATAATTAAACATATAACTGCATAAATTAGCTCCACTCTCATTATGCTCCAGGTGCATTTCTGAAATTATAGTTAAACTTTAAGGCTTTAATTTTAGACTTATAGTGGTATTCCGAAAAGATGTTAACGGAATTTCTGTTTCCAAGTTCTTTGATATTTATTCTATGTCTTTCTGATGTCACTGGGGCATTTCTTAGCAAAACATGCAATTTAATTTGAATTTTTTATCAAGAAATATATCTCGTTTCCCCAAACCTACTCACGAGGTTACGAACTGTTTGAGTGTGAGGTGCACAAACAGCAGAAACCGATCTATAAGTCAATGTCTCATTCTTCAGCAAGAGTTTGTCACATAAGAATAACAAATGAAGAACCTGTGTCCTAATGTACTCGAAAGTTCTGGCAGTTAAAGCATTGAGTTAAAGCATTTCAAGGATTCAACAAGACTTTCAGGAAAATCCACCAATCCCAAACTATTTTTACGTGGAACATTCTTTAAAAATATAAATTTTCTCAAATATGTCACAAATGACCTTGAGCAAAATACTATATATTTATAATATTTTCATGGTTAAGCAGCCACGCTTTTAACGATAACTGTGACGCGTCACACGGCGCTCCCCACGCCCCCGCCCCCGGACACCTTTACCACGTGGGTTATCTTATGCACTGAAAAATACTAGGATCAACGACTGGGTCAAGAGAGTCATTTTTATTTCACAAATTATGATATTAAAATGCCCTTAAATGCTTAGCTTTTCAACGAGGAGGTTGCAAATGATATTGAGCTCGAAAAAGGCAGACCGTAACAGATTTTCATAAACATGTTGGGAAGTTATTTATTTCCTTTACTATTTTGCAATTATGTTAGTGATGGAAAACTATCTTAAAAACGTTCGTGTTTCAAACTGGCCAAAAGTAAAAGTCGCAAGGCACGGATAGTATAAAGACGAATATTCGTATTTTATAAAGTTGCATTATAGATACTTTGTTCTGTCAAAGTGAATCATTGGTAGACAAACAGACTGAAAACCACCAAAGTACGTCAGCTAATCCCTTCGATTGCCAATTCGTAGCGTAGTCGGAAGGACAATGAAACAATAGCGGGAGTTGGCTTGTCCCGTAGCTCAGCCGGTAGAGCACCTGCCTGCCGTGCTAGGTGTCCCGGGTTCGATTCCCGGCGGTGGGGAAGGGGATTTTTCTCCGACCAAGATAATTCCCCATCTGGAAGTATGAATGAGAGTATGACTGTGTGTGTGATCTAATGATTAAAGCTTAACGAATACGGGTTAACAACTTCAGGATGTTCTCAAAGGAGAACGGCCGCCGATATGACCATTGTAGTTGAAGGCGGGGTATAAATGGAACAAGTAAAAAAAAAAAAAAAAAAAAAAAAAAAAGAAAGAAAGAAAAAAAACGGGAGCTTAAATGTCAACAGTCAAGTGATGTGCGCAACAAAAGCAAGTGTTGATAAGAGCTTAATCTAATGGCTCGGAAGTTAAGCCGAAACAGAAGAGGTTAGTAGATATCTGCGGCTTGTATGTACACACAGGGAAGGGGTTGAGTACTGATAAAACCAAGGTCACGGACAACGGTAATCTATCAAATGCAGTCACACGACGGCTGGTGTTGTGGAATACATTGCACATTTATTCATTAATTATACAAAACAAGCTTATCTTATACAGATATATACATATAAAAAATAATCATTAATGTTTACAATGTGCACAGTGAATGAAAAGTTAACTTGTGAGAATATTACATTACATCTGAGTATATACATGCGCTACAGTCCTTCCCATACTCGTACGATCTGTCTTTTCGTCTATGCAAGCTGTTGTCGGACACGGAATTTCTAATATCCTGAAGAACGTCTTCGTAGCACAGTTTTAGTTATTCCTAGCGTATTGTGAGCCCGGATGGCAATAATTTTTCCTGTATATTTTTCTATAATCTGCTTGAAGTAACTATTTTCTTCTTTTCAGAATGGAATGGTTACTACCATCATTATGTTGCATAGATCATAACAAAAGCTACTGTGTCTGCCTACAGTCCAGCCGTTGTATCTCCGGCTCTGACGTTTTGCGATTGCAAGAGGCGGAGGGGGAACGTTAATAGTACCACTATACAGTAATAAGCAATTCAAAACATATGCTCAAAATTATCTTTAGAATAAAAATATAGTAGTATATTAGCTTTAAAACGCTGAAATACAACTTGTAATTTCATTACCGTGCAAGATATTTATTACAACACCACTCTATTCGAATATTCCGTTCACACCTTTCACACACACTAACTGCATCTGTTGGTAGTATTGGGAGTCCTTACATCCGATATTGTGGTCAGGAAGTTAAAATTTCTGCTAGCGCCAATCAGCATTGTCGCAGCTAGGCGTGGCTCCCGAACCCAAAACCGTGTTGCCAGCTTAAATTTGTCTGAGCCACGTGGCTTTAGCTGCTTGCGCTGGTGAACTTTCTTTAGTATATTTTGCGTGCGTGAATTCCGATTTTTAGTGTTCGTAAGTCCTATTATTATCGCTATTATAATGATATGGCTTCTGGTTCGTGTAATACGCAAAAACGTGAAAGATTTAAAATACGCATTGTTCCTCTGGTTGAAATTCCCGCTAAAGAACTGGTAACTGCCTGCTTCCTGCTTCTCGAGAAATTTCAGAGCCGGGGATAGAGCGGCCGAACTGTACATTAACGTTAGATGCTGAAGGCACATTTTCCTCTCTGTTTTCCTTTTTACCAACAGCACGAGTTGATGACTTCCGCAGTTGACGATCAATACCTCCTGCACAACACAACGAATTTTAGGCTGAATTCCGGGACCTAATAAAGACTTGTATATTTTGGAATAGCATCTCTTCATTCTGCATGAATTTTCCGTGACTGGTAAATTGTAAGGTACACAATCTTACTACACAAAAATTAGATCACGTGAAACTTTTTCAAGCAAATCTTTTCTATATTCCTGTTATTTGTTTGAATTTACAAATACTTGTATTTTTCTCAAGCAGCCACTCGTAATTGTCTCAAATTCGAAATTTTAAAATAATCACATAGCAAACAGCTCTTAAACTGTTTGACTATCGTTTAAAGCCTACTTAATTTTGTGCTCTCCTGCAGATAAATATCTTTATTAACATAAAAATTTTATAAGATTAACGTTTGCGAGATTTGGGAAAGCCATATGAGCGCATCGCATCAGATTTTGAATAAGAAATAAATCAGTGAATATCTAGAGAATACTCTTGTTTTTTTTTTAAATTGCGCAAGCAATAGGAGTGGCGCCAAACCATGAGCAGTAGCGAAATGACCGAAAAAAAATTGTAATCCTTTCAAACGTGAAACGAAGCATCTTCTTACAATCGTGCTTCATTGGTGTTTAGCTTCACATACCTTACGGCTCGATTTCCAGCTTAGATCCCTCATTGTCATTGTCGATTTAAGTCCCCCCCGCTCTCTCTCTCTCTCTCTCCTCTTCTCTTCTCTCCTCTTCTCTTCTCTTCTCTTCTCTTCTCTTCTCTTCTCTTCTCTTCTCTTCTCTTCTCTAAAAACAGCACAGCAATAAAGGCCAAATTTACCTGACAATTTCTTGCACCAAGTAGCAACATTTACTGTATTTTACGTTTTACCTATTTTTTTTTTTTTTTTTTTTTTTTTTTTGTTAAAATTTAGAGATGGGGATATGTAACCATTTCCCGATATTAAGTTTATAGAATCAGTCTGAGTAAAAAGCTACTACACTTCATTTTTACTTTCGTTTAATGTATAAACATTTCTAATCTGTGTTGTAGTTAATTACATGACACTTGCAATAATTGTAATATTACATTTGTAATAATACAATTGTGCTTCATTTTAATGAAGCTGCAGATTTCATTGCCCTGGTTTCTACCAAGGCTACAAAACACTGCTGATGATCTATCGTTTAACAAGTACTGCGTAAGAAGTAATCGTGTAGGACAAGGGTAGGCAACCTATGACACGAGTATTATCGTCTGGTACGCGAGCTCGTTTTGGATGATGGTAGATATAAAATACCTAACATATCTAAATATTGTGAAGTGATGTGCAATTTTAAGCAACATATTTGCAATCGGCGTGTCAAAATGGGCAAAAGGCACGTATTATCTACTTGAAGGTAATATTTCATGTTCGAGTAGTGTTATTGGTAGCATTGCTTTCTGTTGTCTTTACAGGACCGTTCATAGTGGAGGGTTACCAAAGCTTCTAGTCACCATTTGTGACACTACGAGCGCTCCAGTAAAGTAGTTAGTGTACCGCACAACAGATAGCGCAGCGAGAGAATCAATACACTGAAGGAAGGAATGTGCGAAATACTCTAACGCCCTCTCGTCCTGATAATAACTTTTTTGAAATGGAAATAAACTATTATGCTACTTCACTTCACTTTATAAATAAGATATAATACGGAATTGTTACACCAAAGAAAAACGACATTATCCTCCATTGGTGAGAACAGGAGGCCACTATGGTAACTATAAGTTTTCGAAAATATTTCAAACTTTATTGTTCTAATTCTTAATACTTTGCAATGAGTTTTTGAAATAAACTGTTTCATACAGTTGCGTGGTACATATATTCATTTATTAACATGTATTCAAATAAATAATGTGTAGATGTTGGGCTAAAATAGAATCCTGGAGCTACTAATAACAAATATATACTTCACGATTTGGTATTAGGATGAAAACTACCTTTTGCTCTTCTCTCTTTTTTATTTTTTTGTTTTATTTGTTCCATTGCCTTAAACTGCGATGGTCATAGCGGCGGCCGTTTTTTTTTTTTTTTTTTTTTTTTTTTTTGGAGCACACCGCCTATTGGCGATGTTGTTGACTCCTATACGTTCAATCGTTGGATCACGCAACCTTTCGCACTCTTATACCAGACTCTGGGGGAAATGGAGAAAATTCTCCACTACCAACCTGGAATCAAACCCGGTACGCCTCGCACAGCAGGCAGGTGCTCTACCGACTGAGCTACGACGCCAGTTTGTCTTTTGTTGCCCGTTCCTCCTAACCTCATCTAGCCTTAGTTTCACACATTTTCCCGTTTTATGATTTTAGAGGTACAATTTGGTCACTCAGCAAAAGCTATGAATAATTACACAAAATTATGTCATTTTCCAAGCGTTGACATTTTAAAGGACTCGCTCCATTGCGTAAAACAGTATGTATAAAAATGAAATGAGTAATACTTGACTTATCTAATAAGCACAATATTAAAAAAAAAAAAAAAAGTTGAAATACTTATGGTATCATCAAGTTGTGGCTTGGTTACAAGTTAATTATCTATTTTAATGTGCGATAGTCATCTATTAATTACACATGTCCACGTACAGGACCTTCGTTGTTGCATATTACCATCTTAAAGGGCATTTCCTTGGTCCCGAGAAACACGCTATTCGCCGGCGGAATCGCTTATTCATAGCCCCTTAAATTGAAATACATAGATTATCGTGGAAATGTTATAACCTAATACCTTCGACTTAGTACTTTGCCGCCACAGATGCCTCACTCGTTTTTAGAAAATTACCATAATTCTTCACGGTCGTACCTTACTTCGTCACTAAAAGAAATTAATCGTGGTTCAATAGAGTGATTATCGACATTATTAAACATCTAACTGCATAAATTAGCTCCACCCTCATTATGCTCCAGGTGCATTTCTGAAATTATAGTTAACCTTTAAGGCTTTAATTTTAGAGTTATAGTGGTATTCCGAAAAGAGTTTCACGGAATTTCTGTTTCCAAGTTCTTTGATCTTTATTCTATGTCTTTCTGATGTCACTGGGGTATTTCTTAGCAAAACATGCAATTTATTTTGGATTTTTTATCAAGAACTATATTTCGTTTCCCCAAACCTACTCACGAGGTTACGAACTGTTTGAGTGTGAGGTGCACAAACAGCAGGAACCGATCTATAAGTCAATGTCTCATTCTTCTGCAAGAGTTTGTCTCATAAGAATAACAAATGATGAACCTGTGTCCTAATGTACTCGACCGTTCTGGCAGTTATAGCATTGACACACTGCAACAATAAAATCCTCGTATGTAGGTCCCGTATTGATCAATCTCTGAACAGCACAGTTTACATCGGGAGAGGCCAGGCTGTACCACGCTCCTGACCTTATATATGCTGGTCCTCAACACTTGCTTAGCGTGTGACGTCGCCACTCCATGTAAGTATTGCTGTAACGTTAAGTCATATCGACGAAGAATTAAATGGATGGAATGATGCTCAAATCAACCCAGGTTCCATAGAACTTAGAGTTACCCGACAGTCATCTTTCAGGATCAGGGAAAACCCAGGTAAAAACCTTATCCAGGTAACTCGCCCTGATCGACAGTCGAACTCGGGAACTCTTGAACGTGAAGCAGACACGCTACCATTTGCGCTGCCGAGGCGGGCGGAAGTAGTTTGAGGCGTACGTGAGCAGTAATGTAGGAAAGACTGGAAATAAGGTCTTAAGATGTTACAGTGAGAAACAACTCGTTGACCGGGTTCTTTTAACGTTGATGTTGAATAACTTTTAATAACACTGTTACTTCCTCATGCTTACCTCCAGACTCTTTGGATGCCAGGGAAAGAGTCCAATTAAAAATGTTGTCCCGCACCAGCTGGTAATTCAACCCGAGGCCGCCGCGTTCTTCTTCTTCAGCAAATTTCCCTTCTCTTTCTCTACTTACACCCCCGAGGACTTACAAGCCAATGACTTGAGTCAGGAGTCTCTCGAGAGGCAGCAATATTTGGATGCCCCATGCCTGGCACGGCAATGCAGAGAGGAAATTAAATGTATTGCTGTGAAGATTTACAAGAAAATTCGCGGATCATATTACTCAATCCAACACCCGCCAGAGAATATACGTTCACATTGTTCGGGTTTGAACCCGAGTACTCTGGAATACGAATCATTTGGTTGGGTAGTGCCACCTTCACTGGGTGGACTTCTTGGTTGAAAGGACAAAATCCGACAGCGAAGTTAAAAACACTCCTAAAAACGCCGGCTCTTGTAGCGTAGCTGCTAGAGCAACCAGCGCTCTAGCGCTCTGCCGCATAGAGGAGCGTGGGTTCGAGTACCGCATTGGGCATGGGTATTTATGTGTATATGTATAAAACGTATTGAAAACAAACAGTCGTCAAACGGAAACAATACACAACTGTAAAAGAAATGGAAAATGTATGTATATAGATAGACATTTTTGATTAGTTCTAAAAATAACTATTACTTATACTTTTAAATAGTCACCTAACTACTAAATTATTTAGAGTACGGGAGTTGCAGATTTTTCAATTTAACGTCTTAAATATGAAATTCCTTTTAAGACATGGTGTGTATGCCGTTCAACTGGATATGCTCAATGCTGACCCTAAACTTAAATCTCAAAGTATATTTTGATTTTGCTAAACTGTTTATTGTAAATTTTTGTTAAATATATTTTGTGGAATATTTCCGCTCGTGTAACATAGCTCATTTCAGCCATAAGTTGCATGCAAAATGTTATGTACTGTAAACGACATGACGCATAACCGCAGTAATATTTCCTCTACGTTAGCCCTAACATTTTTGTCTCGGTTCATGTTTGCCGCGTTTGGTTCTATATTCTACCGCTAGGGTCCGCGGCATATGCTCAAACTTCCCTTGAATGCTGATTTAAGTGGTTATGCATAGTGAATTCCAAGGGGCGTTTCTCTACTTGTGTGAACGTCCGCTAACTTCGTAATGCGGTAAGTCTAATGGGATCAATTAGCTTTTTGATTATACCACCTCAAGTTTTCAATTTGCAGATAATATGAGCTTTAAAATGTTCAAATGAACCTGTTGTCTAAAACTAGAGACAGCGTTAATATTAATTAATATTGTCAGTACTTACGTAATAGTTTATCACGTAATTGCTTTTTAACTCCTGTTACTGCGTTGCATCTCTTTGCGTATGCAATTTATGGTTGTCCTCTTATCCGTGATAAAATTACCTTTAGTGCATGATGCAACCACTAAATTGTGGTGCACTTAATATCTATTTATGTGTAATATTTATGAAAATGTTAAATATTTCTTTTTTATTATTAGATGTTGTTCAAGTTTGGTTTTTATTGTTCATATTCACCTTGTAATTTTAGATAAACTGTGTGAATGGTTAAAGGTCCCATGCATGTGCGTTCTTATGTAAATGAGGAAGAAAGCTGATTTAAATAAGGAAATTGCCTTTATTCTACGGTTTAAAAGTAGTTGTCAGCAATAAGAAAGCGAGCAACTTACCTACTCACTCTTAAGACTTTCTCTACTACGTACTTATAGTAAATAGGTAACTATTGTATTCCACCCTAAAGAAATTTGATGTCGAGTTGTCACCGGACATATTTGAGGTCCTCATGCATAAAATAATTTTTAGGAATAACACTTATGGGTGCTCGTGTGTGTCTGTTAGAAAACAAATTTGATATTATAATTCAGTGTCTTTCAAGGATTCAACAAGATTTTCAGGAAAATCCATCAATCCCAAACTATTTTACGTGGAACATTCTTTAAAAATATAAATTGTCTCAAATATGTCAGAAACGGCCTTGAGCAAAATACTATATATTTAATATATTTTCATGGTTAAGCAGCCACGCTTTTAACGATAACTGTGACGCGTCACACGGCGCTACCCACGACACCGCCCCCGGACACCTTTACCACGTGGGTCATCTTATGCACTGAAAAATACTAGGATCAACGACTGGGTCAAGAGAGTCATTTTTATTTCACAAATTATGATATTAAAATGCCCTTAAATGCTTAGCTTTTCAACGAGGAGGTTACAAATGATATTGAGCTCGAAAGAAGGCAGACCGTAACAGATTTTCATAAACATGTTGGGATGTTATTTATATCCTTTACTATTTTGCAATTATGTTAATGATGGAAAACTATCTTATAAACTTTCGTTGATCAAACTGGCCAAAAGTAAAAGTCGCAAGGCACGGACGATTATTCGTATTTTATAAAGCTGCATATAGATACTTTGTTCTGTCAAAGTGAATCATTGTTAGACTAACAGAGTGAAAACCACCAAAGTACGTCAGCCAATCCCTTCGTTTGCCATTCGTAGCGTAGTCGGAAGGTGAATGAAACAATAGCGGGAGTTGGCTGGCCCCGTAGCTCAGGTGGTAGAGCACCTGCCTGCCGTGCTAGGGGTCCCGGGTTCGATTCCCGGCGGTGGGGAAGGGGATTTTTCTCCGACCATGATAAATCCCCATCTGGAAGTATGAATGAGAGTATGACTGTGTGTGTGATCTAATGATTAAAACTTAACGAATACGGCTTAACAAATTCAGGATGTTCTCAAAGGAGAACGGCCGCCGATATGACCATTGTAGTTGAATGCGGGGTATAAATGGAACAAGTAAAAAAAAAAAAAAAAAAAAAAACTGGGAGCTTAAATGTCAACAGTCCAGTGATGTGCGCAACAAAAGCAAGTGTTGATAAGAGCTTAATCTAATGGCTCGGAAGTTAAGCCAAAACAAAAGAGGTTAGTAGATATCTGCGACTTGTATGTACACACAGGGAAGAGGTTGAGTACTCATAAAACCAAGGTCACGGACAACGTTAATCTCTCAAATGCAGTCACGCGACGGATGGTGTTGTGGAATACATTGCACATTTATTCATTAATTATACAAAACAAGCTTATCTTATACAGATATATAAATATAAAAAATAATCATTAATGTTTACAATGTGCACAGTGAATGAAAAGTTAACTTGTGAGAATATTACATTATATCTGAGTATATGCATGCGCTACAATCCTTCCCATACTCGTACGATCTGTCTTTTCGTCTATGCAAGCTGTTGTCGGACACGGAATTTCTAATATCCTGAAGAACGTCTTCGTAGCACAGTTTTAGTTATTCCTAGCGTATTGTCAGCCCGGATGGCAATAATTTTTCCTGTATATTTTGCTATAATCTGCTTGAAGTAACTATTTTCTTCTTTTCAGAATGGGATGGTTACTACCATCATTATGTTGCATAGATCATAACAAAAGCTACTGTGTCTGCCTACAGTCCAGCCGTTGTATCTCCGGCTCTGACGTTTTGCGATTGCAAGAGGCGGAGGGGGAACGTTAATAGTACCACTATACAGTAATAAGCAATTCAAAACATATGCTCAAAATTATCTTTAGAATAAAAATATAGTGGTATATTAGCTTTAAAACGCTGAAATACAACTTGCAATTTCATTACCGTGCAAGATATTTATTACAACACCACTCTATTCGAATATTCCGTTCACACCTTTCACACACACTAACTGCATCTGTTGGTAGTATTGGGAGTCCTTACATCCGGTGTTGTGGTCAGGAAGTTAAAATTTCTGCTAGCGCCAATCAGCATTGTCGCTGCTAGGCGTGGCTCCCGAACCCAACACCGTGTTGCCAGCTTAAATTTGTCTGAGCCACGTGGCTTTAGCTGCTTGCGCTGGTGAACTTGCTTTAGTATGTTTTGCGTGCGTGAATTCCGATTTTTAGTGTTCGTAAGTCCTATTATTATCGCTATTATAATGATATGGCTACTGGTTCGTGTAATATGCAAATACGTGAAAGATTTAAAATACGCATTGTTCCTCTGGTTGAAATTCCCGCTAAAGAACTGGTAACTGCCTGCTTCCTGCTTCTCGAGAAATTTCAGAGCCGGGGATAGAGCGGCCGAACTGTACATTACCGTTAGATGCTGAAGGCACATTTTCCTCTCTGTTTTCCTTTTTACCAACAGCTACAAAACACTGCTGATGATCTATCGTTCAACAAGTACCGCGTAAGAAGTAATCGTGTAGGACAAGGGTAGGCAACCTATGATACGACTATTATCGTCCGGTACGCGAGCTCGTTTTGGATGATGGTAGATATAAAATACCTAACATATCTAAATATTGTGAAGTGATGTGCCATTTTAAGCAACATGTTTGCAATCGGCGTGTCAAAATGGGCAAAATGCACGTATTATCTACTTGAAGGTAATATTTCATGTTCGAGTAGTGCTATTGGTAGCATTGATTTCTGTTGTGTTTACAGGACCGTTCATAGTGGAGGGTTACCAAAGCTTCTAGTCACCATTTGTGATACTACGAGCGCTTCAGTAAAGTAGTTAGTGTACCGCACAACAGATAGCGCAGCGAGAGAATCAATACACTGAAGGAAGGAATGTGCGAAATACTCTAAGGCCCTCTCGTCCTGATAATAACTTTTTTGAAATGGAAATAAACTATTATGCTACTTCACTTCACCTTATAAGTAAGATATAATACGGAATTGTTACACCAAAGAAAAAAGACATTATCCTCCATTGGTGAGAAAGGAGGCCACTATCGTAACTATAAGTTTTCGAAAATATTTCAAGCTATCTTGTTATAATTCCTAATCCTTTTTCACTCAATGATTTTTTGAAGTCAACTGTTTCATACAGTTGCGTGGTACATATATTCATTTATTAACATGTATTCAAATAAATAATGTCAACAGTCAAGTGATGTGCGCAACAAAAACAAGTGTTGATAAGAGCTTAATCTAATGGCTCGGAAGTTAAGCCAAAACAAAAGAGGTTAGTAGATATCTGCGACTTGTATGTACACACAGGGAAGGGGTTGAGTACTCATAAAACCAAGGTCACGGATAACGGTAATCTATCAAATGCAGTCACGCGACGGATGGTGTTGTGGAATACATTGCACATTTATTCATTAATTATACAAAACAAGCTTATCTTATACAGATATATAAATATAAAGAATAATCATTAATGTTTACAATGTGCACAGTGAATAAAAAGTTAACTTGTGAGAATATTACATTACATCTGAGTATATACATGCGCTACAGTCGTTCCCATACTCGTACGATCTGTCTTTTCGTCTATGCAAGCTGTTGTCGGACACGGAATTTCTAATATCCTTAAGAACGTCTTCGTAGCACAGTTTTAGTTATTCCTAGCGTATTGTGAGCCCGGATGGCAATAATTTTTCCTGTATATTTTTCTATAATCTGCTTGAAGTAACTATTTTCTTCTTTTCAGAATGGAATGGTTACTACCATCATTATGTTGCATAGATCATAACAAAAGCTACTGTGTCTGCCTACAGTCCAGCCGTTGTATCTCCGGCTCTGATGTTTTTCGATTGCAAGAGGCGGAGGGAGAACGTTAATAGTACCACTATACAGTAATAAGCAGTAGTTGATTTGTGGGGATTCAAAAACACCTGCGTTAGCTGTTTTTGAAACCCCCTTGTTAAAACTCGACGCGAAATCCGCCTGTCCAAATATCGAAGAGGTTGTGTGTTGGTTGTGTTAGAATCCCCATGTTAAAATATCGAAGGGTTGGTTGTGTAGTAACACGTGTGTCACGTGTTAATGAAATCCGAGCCTTGAAAGTCGAGTAGAAATCTGTGTTTAAAAAAAATATATTTATTGATGTGCTGGCGTTCGTGTGCCACCCCCCCTCCAGGAGCTTGACGACGACGACGACGACAACAACGACGCATCTCTCCCAAGCCTGCAATGGCAATCGTGTCATTTTGTATGTATGTGAAATGTAATTAACTGATGAATGTAATTACTGAAAAAAAATGTGAATGGATTTCAGTATTCACACACACACACACACACACACCGCTCCGTCCCCCCCTCCCGGCACTCCTGCAATAGGGGTGATGCATGTTATTTATATGTGAATGCTGTAAGACTGAATTGTCAATCGCCTTCACCTTTGTCGACATTTGCAAAAAGGAACGCGTCGAGTGTAGTTATTTAAATCAGTAAGTATTGATTTTATTATCGGGAGCCGTAGGAATCAAACACTCTATGGATCCTCCCCTCCTACACGACGCAATAAGGAATGCAAACCGATTCCGTGAGCAGATGAATCCGTAGCAGTGCACCAATGTACTGCAGGGAGGGTGCGCGATCGATCACTTCCATCTGTCAGTTGTCATCTCACACTCAGCAAGATGAGCAGCGAAACAAGTAGAGTGGAGAGCGATATCAACTTCTGGGAACATCTGCAAGATTACGAGAGCATGCAGCAACACTGGATGGATCATCACGAGGAAATGTGTGATGGAAAGACTCATCAAACCGTCTGCAAGAATCCTGCACATCATGACAAAGTCACTTCATACGGCAAGTGTGGGATGCAGTGCAAGGTATATCTCAGGTAAGTGGAAAGAAAAAGCACTGGAAATTAGTGAGCTATAGTGTTTTGTGTACGGGTAAAAAAGATTTCTCTCATTGTGTAATTACAGAAGCTTGGAAGGTGAAGACATAACACCCCCAATCCGTGACGAGAAACAAGCCGGCCCGTCCAAAGAACTAGATAAAGAAAAGTGAGTAAAAAGAAAACGTCACACTTAATATAAAAGCGTGTAATAATTCGTATCCTCATAGCCGTGCATGTTCGCAGGTCCGACAAGGAAGCAGAGAAGAAGAGCTGTAAGCCGAGGGTGCTCAAGAAGAAGAGGATCTTCGACAAGGACAGCTTTATAATAATGATGTTCGAACCCATGGCCCCCGCTCCTGAAGAGGTGACAAAGAGTGATGGCGAATAGTGTGTTCATGGTAGACGACATACCCATCAACTCCGGGCACCGTGTGAACATAGGCTTATACCATGAACTCCCATCCCTCTATATCAGAGCTACAGATGAAACTTTTGTATACATCACAAAGAAAGACTGGCTAATAATAAAGCAAAATATGGATGCGTTGGAAACTTACTTGAAAGATGGTAAGCATCCAAGTAAGCATCCAAAAGTGTCGTACAGTGAGAATATAATATATGCGTTCAATATATTACTGTGCATGAATAAAGTGAATGAAGTAACGTTTGTGAATACGTGCTTAAACTTAAACAGCATAAATCTAAATAGCATTGCCATAAGAGGACTTAAGAGACTAATCCCATATATCGAAAGAAACTTATTTCAATTACATGACATATATAAATCAATGTGTTCATACGATGCAAAAAGTAGGAGTGACAGGGAAAAGGTTAAGGAAATGTATGTTAAAATCAATAAAAAGATAACATAAATTTGAGTTTCGTTTTCTTTTTTATTTCCACAAAATTACATCCTTATATGATAGATTGAACAACATGCGTTAGTGGTTTATAGGTGAACAATTTATCATGAATAATCAGGCAATATAATGATGTATGTGCAGGAAAGTTGGATGAGGCTTGAACTTCCAGTCTCACATTCACGGCCCCGGTCACGGCCTCCTCAGGCTGATGCGAGCAGTCGATGACAAAGAGCGGTGCATAATTCAGAAAGTCACTTCTCTTCAAAAGTGGGTAATTTTCTTTTCCATAATAGGATGATTGAAATTTCGAATACTGATCATACAGAGATGCAAATTTAGAGTTTCCAAAATCCAAGTTCATATCGTGATAAGGATAACACTCGCTGTTGAGATAAAGCTTCAGATTGGTGATGTTGCAGTGATCAAAGAGTGAGCAATCCTTACTAAGCTTATTCAGTCTGTCGGTTTGTGCACCGACTATGACGAAGCGAGGTTTCTCAAGTTTCGTTGTAGTTGCAATGTTCCAGGTGAAGGCCTTAGTTTGCGGTACCGCAGGTTGAGTGTGAAGGTCCAAGGTTCGAAAGGCTACGTGCAGTGGCTTATCGGATTTGACGAGTTTAAGCTTTTCGACTCGCTCTCCATCTGAAAGTCGAAGAACGGGCATCCTACATTCGAGTCTAGTTAGTTGAATAGTAGCTGGTTCGTTGCCCGATATACAATTATTAGAATCTTTAGATCTAATGAGAACCAGTTCAAATTTGCTATTGAGAATGACTTCCTTGTGATCGTCTGCAAAGCCCAGCAGCATCGAAAGAGGAACTACAGCATTGAAGACACCATTCTTTGAATTCACGATGTCGACGTCAACTCCCGGATAGGTCCATCCGGCATTCTGCATTCGATCGGATTCCAGTGCATTCAGAGATGCATAGTTGCGCATCGTTGAAGAAATGCCCGGATTCCTGGTTCTGTCTATAGTAATGCCGTTCATATCTAGACGAATTTCGTCAAACAGAAATGCCATGGCATTGTTGGTCAGCTTTGAGGAGGAGGGTCCGCCACTTGTTTTGGTGAGAGAGCCCTCTATGTAGAGATAACTTCTACTAGGAAGAGTGTACAAATCTTCTGCTTGACACGGTATTCTAATTTCATCGTTCGCGTCAAGAGCCGATGTGTTGTATGGCAGGAAGACGTGCTCCTCCTCTTTACTAATCTTATCATCAAAGGTCGGTACTCCTGTTACATCGAGGACATCCATTATAGCACTTTGAATCCCAAAGCCTCGAGGAACCTTCGATTAGACGACGTGATCGGACGCCCTGTCAATGAGCGAGTATAGCCCAATCTCGGAAGAGGCTTCTTAATATAGGAACGATGCTTAAAATTTATTCCCATTGCGACGTGTGTGTAATCGTACGGTTATTGTTTCGTTCCTGAAGTCGAGCACGTCACCGTTCTGATCTACCACTCTAATGTCGAGATGATCAATGAGATTCGTATCGATGATTGGTAGATATATAGGGCTAGATGGTTCTTGCGAAATGTGGTAACCGGGAGGAACCGACGGGAAAAACTCGTACAGAGAATGGCCGTGTTTACCGTCAATGAAGGATCCCGTGGCTAGGCTGCACTCGATGCGTATGATGCTAACTTTGAAGATGTTCACCAAATCATCAGACTCAGTCATCACGTTCGGTCGAATCAAACGCTGTGCTTTGAATCCGAGAAGAGAGCCAATTGATATGTCTTGAGTAAAGTCGATAGTATATGGGCATTTTATCTCAGACTTCATGGTATTATTATTAGCATGTAAGATAAACCCGTCTTCGACGTCGAGGGCTCCCTTGAGAAAATGCGCGATATCATCTAATTCGTAAGTTCCAGGAGGAATCTCGATACTCTCGTTCTTGTCATTACGAGCGAAATGGAATAAGTTGTTGCTCTCATCCACATTAGGAATGGAATAAAAGGTTTCGAAATTCAATAGAGCTATTTCGTAAAGTCCATTCGGATCCAGATGAAGAGGCGGGTTGAGAAAGCTAGAGAAGCTGGCATTCGAACCGCTCACGGTGATTGTGTAACTCATTTTGATCAAACATTCAAGTCGGTAAATCCGTTTTATAAGAGAAACTGCAGGCACAGATGACCGCAAATCACAGATCCAAAATTCTGAAACCTCTTGGTGTTGTACATGAGTTTAACACCCTCGAGGTAGGACTCAATATGTTTCGGTGGTCTTAGATTACCGAAGCTATCAAAGTAGAATGCAACATCTCCATCCTTGCGTATCGCAACCCAGTGTGTTCCCGGGTTACGCGAGATATCCAAATTTACGATAATCCTTTCTACATGTCGAGAACGTGAAGGTAAAGTTGTCTATCATATACACACCTCTAAAATGAGGAATGCGCAGTCGTCGTGCATAGGCATCGATCTCTGCAGCACTTAGGGCTTTTTCCGGGATAAATACAGACCTCGCCCCGAGTTTTTTGCACGAAGATGCAATCCTTTGCCCTTGCGCTTCTTACGTCGAATGCCTTTACCCCTAGCTAAACCCTCCATGCTCTGATTGTGACGACTCAACTCTGCAAGCTGTCTTTCCGCGGAACGTTTCTTATTCACAGCCGTGGCGATCTGAGCAGCGCCACCGGCTAGGCTACCTGCAGCGCCCAAAGCCGCCAAAAGCGGGATCAGAGGTAAAAAACCGCCTCGAGGGCTCGGTATGATCCTCTTGCGTCGCTTACGCATTCCAGCGCCCATGGCAACTTTCCCCTTCATGATGGCTGTTACAAGTCGGGCTGCAAGTCGCTCGCCGAAAGATGCGTCAGCAGACTTTACTCGACTCCAAGCCTTTTCAACGAGTTCCTTATCGGCCAAACGTCGCGAATCTGCGTCCTGATGAGTGGCGTAAGCGAGATCGTGAGCGAGGCAGGCTGAGTCCAAAGCGTTTCTGGGAGAATCCCCTCTCTGCAGACGCTTATGTAGTTTCGTTCCAGGTCCACAGAATCGGTACCCTGGTAAATGAGCCTCAAACGGAAGAGAATTAATTAGCGAATTAGGGATTCCGGATCCCTTCTTTACGCCTGCAGAGTTCATGGCTTACTATGAAATAAAAAAGCAAACGTTATGATTTATATGTTTAGTTGCGATATGGAAGTAGTGAAGCAAAAGTGCAAGTTGCCTATACAGGTGCTCGATTTCGACAACGACATACGCAAAGGACGACACGGCGCGCTCTTCCCGTGCAACGTCAGAGCACTCCTCTTGGGTAGTTCGAATGCTGGAAAGACGAACGTTCTACTGAACTTGCTCATCCATGAAAATGGTCTTAGGTTCGAGAATCTCTACATATATTCAAAATCGTTGCACCAACCGAAATACCAGTATTTGCTCAAGGTGCTAAAAACCATACCCGATATTGGAGTTTTCACGTTCGAGGATGGCGAGAAGGTGGTTCAACCATCCGAAGCCCGAGGAAACTCCATATTCGTATTCGATGATGTCATAAATGAGAAGCATGGAAAAATAGCGTCATATTACAGCATGGGTAGACATCGCAATGTCGATGCCGTATACTTAGCACAGTCATATGCGAAGGTGCCTAAACATTTAATTAGAGATAATGCAAATATGATCGTGCTCTTCAGACAGGATAACCTCAACTTAAAGCATATATATGATGATTACGTAAACACAGATATGACGTATGCGGAATTTAAGGACATGTGTAAACAAGTTTGGGAGAGTAATGACGGATCGAACTCGCGACCTTTCGTTGTCATAGTACCCGAGTTCCCTTTGAACGAAGGACGCTACCGTCACGGTTTCGACATCTTTATCAGAGTGAATAAATAACGCGCATCCTTCATTGTAGTCATGAGTATCGATAGGTTCGGATCTCGGAGAGTCATACCCTCCCGGGGCGTGATTAACCGGTATACCATAAGTAGAGATGGATCGGGAAACTATCAATTCAAGGGAAAGCGATTGCGCAACGTTCACGATCCTGAGGAAAGTGATGACGCGTCAACTAAGAGCTATGTGGACGCGTGTACGAGTGATGTCGAGAGTCGAATGCAGATCTTCAGCGAACAGGCTTCATATCAACGCATGGGCCAGTTTGAAGCTATGCTTAGGAATCACATACAAAAATCCCTCGACCTCCAATATGAACATCTAATGGAATACTTAACAAAATATGCATTTAAACGTGATTCGGATAACAATGTCATTCTGGATGCTATAAGGATGAAAGTTCTATTGGATCCCATTGACGATCACGATGTTATCAATAAAAAGTATATAGATGCCAGAATGCCAATTCTAGAGTCTGATGCTAATCTATCATTTCGAATGAAACGATTAAAGGATATAGCCGATCCTGCACAGGATAACGATGCTGCAAGCATGAAATATGTTAATCGGTTCTATATACAGAAACAGAATGAACTGCAAACCGGTTTAACTAGAACGATAACAACCGTTGCCGAAACTATATCTACAGCGGTGGAAAAGGCCGTGAAAGATATAACCGAGCGACAGACGGAACTGGATAAGAATCTAACCAGTGCAGTGAACGATATTGACAACATGAAAATACAGACGAGACATATCGTAAACGGCATGTTACAACAACTGAAAGGTCAGCTCATCATTTCACTGCATACACGACCCTTTAGAGGTCCCTCGTTAAGGTATACGTTATCCTCGGGTCTTGAATTCTACAAGTCTCCAGGAAATGGGAATGTAATTTCTTGTTCTATGCTTTCATCAATACACCCTCATACGGCGCATGACACAATGTTTGCAATAAACGATAAATTAGTTGAAAGGTATCCTGTCCCTATTCGAACTGGTGATTTACTCACTTTCACAGCACCAGTGGAACGTGCTTAGGATGGTCACATGTTAAGTATAGAAATTATAATTTCATATAAAATATCTGCAGTAGGTTAATTATACATTCAGTACAATATGGATGCCGAAGGTATAAGTCTCAAACAATCAATCGCTCGTCACAGTAGGGCAATACGAGAAAAGTTACGCTCCCTGAAAGGTCTCAAGTTCGAAACTCACCGCGTCATGTGCGAGGTTCTCCAGCCTGTAACCGAGCCCTTGAAGGTTATAGCCGACAGGGATCGTGACAAGTCAAAACCAGTCGTTAACGATGCAGAAGAGGATGGGGATGAGGAGGAGGATGATCTACTTGCAGAGTACCTGAAGAAGGTTCGAACCGCTAGCTCCAGCGACATGGATGCCACTTACGGCGTGCGGTATGAAGATGGAGAATATAAACTAGGGAATAAAACTATCGATTTCACCGATGACGGTATTCAGATAGGGCAAGAGAGCTACGATGCAAGTCCTGGATTGTACGAATTGCTCTTCAAGCGATCGCCGCTCAATTCATCATATACCGAAGAGGATCTGGACGCCTATTCGCAGATATTGCAGAATACTCAGGTTTACAGGCAGGGATACGCTAGGAGCGGGCGTATAAGAGCAAGCCGCGGTTACAAGTATCGCAATATTATTCGAGATCTTGTTTCCAGTCGCACGGGCTCGGCTCTCTACTGGAAGGAGCACGTACCCGGCAGAAAACTGGATTACATCTATTGGACCGATCCCAACGTTCTAATAGACAGATTGAGATTACTCATTGCATCGAGGGATGCGGGTAACTTTAACCATTCAGCAGAGATTCAGGAAATAATCACAGAATTAAAAAACTCGAAAATCATAGCATGATTAAACGTGTCATAGCAAGCGAATTACACTCGCCGGCAAGAAGGCGCTTCTTACGCCGTAAAATAATAAGTAAAGGTCTTAATGATCTACTACAAATAGATCTTATTGAAATGATACCTTATGCAAAAGAAAATAGAAATTATAAGTATATTCTTATTGCTATTAATTTCTATTCTAAAATGGCTTATGCACGAGCATTGAAAGATAAAAGTGGCATTAGCGTGACAAGAGCTATGCACGGTATCCTATCAGAGTTGAATTCACCTCCTAAGAACGTTCAAAGTGATAATGGTAAGGAGTTTTACAATCGCCATTTCAGGCAATTAATGCTTAGGAATGGAATCAATCATTACAGTACTTTCAGTAGCATCAAGGCTGCAGCAGTGGAAAGGTTGATTAGAACAATTAAAATGAACATGCATAGAGAATTCCTGATTCAGGGTTCGCATCAGTGGTTACAAATGCTACCTAGAATCATCGATTCATACAACAATACCTACCATACGACGATTCGCATGAAGCCCCGTGACGTCAGCAACAACGATCTGCTCCTTAGTGTATATCGTTATGGCGGGCGTGAACGTCGAGAGAAAAGGAATGCAAGGAGTTTTCATGTCGGTGATCGTGTAAGGATTTCCAGGTACAAGGGACTACTTGAGAAAGGTTACACGGCCAATTGGAGTACGGAGATCTTTCGGATTATTCGTGCAAGGAATACTAACCCAGTTGTCTATTTTCTGGAGGATGCAGAAGGAAATGAAATACAGGGCGGTTTTTATGGTCACGAACTACTAAAAACACGCCATCCTAATGTATACCTTGTTGAGAGAGTGATACGCCGACGTGGTAATCGTGCGTACGTTAAGTGGCTGGGTTTTCCTACAAAGGAATGGATCGATGTTAAGGATATTGTGTAAAAAGGAATGTATGTTTTATTGATAAATAAATAAATAAATACACAAGATATTTTCCCAAAAATTTAGTGTTTTTATTTTATAATTCCTTTCCAGCTAAATCCTCTAAACATAATGGTTATATTTTTTAAATAGTTTCAGTATACGTGGCTACATAAACAGAAATTTTTCAGTAGAACATCACAACTAAATCCTCTAAAAATACTGCTTACACTGTGTTTTAAACAGCTTCAATACATGTGCATATAAATAAAAGTAAAGTGTTTTACATGTTAAATTCTTTTAATATTAGTGCAAATTAATGTTTAATCTTCAAAAGAATTTCAATATACCTACAAACATAATCAGAAATGCACTCCCCCCAAAATTATATGTTTACCCCAACTAAATCCTCTATATATAATACATCGACAACAGGTTAAAACTCCTTACACCTAAGTTCAAAGTTCATAGTGAATAATGTATATATATGTATATATTTTCTTAACCATACTTTTATTCTAAATAAATCCTGTAGAGATAATGCATCCACAACAGGTTAAAACCCCCTAAATTAACTTCAATTTAATAGAGAATAATGCTCACATTCTTTATAAAATGAGCTTCAGTACACATGCATACATAAACACATTAGGTATTTTCACATGTTAAAACTCCTTACATCCAAGTTCAAATAGATGCTTACATTTTAAAGATGCGTACTAGCGAAAATGTAGTCCCCAGCACCGTAATTATAATATTATCCAATCAATATCCGGTAAAGTTAATGGTTAATGATGCTTACATTTTAAAAAGTTTCAATGTGCGTGCATACATAAACACAAATTGAGTGTCTTACACTTGAAAAATCCTTAAATCTAAGTTCAAATTAATGGTTACTTTTTTTAAAAAAAAAAGAAATTAACGACGCATCAATAGAATAGTAAACACCTGTCCAAATTATAGCTTTATCCCAATATGCATGTATACATAAAACAAATTAAGTATTATGCACGTTAAAGTCCTTAAACATAAGTTTAAAATTAATTGTTACCTCTTTTAAGGAACTGAGAGATGCAATAATCTCATATTATATATCATCTTATATCCCCATACATAAGCGGGATTATAGTCCTCCAAAGGCATTTATACATACCATCAGCAACTCAAAGCAATGAATGAGCACCAAAACTTGACAACGTATTTCAAGACTTGCTTAAAATGACATCATGACTCATGTACATAAGTTTTATAAAGTGTAAAGATTTATCTCAAATCACAAAAAGCATTACTTCAATCACGCTTGCACTGCTGCATGTACACATGTTGAAAAATTAAATATTTGTGTCAAATCATTAACAAGCAAATTATTTCACGTTTTTTTGCTAGCTTTAAAATACATTGTCAACTTTTTTACAAGATTTTTTCACATATTTTTTATACGATTACTTATCCAATGGTACAGAATGATGACCCCAGGCCAAGGTTTCATGTGAATTTTTCTGTATAAATCGCTTCGTGTCGAATCCTCTAAGAGCAACTTTATTACTCTCGATGGTTCGAACAACGTGCTTATAACTTCTAAAGCACGTCTGTTTAGCATGACGTACGGTTGTCATATCATTTACACAGGATAGATAATCCTCAAACGTTATGCACCGCATGCCATCACTCGTAACGCCTTTAGATTTCTTCACCGTTTTGCCATCGTATCGATATGAATACTATTTTGAACGTAAACCTACGTATTCTGTCATAACTTTACCCGATAATTCATCTTTAAATAGACCAGCGACTTTTTTATTCATCAACGGAATACCGTACACATTATCGATCGGGTAATTAGATGTATCGAAGAGATGTATATTAGATTTAATAAATTCATAAATGTCACTACTGGTTTCAAACAGAAATGCATCGGTATCCGTATAATTCAACATAACATCTTTTAACTGTTTCTTCAAAATATTATAATAAAAATTATACATCAAGTGTTTTGAAAGATCTAGAATGGCCTGTCCTATATAAATCGGTTTCGTCATCTTAATTTCTTCCCTTACCAGTTCGAGTCCTATAAGGTTCTCGTCAAAAATTACGTATCGTATGAATGTCTGTCGTGATATTAACTTTCTTGCCTGTTTCCAATTGCTCGCTAGGTGAAAGGAATTGTAACGTCTGACGTTCTCAATAAATTTACCATATACGCAATTATTCATTTTCTTCCATAAATTTTGACCGAATTTTGTTTTATCTTCAATACGTTTAGCAGCATTTAAATCAATGTACGTCTTAAGCCAAAAGGATTGTTTGTAGGATACCGCTCGATGTATACGCTTCATTTTCAAACCGAGCTCTACACACTGCTGCAAGTTTCTGTAATGTAATATATATTTTTCCTTATGATTCAACGTTGCAAGTAACTTTTTGTGATTATCACCCGGAGCTATCTCACTCTGCGGACATAATGGCAAGTCGTTATGCAACTCGTGAAGGTTCTCCGGATATTCCAGGTCTACTTCTAAAACATAACCTGTATCTGAATCATGTCTGATGCTCAAAAAATCTATAGAATTAATTTCGTTATCGTTTAACCATCTCAATTGAGCATACGGTAAAGCGTTCCCAGTCATAATGTGTGAATAAAGTCCGTTGCAATCCAAGTATGATAGGTATTTAATCGATTCCGCTTCATTGTAAGCAGATATGTATTTATTATTTGCTTTGGAATAACGTTTTGATACAGTGCAGATACCGCCTCTAATCGCAGATTCGAAAAATTCCAGCATATTTTGATCGGTAATCAGCGATATTTGCACGGGACTCGTTCGTAACATTGCGTCATATGATAGGCCAGGAGCTGTATAGTAATGACAAGGATCTAAGCCATACATATCGATACTTAAACTTCGGAATTTTTCATAGATGTCTGTTAATAAGATCGTATCCGTCTTGAGATAAAGATCAGAGTATTCACCGAGATTTTGTATACCAAATTCTCTCCATACCGCGCATGCGTGCATGTAATCATCATTGCTTATATTATCAAAACACTCTTGAGGAGGTAATTTGGAATCATTTAATTTTTCCTTGCAATCTAAATATGTATATGGGAAAATACCTTTCCGTTGCATTAACAAACGTTGCTTAGGATCAACGTACATCTTATTTGTGTACCGAAAATCTTGAGGTTCTAGCATATCAGAAAGATCGCTCAATTTAGAATCCAGAAAGCGGTAGCTATCAAGAAATCTGAGGAATATTGATTTACCATTAGATGTGTATCTTTTACTAAATGACATAATTCTCCGATGTTTGCGAAATACATGTAATGGGTTCATTGTCATACGATAACTTTTTTACTATGAAATGCGAATCATACTTTGATAGGCAATGAAAAAATATCGGGATAAAGTTTGGCGTTTTTCTATTGAGGTTGCATGATTTATGAGCAGCCCCTATATATAATCCGGTCTGATGATCGTGGTCACGCACCCTAATCGAGTCAGAATCGAAATCCTTTTTGCATACGTGACACTGGACTGCATTTCTGAAATTTAATTCATCCTCATCACTCATATGCATATCTGTCACATCACCGTATATCCTAAGCACATCCTCGGCAATCACAGTTAATTCTCTAAGAAACTCTTCAACTGCATGCGAACCTCTAAATATTTTGAATTTTGTTAGTGTCTCGTCATAACTGCAGACCAGGTGCAACGAAACGGATATCGCCTCGTGCACGTGCATATCACGTGTCCAACTATGCATCGCATCGGGCTGACACGATGGCACTTTTCTTAACATAGTCTCGATATCAGCGTATATCACAAAAGGGACTTTAACGCATTTTGAGTAAGCCTGAAACTCGATAACATCATTTATTCCTTCGCGAGGCATGCTAATAATTTGACATTTCATACATCTCAGTTTATGTTTCTTCAGAATAACTTCAGTCGAAAACCAAGCATTACAAGATTCACACACAAATTTTTTACTTTTATGTTTGGATATCTGCTTACTTACTAGACGCGACATATCGGTTATGAGAGAATAATGCGAATTGATCATTAGAAGATTCACATGGTTTATCTTTTGCTCCCTCGTCTGATATAAGATTATAATGGATTCTCTCTCTAACCCGTATATGTTCACCGAGATATCATGATTTTGCTTTTCGAATAATTCAATGTCATGAAGGGCGACGGGGAAGTTTATTCCTTTAAAATTGAATTCACGATATATATCATATTTACTGTACGTGCTAGCTCTATGCCTGTTCTGGCGAGCTGGATATTTTGCTGCCAGCATACAATATGCAAAACATTTAAAGTCAGTATTCCGAATATTCACGACAGCTCTCTTTGATTTTATCCACGATGGCAGCGGCTTAAAGCAACCTGCGTTTAACGGATCGTACTGACATGCGTATAAAGTTAGCGAATCTATCCTGTAAAGCGCTTTCGAACTGGCTTTTGTTTCAAAATTTTCTAGATGAGCGATTATAGGCTGTTTCAGTTTAATTTCATACCATTCAGATTTGTTTGTCGATTGCAATATAGCATCCATCTTACTGTTAAAATTAATCGATTCAACTGTTTCATTATCGGGTGAAGTTATTATATATTGACATGTTAAAGTACCGGCTAATTTAATTCCTGATTTGTAAGTTCTTATGGCCTTCTGGATTTCACTGGTAACAAGGGGTTTGCACAAGTTCAAGAACGTTGATGGATCTAGCTCGTGTATAGAATTTTTTATGGTACCTGTGAAGATCCTCTGCTGGAACGCTGATTCTACAGTAATGTATTCCAATGTTTTGTCGTTGCGTTTCGCCTGCTTTGCACTACTTGCTTGAATATCTTGCATGCCCGGTCTCTTGCGACTCGTTACACCTCCTGAAATTATGGATTAAACATGTCAGAAAACACGAATAATTACACTTTTAAAATAATAAACATTTGAACACTCATGGCAATGCTATATTTTTAAGCTTTAAAATGATTACTTTATTAACATTGCTGAACTTTGAATTTGATTTACATAACATGTTTTCCTTAAAAGAAATAAGTTGCATGTTATTTGCAGTGGAATTAAATGATAACTGTATCTTTTGAATAACAAAGATTTAGAACATTCAGAGTACTGCATTCCCTAATATGGATTTTTTTTTAAATTGCACCTCTGTCTTTTATTGATTTTTTTTAAATTGCACCTCTGTATTTTATTGAAATTTTATCCTGACTTACGTAACATGTTTTCTGGAAAAGAAATAAGATTATACACGTAACATGTTTCCCTGAAAAAAAAACGTTATACATAATGCATCATCACAATATACTCATTTGTATATGGCTACTGGCTGTTTAATTAGTTAATTGAATTCCTCAACTTCCCGTCGATTGGCTGCAGATATGCATTAATGACTTTTAAAACGTTAAATTTGCTTGCATTATTACTCTTATCGATTTGCCTTTTATATAGAATGACTAATTCGTTAGGTATTCCATTCACAAATATTAACAGATTAACGCTAATTACTTTAACTTACACTGAAATATTTGACATCAAGAGATTGACACTTCATAGCAGTAGTGCAGCACGATTTTAGTTTTTTTGTAAAGTCTTACCTTCACTGGTTACTCCCGACTGTTTAAAAAAGTTAATTTGTGCTTCTTGAATCCATTTTCCAGAGTTTCTTCACCGGAATACACGAAACTCCAACCACCCTGATTAACAGCATCCACTTGAGCTGCTGTCATCTTCTTAAATCTCTCGGGCAAAAAAACCTGGCATTCTTGCAGCTTAAGTACGACTCTATCACCGTATCTCGTCTTCACGATTTTGACATCGTGTATGGCTTGTGGCACGTCTCGGGGAATCTCTCGTAACTTCTTCGTCGGGAGATAGGAACCTCCTTCCGCAAGCTGATTTAAATCCTGAAGAATCGATTCTGGAATTATAAATTCACGCATATTATTCAACGCTTCGATTCATTACGTGGAAATTACTGTACATAGACATATGCATATTGCTTACCTTCATTCATGTTGATGCTGTCTGCTACTTTTCAGTTGTTGATGTGCTGTTTTATTCGCTCGGTTCACTGTTTTGTTACCTCAGCACCCCCTCCCAAAATTTCCATTCTGGCTGTAACCTGTTTGCACACATCCTTAAGTTTATGCTTCTGCTTCTTTCGCTATAAACTATTAAACTTAGAGTAGAGTTTTAACCTGTCATCTTATGGATCTAGTAACTAAAAATTAAATAATATAAGATCTATAGCTATTAACTGTAAGTATATATATATACTCTTTAGAAAGTTTCCACCCCTTTTACGTTGCGCACGCACTCGTGTGGCGATTGGTCGTTTATACCCTTTATTACGATACTGCTACCTGCACCCTGATTGGCTAGCTTGGATGAAGTGGAATATGTCACACCCACTGTTCACCTTAGTGCATTCATGGTAATTACCTCATTGAACAATATTTCAAATTTGTATTGCAGCAAACTAATAATATCATAATGCCATCTATAATATGAGTATAACCTTTTATTGCATTTTAATTATTGCAAGCTGTATTTCGAGTTTGTATTGCTACTTAATGCAACTGTATTATTCCGAAGGACCGTTTGAGTGTGACCGTTAGATAATTTATGTTTTTATTCCTTCCAGTGATATTTTGCTTCAATTCGGTAAGCCTAACGCCTCGAACGGATTAGTCTCTCGTATCAGATTTATTCAGAAGCGTGTCTCTCGTAGTTATTCACCAAATCGATGTACAGACGTTTTAAGAGGCACTGGCATTATTATAGCAGACTTTGCATAGCTTTTCAACGTTTTGGCATGTTTCTACTCAGCTGATTTATATCATTACAATTATCCTTAATACATTATTTATTACGTTTGCATAGATATCTCGTTTACTTGTCTCCTTTACGCTCGAGTGAATTTTTAGAACCCAGCTGCGTTAATTGATTCCTACCCGCACGTGTACGTAATTTTTTCACCCCAAGTAAGTTATACGGATTCTCTCTTCCGTTGGGGTGGTTTTAGCTGCAGCGAACAACATTATTTCTCATTACCTTTCCTAACATTTCACTGCATGCGCATTATTTTTAACAGAGGGAATGGCTCGGTTTTACCACACATTTCCATGGAGTATGATTCATCGGGCTCCCAATAACTGAATACATTAACAGATAAATAATAAATAGGTAGCTAAATAAATACAAGTTTTCAGTTCGACGTTCCTACCTGCGCTGCCCTTTTGAAAACGTCGACGATGGAGCAGAGACGGCATAGTCTTACAACATTTGATGTATTATTAAAAGTTTGATACTGTCCAATTCGTATTTGCATTCTTAGTTACTTATATATGCTATATTCGACGCGTTAAGCCTAGCGGACTACTGTCATTATCTCTAAGTAAAATTGGTTTTAATGTTTTATTTTTGCGAATCCTATTTTAGAATCCTTTTTTAACTTCAATTCGTTAAGTCTAACGCCTCGAGCGATTACTGCATTTTATTAGATTTATTTAGAAACATTTTTCTCGTAGTTATACGCCTATTTGGTGTACAGACGTTTTAAGAAGCACTAGGATTGTTATAGCTGACTTTGCATGGCTTTTCAACGTTTTGGCATCTTTCTACTAAGCTGATTTATATCATTACAATTATTCTTATTACATTATTTATTTCATTGCATAGATATCTCGTTGGCTTGTCTCCTTTACGCTTGAGTGAATTTTTAGAATCCAGCTGCGTTAATTGATTCCTAGCGCAGGTGTGTGTAATATTTCACCCCAAGTAAGTTATATGGATTCGCTGTTCCGTTGGGGTGGCTACAGCTGTAGCAATAAACATTCATCCTCGCTAAATCTTTACTTGACTCTCTTAACATTTCACTGCATATGCATTTATATTTTGAACAGAGGGAAAGGATCGCTTTTTAGCACACATAGAGTGCCAGATTCCTCAGGAGCCCAATAACTGTAATGGATAACTCAATAAATACTTAAATAAACAAATAAATTAATTAATAATGTATACTTAGTTACGTGAATAAATACATTTTTTCCATTCGATTTGCATGCGTGCCGGGGGGGACGGAGCGGTGTGTGTGCGTGTGTGTGTGTGTGCGTGTGTGTGTGTGTGTGTGTGTGTATGTGTGAATACTGAAATCCATTCACATTTTTTTTCAGTAATTACATTCATCAGTTAATTACATTTCACATACATACAACAAAATGACACGATTGCCCCTTGCAGGCTTGGGAGAGATGCGTCGTTGTCGTCGTCGTCGTCGTCAAGCTCCTGGAGGGGGATGGGGGTGGCACACGAACGCCAGCACACCAATATATATATATATATATATATTTTTTTTAAACACAGATTTCTACTCGACTTTCAAGGCTCGGATTTCATTAACACGTGACACACGTGTTACTACACAACCAACCCTTCGATATTTTAACATGGGGATTCTAACACAACCAACACACAACCTCTTCGATATTTGGACAGGCGGATTTCGCGTCGAGTTTTAACAAGGGGGTTTCAAAAACAGCTAACGCAGGTGTTTTTGAATCCCCACAAATCAACTACTATAAGCAATTCAAAACATATGCTCAAAATTATCTTTAGAATAAAAATATAGTAGTATATTAGCTTTAAAACGCTGAAATACAACTTGTAATTTCATTACCGTGCAAGATATTTATTACAACACCACTCTATTCGAATATTCCGTTCACACCTTTCACACACACTAACTGCATCTGTTGGTAGTATTGGGAGTCCTTACATCCGATGTTGTGGTCAGGAAGTTAAAATTTCTGCTAGCGCCAATCAGCATTGTCACTGCTAGGCGTGGCTCCCGAACCCAACACCGTGTTGCCAGCTTAAATTTGTTTGAGCCACGTGGCTTTAGCTGCTTGCGCTGGTGAACTTTCTTTAGTATATTTTGCGTGCGTGAATTCCGATTTTTAGTGTTCGTAAGCCCTATTATTATCGCTATTATAATGATATGGCTACTGGTTCGTGTAATATGCAAATACGTGAAAGATTTAAAATACGCATTGTTCCTCTGGTTGAAATTCCCGCTAAAGAACTGGTAACTGCCTGCTTCCTGCTTCTCGAGAAATTTCAGAGCCGGGGATAGAGCGGCCGAACTGTACATTAACGTTAGATGCTGAAGGCACATTTTCCTCTCTGTTTTCCTTTTTACCAACAGCACGAGTTGATGACTTCCTCAGTTGACGATCAATACCTCATGCACAACACAACGAATTTTAGGCTGAATTCCGGGCCCTAATGAAGACTTGTATATTTTGGAATAGCATCTCTTCATTCTGCATGAATTTTCCGTGACTGGTAAATTGTAAGGTACACAACCCTACTACACAAAAATTAGATCACGTGAAACCTTTTTGAAGCAAATCTTTTCTAAATTACTGTTATTTGTTTGAATTTACAAATACTTATATTTTTCTCAAACAGCCACTCGTAATTGTCTCAAAATCGAAATTTTAAAATATTCACATAGCAAATAGCTCTTAAACTATTTGACTATCGTTTAAAGCCTACTAAATTTTGTGCTCTCCCGCAGATAAATATCTTTATTAACATAAAAATTTTATAAGATTAACGTTTGCGAGATTTGGGAAAGCCATATGAGCGCATCGCTTCAGATTTTGAATAAGAATTAAATCAGTGAATATCAAGAGAATATTCTTGTTTTGTTATAATTGCGCAAGCAAGAGGAATGGCGCCAATCCATGAGCAGTAGCGAAATGACCGAAAAAAAATTGTAAGTCCCTTCAAACGTATTCGCTACCATCGTATACGTTAGCTTTTATTTGAAACGAAGCATCTTCTTACAATCGTGCATCATTGGTGTTTAGCTTCACAGACCTTACGGCTCGATTTCCAGCTTAGATCCCTCATTGTCATTGACGATTTAAGTTCCTCACTCTCTCTCTCTCTCTCTCTCTCTCTCTCTCTCTCTCTCTCTCTCTCTTCTTTTCTCTAAAAACAGCACAGCAATCAAGGCCTGCTACAGGCCAACGCGTTGGGAGGTAGATTGGAAATAAAATCGTTTGCCCATACAAGGTTGTTCTGTATTAGGATGGCAGCAACTAACCTGGAAAACTTAAGCAAATTTACCTGACAATTTCTTGCACCAAGTAGCAACATTTACAGTATTTTACGTTTTACCTTTTTTTTTGGTAAAACTTAGAGATGGGGATATGTAACCATTTCCCTTTATTAAGTTTGTGGCATCAGTCTGAGGCAAAAGCTCCTACACTTCATTTTTACTTTCGTTTAATGTATAAACATTTATTTGATTTGATTTGATTTATTGATTCATCCATTAAATCATGTACATGTTATAGGACACGTCAAATTAAAAACTAAGTGCAATATTTATAATTAAGGTAGCTAACTAAATATTTACAAATTTAAAAATTCATCCACGCTGTAGAAGCTATTGACTAAGGAAGTTTAATAACAATTTCTTAAATTTATGTTGTGTTTCAATCTTTTTTATTGATTCAGGTAGCTTATTGTAAAGATGTAAGCCAGCATATGTGAAACTATTTTCATACATCTTTGTTTTGTGTGACTTCACAAATAAATTATTCTTTGTTCTAGTGTTGTGTATATGAATTTTAGAATTTGTTTTGAATAAACTTAGGCTTTCTTTCATATGTACAAGAGTTTCATATATGTATATACTTGGCAGTGGTAAGATACTTAATTTACTGAAGTATGGCTTACAACTAGTTGTGCTTGAGACATCTGCTATGTTCAAATTATTTTCTTTTGGTATCTGAATTCTTTTATACGGTCTTTAGAATTTCCCCAAAAAATTATACCATATGCCAACAAACTGTGTATATATGAAAAGTACACTATTCTCCGAACTTTCAAGCTTGACATGCCTGTAATCGCCCTCATTAAGAAACACATTTTACTAAGCTTTTTCGTCAATGCCTCTATGTGAGTTTCCCAATTTAAATTTTCATCTAGTATTAGTCCCAGAAATTTGATAGTTTGTACGTAATGTATTTGGTCTTGTCCCAGCATTAATTTTGGATACAATTGACTTCCATTCATTTTATTATAGAAGCTTAGGGCTGCTGTTGTCTCCTTACTCAATATTAACATATTGGCACTAAACCATTTTTTAATATATTTTAGATTATTTTCAATATGTACATCTGCCCCTTCCTTATTCACCCCTTTGATAAAATTATTTGTATCATCTGCAAATAGTGTAACATTTATATTGGTTCTGTTTTCTACATTATCTGCCAAATCATTAATGTACACTATAAATAAAAGAGGTCCAAGCACCGAACCTTGGTGGACCCCATATTTCATTATAGCGCTACTTGATATCTGAGTTTTAACTTCACTCGTTTCGCTATCAAAATACTCTATTTCCACCGATTGCTCTCTATTCTCCAGATAAGATCTGGACCAATCTAAAGCTAACCCCCTTATGCCATATGAGGATAATTTTTCTAGTAAAAGTTTGTGATCAACCAGGTCAAACACAGAACTTGTTGATTTATTTTTTCGAAAACCATTTTGATTGTCATTAATTACTTTAAATTTTTCCAAAAACTTGTTACTCTTTTATACATTATTTGTTCGAAGATCTTTGCAAAAGTTGAAATTATGGAAATTGCCTGTAATTTTCTACCTCCCCTTTGTTACCTTTTTTAAAGATGGGTTTCACTTTACCTTTTTTTTAACCTGTTGGGGAACGTCCCACTTGAAAGTGAAAGATTTATCAAGTACGTCAGTGGTTCAATTAGGAATAAGGAGCAACGCTTTATGACGCAGTTAGAGTAACCGTCTATTCCTACTGATTTTTTATTCTTCAATTTTTTTATAACATCTTTTACTTCCTCAACTGTTATTGGAATTAAAAACATGCTATGTTCATTTTTCTTTACACTTCATCTTTCCTTCTTTCCTAGAGAATGAGTATTTAACAGTTTCTCCGCTACAGTTGAATAAAACTGGTTGAATAATTCCGAAATTTGTTTAGGATCACTTACTTTTTTGCCATTAATTTCTAGATGGTAATTTTCTTTCAATTTGGGTCCATTTTTTATTTCGTGCTTAATTACTTGCCCTATGGATTTAGTTTTATTAACTGCTTTATTTATTGTTTCATCGTTATGTAACTTTTTGGCTGCTCTTATTAATTTATTATATATATATATCTTTATATATATATATTTCGATATTTTACATAATAGGCCTTAAAATCCGATGTAGTCTTGTTTTCCTTCATGAATTTGCTCAAGAATTTTAATCTATCACCAGATTTGCGGATTCCTGTTGTGATCCACTTATTACCTAGCTTGTTCATTGCTACTTTAACAATTGGTATGGCTGTTACAAAGTGAAAATCAAATGTGTCCAAAAATGCATTCATGGCATCGTTTAGATTTCGCTCAGTGTACACGCTTTCCCAAGATTCTTTACTTAATAGAAAATTTAGATAGCTTAGATTGTAATCATTAGCAAGTCTAACTTTTTGAATTTTTTTTTTTTGCATTCTGTTTTGGGTTATGCTGATCTACTGGGACAACTAATTTTAACATTTGTGCGTAATGATCTGACAGGGCTGTGTCAAAAATCTGAATTTCATATTTCCACTTACTTATATTCAGCACCACTTGGTCAATCGCAGAATAAGACGAATTCGAGACACGGGTTGGTAATTTAACTATGTTTTCCATTCCATAAATATTAAAGACATTTTGCAGCTGCTTTTTATATGCGTTTTCTGTTAAATAGTTTATATTCACGTCCCCTACTATAATTACAGATTTTTTTGTCTTTTTAAAGAAGTCTAAAATGATTTCTTAATTTTGAAGGAAAATTTTGGTATTGCTTGTGGGATTTCGGTACACACAAATAAGAATTAGTTTGCTGTTTAATGGTTCACACATGCTGGCTTCAAAGTGTTCCTCCTGGTCTAAGTATTTAAACATAACAATCTCCCTAAATTTAACTGATTCATTTACATATATACATGATCCACCATTTTTCTTGTTTGACCTACAGAAGGAAGATGCTAGCACATAGTTAGGTATATTAAAATACTCAGTTTCATCTTCTCCCAACCAATGTTCCGTTAAACAAATTGCTGTAGAGTTTTTTAAAGCAGATGTTAATAGTACTTCAATATTACACTTTTTGTTCCTTAAGCTTTGGATGTTTTGGTGGAAGATTGATAGGTTGAATTTACTATTGTTACTAATTTTACAGCTAGTATTTACACCAGTATTTGTTTTCTCAGGAGGATTGCTATCAAAGTGTCATCTTCATCTGGCAAAAACACAAGAGAGGTCCAGGATGTGCTAACAAAAAATTTAAACCCGGCTAAAGAGAAACTTAAGATATGTAATATCAGAAGGACAGAGAAAAATGTCATCCTTGAGACGGAATCTATGGAAGATGTGGAAAAAATAATAAATGCCGAAAGTTTAAAGGAAAAGGATATAAAATTGGAAATGCCTAGAAAGAGGAATTCTTTATTAATTCTCTATGATATCTTTTCCAATATTGATGAAGAAGAAGTTAAAAGGACCATTTATGAGCAAAACTTTGACAAAGATACAAGTTGGGAAGAATTTGAAGGAAAAATAAAATTCAGATTTAAGACAGGACCCCGAAACAGGAATACAGTTCATCACGTAATAGAGGTATCACCAGATCTTAGGAAAATGATTCTTTGGAAGGATAGGCTGTACGTGGGATTCCAATCCATAAATGTCAAAGATTACATAGCAGTAGCGAAGTGCAGTAAGTGTCAAAACTATGGACATATTGCAAAGTACTGTTACCAAGAAAAGGAAGTGTGCCCACATTGTGGAGAACAAGATCACTCCAAAGATGAATGCCAGAAGAAGAACCAGGTAGGAATATGTGTACCATGCTATACAAGAAAGAAGTCTATAATAGCAAAAGATCCTGCTGGAGGAACAAAAATTGATACTGGATGTAAAGGTGGAAAAGACTGCCCTATCTATAAAATGCATTTTGAAAGATTAATATTAAAAACAGACTATGGAACAGATTGATCATCTGAGAGCTGTAATTGGATATGATGAAGAAGGAGGCGAAAAGGTTTTGAGAATAGGGCAGATAAATGCACAAAACTCGAAAACAGTGATGATGGAGTTACGCACTTTAATCACAGATATGCACTTAGACATATTATGCATACAAGAACCCTATACAATACGGGGGAAACCGGCTTATATTTCAGCAACAACCAGCTATGTATGTGACGGCGATAACCCACAGGCAGCAATACTAATAAATAATAAAAATATACAA
This sequence comes from Mantis religiosa, assembly GCA_030765055.1. Taxonomy (NCBI): domain Eukaryota; kingdom Metazoa; phylum Arthropoda; class Insecta; order Mantodea; family Mantidae; genus Mantis; species Mantis religiosa. The sequence goes on along the minus strand of JAUKNK010000021.1, from coordinate 1,798,535 downwards.
ATATTAAAGATCGCACAGGCATGTGACAAGTATGTCAATTGTATACAGATTATGTACAAAAGGCTAGATTTTATACTATGTAATCACTACTACCAGTATAAGGATGATGTGGAGGTACATCTGAGCAGAACAAAACAAATATTAGAAATATTTCCTACGAACGCGATCATATATACAATGGACGCAAACGCCAAATCTAGATGGTGGTACAGCAAAAACCCAGACGTGAGAGGAGAGAGGTTGGAGGAAGTTATAGCTACTTATGAATTGGAAGTACTAAATCAACCGCAAAACCCATTCACCTTTGAGAACAGAAAGGATGCGTCAGAAAACATTGATGTCACGTTAGCAAAAGGATACATACGTAATAAAATAAGGAATTGGAGAGTGGGTCAACAGTTAACTACAAGTGACCACAACCTAATCTACTTCGATATAGCTTCCGTAGTCGGCCAATCAGTAGAGAGAAAAGGCAGAATAATGTACCAAATTAAGGATGCCGATTGGGGTAAGGTGGAAAGAAGCTATATACAATTTAACAATGAAGACCTTGAGTATGACTGGGATGTAGACAAAAGAGCTTATAAGCTGACCAAGAAAATACAAATGGCAATGGACCACGGACTAACCAAAAAGAGGGTCACACAAGGAACGAGTACAATATGGAATGAGAAACTGCAAAGGAAAAGAAGGAAAGTACGAAAAGCAAGAAGAGCCTATCAACGTAGTGTAACTGCCCAACAGCGGGAAGAAAACCTGGAGACATACCGCAAGTTGAAAGAAAAATATAGACAAAAGCTAATAGAAGTAAGAATGAAATCTTGGGATGCATTTGTGGAGGAGAGCCTTAATCAAAATGTCTGGGGTACACCTTATAAATTAGCAATGGAAAAGATAACAGCGCCAGAAGTATTGTCTACGTTAGAGAAAGATGATGGGGGAATGACAAAAAATTGGCGAGAATCAGCAAACTATATACTAAAGAAGCTATTACCAGATGATACTCCGCAAACGGATGAAGAAATACATAAAATAGTCAGGGAGGAATACAATTCAGAGTACATGAATGAATTGGCTGTTTATCCCTTCCACGAAACAGAAGTAAAGATAGCCATAAGAGACCTGAGAAGGAAGAAGGCCTCAGGACCTGACGGGATACAGGCGGAAGTGCTGCAGTGTCTTGAAAGCATTATAGCTCCGGAGTTGTGTCACCTATTAAATGATTGTCTATGGTTAGGAAGAATACCATATTGCTGGAAGGAAGGACGCATAGTTATCCTGAAAAAAGCTAAGGACAAAGATATTACGAAAGTTAAATCCTATAGGCCAATCTGCTTATTGAACACATTGGGCAAAGTTCAAGAAAAACTGTTATATAAGAGAGTCGTAGAATATCGCCTAATGATAGGACAAACTGAAAAGCAATTTGGTTTTAGAAAGAACAAGTCAACAGAAGACGCCATAGGGAAGGCTCTAAGTATAGTGAAAACTACAGAGTGCAAGTATCTAATAGGAATCTTCTTCGATATCATGGGGGCTTTCGATAACCTATGGTGGCCGGAGTTATTTAGGATAATGCAAGAAAGACGTTACCCAAGGAGCTTAGTATATATCCTAAAGGACTACTGTCGTAACAGAAGGGTTTTTATAGAAGGAGAAAACAACACCATAACAAAAAATATCACGAAAGGATGTCCCCAGGGTTCGATATTAGGTCCACTATTCTGGGATATTGCAACTGAACCATTATTGGAGACTTTAAGCAATAATGAAGATGTGACAGAAGTTGTCGCGTATGCGGATGACTTGTTAGTCCTCATTGAAGGTAACAACAGGAAGGAGATAGAGAGGAAAGCAGCAAAAGCAGTAGAAGAAATTGAAAATTGGTGTTACAGGGCAAAAATGCAATTGGCACCGCACAAGTCGGCGTATGTGCTATTAAAAGGTGCACTCAAACGGAATCCAACTATAAAAATAGGCAATGTAAACATAAAAAGAGAAAAGACCTTTAAATATTTAGGCATAACAATTGATGAAAAACAAAGTTTCCACGAACACATTAAAAGGGTTACCGAAAAAGGGAAAAGGCAAATGATGAAATTGGCAACTATCACCAGATATAAATACCGCATCCCATTAGAGGTAACCAGAATCTATCATACGGCAATACTAACAGGTATATTAGGATACGGAGCGGTTATTTGGGCATCTAGGACTAAACTAGTGAAATATTCAAGTTTACTAAGAAGCGCACAAAGACAGGTGTTGATCAGATGTCTAGGAATAGTCAAAACGACACCCACAATGGCCATCCTTGTAGCTTTAGCCATCTGGCCTATAGATCTTACCATCAGAATGAGGGCAGCTTTATTCCTAATAAAGAAAAGAGAGTATGGGAAAACTAAAGATATCCTCGGGAAAGTCTGTGTCTCTAAAAGGGAAGTTAGGGAAGTACTCTTATCCGAATGGCAGAAAGAGTGGAATTCTATTGAGACAGGTCGTCGGACGTATCAACTCTTCCCCAACATCAGAGAAAGATTAAAACTAGAGCAGATTAAACCAAATAATAACGGTATACAGTTTTTGACCGGACACGGGCCTTTCGATACCTATTTTAAGAAGATCAGGAAAAAGAACGACGATAAATGTGAACAGTGTAAGGAAATTGGCACGCCGGAACACGTAGTGTTTGAATGTCACAAATATGTAAACCTAATACTTCAAGAAAGAGAAACACTACAGGGTAAAGCACTATGGAACATTGTTAGGGAAAAACAACACTTTGAAGTGGTACAACAAATGACGGCAAAGATATCTGCGAAGGTTATGGAGGAATACAATAGTCGTAAGGACAAGGAAAGAGTACACCCAGAAGAGGAGGTTGGAACCAGACAACAGGAGGAGGTGCGAAGATCAGAGAGAGTAAGGACGCGTAATAGGCAAACAAACACTATGGAAGGTTCAGAAGAAGGGCAACTGACAGAAATTCATCCAGCAACCTTACGAGTACCGATGAACCGTAGACGACACTACTGGGTATCCGATAGAGGACGTGAAGAAGTGGAACAATAATCAAGACATCCACAGTAGGAGGATCCTCAATCCTGAACTTAGTATAAATATAGTAATATTAGTGTAGGTTCAGCAGTAGTAACTCAAAGTGAAACATTGTAATCCTTTATGGAAAAATAACTTGTGTTTATATCTATGTAATATATGTAAATACTGCTGAATAGGAAGAAAAACTTATTCAATGTAAGCTGCTGGGAACAGCAGCGTAAGTCTAGTTAGAGTAGATTAGTAAATTAGTATTAGACTTCATCTGTAAATCATTGTAAAACTTGAATAACTAATAAAGGTATAAAAAGAAATAAATATGTAAACGATGTCCTGGTATAGACTCCAGACGCCAGGACAAAGTTATACAGAGTTTATTTTTTTTATTTTTTTTTATTTTTTTTTATTTTTTTTAATTTTTTTTTATTTTTTTTTATTTTTTATTTTTTTTTTATTTTTTTTTTTATCAAAGCCTACATGCTTTTCACCTTCTTCATACGTTTCTAATTTACCCGACTTTTACATACTACACCTATTACATCTTTTAAAGCTTCATTCAGTGTAAACGACCCTTTTCTGTTTAGATGTAGACCATCCTTGCCAAGGCACGAGTAGTCCAGCTTCTTGTCTAGGTCCAGATAAATAGCTCTTAGAGCAGGGCATGCACATCTAATATTTTCATTAACACTATTTACATACCTATCACCTAAGTCACGCCTTCTCACTATACTGTTCACTACTAGTTTAGCATTTGAAAACTTCTTCTTGGTCGCACGTATAAGATTGTACATGTTACCCAGAATCTCTTCGGCATTCCGCGAGTTTTTTTAGATGGTTTGTACCAACATGTAGCACAACCACTTCGGTATCTTCTGGTCTTCCAGTGATGCTGGGATCATTGAGTTTACCACACATTTGCTGCACATTTATTCCACTTAGAGACCTCAACTTAACCCCATCCACATTTACATGTTTAATAATAGAATCCCGTAGCACTTAAACTTTGCATTTTTCCGTTTCCGGTTTGTCCGTTCCATCCCCTTCACGTTTCCTGATTTTGAGGTTAGGGTTAATCCACTTGAATTTGGAGCTTACTGCTGTTTCTTTCTTCTTTTTCTGCAGACCAGTATTTGCAGTGAGTCCTTCATCAACGGAAAGCTGAGATTCACTATCGAATGACGATAGCAAAGTAAACCTGTTGCTTGTAGAAATAGGCTCCTTCATTTTCATCACAATTTTATTTGAGTCATCTCTGTGTTCAGCTTTTTCCTTCAGGAGATGATTTTCCATTTTGTGTTCGTTGTTTTCAGTCTTTAAGGTTCTTATTTCTTCATGAGCCTGTTTTAACTCTTTGTTCAATAAGTCCACGATGATTTGAAGCGACGCTATGACCTCCGCTTCACGTGTTGTTCCATTCCGAGATGGCGGTTCTTCCACTTGTTGATTTTGTTTCTTTAATTCTATTAAGGGTTCCTCCCCAGTCTTGTCTTCATTTCTGTGGCTTTCTCCGTCATTAAAATTGTTGTTGCTGTAATCTCTTTTTGCTTTATTGCCATTAATATCACTCTTTTCACTGATTTTCAATGACTCACTTCGCGTGCCATAACTACACGTCGCCATCTTATAATCTGTGTTGTAGTAAATTAAATGACACTTGCAATAATTGTAATATTACATTTGTAATAATACAATTGTACTTCATTTTAATGAAGCTGCAGATTACATTGCCCTGGTTTCTACCAAGGCTACAAAACATTGCTGATAATCTATCGTTTAATAAGTTCTGCGTAAGAAGTAATCGTGTAGGACAAGGGTAGGCAACCTATGACACGAGTATTATCGTCTGGTACGCGAGCTCGTTTTGGATGATGGTAGATATAAAATATATAACATATCTAAATATTGTGAAGTGATGTGCCATTTTAAGCTACATTATTTCAATCGGTGTGTCAAAATGGGCAAAAAGCACGTATTATCTTCTTGAAGGTAATATTTCATGTTCGAGTAGTGTTATTGGCAGCATTGCTTTCTGTTGTCTTTACACGTCCGTTCATAGTGGAGGGTTACCAAAGCTTCTAGTCACCATTTGTGACACTACGAGCGTTCAGTAAAGTAGTTAGTGTACCGCACAACAGATAGCGCAGCGAGAGAATCAATACACTGAAGGAAGGAATGTGCGAAATACTCTAAGGCCCTCTCGCCCTGATAATTATTTTTTCGAAACGGAAATAAACTATTATGCTACTTCACTTCACTTTATAAATAAGATATAATACGGAATTGTTACACCAAAGAAAAACGACATTATCCTCCATTGGTGGGAACAGGAGGCCATTATCGTAACTATAAGTTTTCGAAAATATTTCAAACTATATGGTTGTTGTTTTCAGTTGTTTTTCACTGAATGATTTTGTGAATTCAACTGTTTCATACAGTTGTGTGGTACATATATATTCATGTACTAACATGTATTCAAATAAATAATGTGTAGAAGTGGGGGTAAAATCTGTTGCATTCCGATGTAAAAGATAGAATTCTGGAACTACTAATGAGCGCAACAGTTATAACAAATATATATTTCAAGATTTGCTATTAGGATGAAAACTAATCTTTTGCTATTCTCTCTTTTTTATGTTTTGGTTTTATTTGTTCCATTACCTTCAACTGCGATGGTAATAGCGGCGGCCTTTTTTTTTTTTCTTTGGGGAGCAAACCGCCTGTTGGCGATGTTGTTGACTCGTATACGTTCAATCGTTGGATCACGCACACTTTCGCAATCTTATTCCAGACTCTGGGGAAAATGGGGAAATGGAGAAAATTCCCCACTACCAACCTGGAATGAAACCCGGGACTCCTCGCACAGCAGGCAGTTGCTCTACCGACTGAGCTACGACGCCAGTTTGTCTTTTCTTGCCCGTTCCTCCTAACCTCATCTAGCCTTAGTTCCACACATTTTCCCGTTTTATGATTTTAGAGGTACAATTTGGTCACTCAGCAAAAGTTATGTTTAATTACACAAAATTATGCCATTTTCCAAGAGTTGTCATTTTAAAGGACTCGCTCCATTGCGTAAAGCAGTATGTATAAAAATGAAATGAGTAATGACTTGACTTAGCATATAAGCACAATATTTAAAAAAATAGTTGAAATACTTATGGTATCATCCAGTTGTGGCTTGGTTACAAGTTAATTATCTATATTAATGTGCGATAATCATCTATTAATTACACATGTCCACGTACAGGACCTTCGTTTTTGCATATTACCATCCTAAAGGGCATTTTCTTGGTCCCGAGAAACACGCTATTCGCCGGCGGAATCGGTTATTCATAGCCCCTTAAATTGAAATACTTAGATTATCGTGGAAATGTTATTACCTAATACCTTCGACTTAGAACTTTGCCGCCACAGATGCCTCACTCGTTTTTAGAAAATTACCATAATTCTTCACGGTCGTACCTTACTTCGTCAGTAAAAGAAATTAATCGTGGTTCAATAGAGTGATTATCGACATTATTAAACATCTAACTGCATAAATTAGCTCCACTCTCATTATGCTCCAGGTGCATTTCTGAACTTATAGTTAAACTTTAAGGCTTTAATTTCAGAGTTATAGTGGTATTCCGAAAAGATGTAACGGAATTTCTGTTTCCAAGTTCTTTGATATTTATTCTATGTCTTTCTGATGACACTGGAGTATTTCTTAGCAAAACATGCGATTTAATTTGGATTTTTTATCAAAAAATATATTTCGTTTCCCCCAAACCTACTCACGAGGTTACGAACTGTTTGAGTGTGAGGTGCACAAACAGCAGGAACCGATCTATAAGTCAATGTCTCATTCTTCTGCAAGAGTTTGTCACATAAGAATAACAAATGAAGAACCTGTGTCCTAATGTACTCGAACGTTCTGGCAGTTAAAGCATTGACACACTGCAACAATGAAATACTCGAATGTAGGTCCCGTATTGATCAATCTCTGAACAGCACAGTTTACATCGGGAGAGGCCAGGCTGTACCACGCTCCTGCCCTTATATATGCTCGTCCTCAACACTTGCTTAGCGTATGACGTCACCGCTCCATGTAAGTATTGCTGTAACGTTAAGTCATATCGACGAAGAATTAAATGGATGGAATGATGCTCAAATCAACCCAGGTTCCATAGAACTTAGTTACACGACAGTCATCTTTCAGGATCAGGGAAAACCCAGGTAAAAACCTTATCCAGGTAACTCGCCCTGATCGAGATTCGAATTCGGGAACTCTTGAACGTGAAGCAGACACGCTACCATTTGCGCTGCCGAGGCGGGCGGAAGTAGTTTGAGGCGTACGTGAGCAGTAATGTAGGAAAGACTGGAAATAAGGTCTTAAGATGTTACAGTGAGAAACAACTCGTTGACCGGGTTCTTTTAACGTTGATTTTGAATAACTATTAATAACACTGTTACTTCCTCATGCTTACCTCCAGACTCTTTGGATGTCAGGGAAAGAGTCCTATTAAAAATGTTGTCCCGCTCCAGCTGGTAATTCAACCCGAGGCCGCCGGGTTCTTCTTCTTCAGCAAATTTCCCTTCTCTTTCTCTACTTACACCCCCGAGGACTTACAAAGCCAATGACTTGGGTCAGGAGTCTCTCGAGAGGCAGCATTATTTGGATGCCCCATGCCTGGCACGGCAATGAAGAGAGGAAATTAAATGTATTGCTGTGAAGATTTACAAGAAAATTTGCGGATCATATTACGCAATCCAACACCCGCGAGAAAATATACGTTCACATTGTTCGGGTTTGAACCCGAGTACTCTGGAATACGAATCATTTGGTTGCGTGGTGCCACCCTCACTGGGTGGACTTCTTGGTTGAAAGGACAAAATCCGACAGCGAAGTTAAAGACACTCCTAATAACGCCGGCTCTTGTAGCGTACCTGCTAGAGCAACCAGCGCTCTAGCGCTCTGCCGCATAGAGGAGCGTGGGTTCGAGTCCCGCTTTGGGCATGGGTATTTATGTGTATATGTATAAAACGTATTGAAAACAAACAGTCATCAAACGGAAACAATACACCACTGTAAAAGAAAGGGAAAATGTATATAGGTAGACATTTCTGATTAGTTATAAAAATAACTATTACTTATACTTTTAAATAGTCACCTAACTACTACATTATTTAGAGTACGGGAGTTGCAGATTTTTCAATTTAACGTCTTAAATATGGAATCCTTTTAAGACATGGTGTGTATGCCGTTCAACTGGTTATGCTCAATGCTGACCCTAAACTTAAATCTCAAAGTATTTTTTGATTTTGCTAAACTGTTTATTGTTCATTTTTGTTAAATATATTTTGTGGAATACTTCCACTCGTGTAACAAAGCCCATTTAAGTCATAAGTTGCATGCAAAATGTTATGTACTGTAAACGACATGACCCATAACCGCAGTAATATTTCCTCTACGTTAGCCCTAACATTTTTGTCTCGGTTCATGATTGCCGCGTTTGGTTCTATATTCTACCGCTAGGGTCCGCGGCATATGCTCAAACTTCCCTTGACTGCTGATTTAAGTGGTTATGCATAGTGAATTCCAAGGGGCGTTTCTCTACTTGTGTGAACGTCCGCTAACTTCGTAATGCGGTAAGTCTAATGGGATCAATTAGTTTTTTGATTATGCCACCTCAAGTTTTAAATTTGCAGATAATATGAGCTTCAAAATGTTCAAATGAACCTGTTGTCTAAAACTAGAGACAGTGTTAATATTGATTAATATTGTCAATACTTACGTAATAGTTTAACACGTAATTGCTTTTTAACTCCTGTTACTGCGTTGCATCTCTTTGCGTATGCAATTTGTGGTTGTCCTCTTATCCGTGATAAAATTACCTTTAGTGCATGATACAACCACAGTTATAAATTGTGGTGCACTTAATACCTATTTATGTGTAATATTTATGAAAATGTTATATATTTCTTTTTTATTATTAGATGTTGTTCAAGTTTGTTTTTATTGTTCATATTCACCTTGTAATTTTAGATAAACTGTGTGACTGGTTAAAGGTCCCATGCATGTGCTTTCTTATGTAAATGAGGAAGAAAGCTTATTTAAATAAGGAAATTGCCTTTATTCTACGGTTTAAAAGTAGTTGTCAGCAATAAGAAAGCGAGCAACTTACCTACTCACTCTTAAGACTTTCTCTACTACGTACTTATAGTAAATAGGAAAGTATTGTATTCCACACCAAAAAATTTGATATCGATTTGTCACCGGACATACATGTATATTTGAGGACCTCGTGCATAGAATAATTTTTAGGAATAACACTTATGGGTGCTCGTGTGTGTGTGTTAAAAACCAAATTTGATATTAAAATTCAGTGTCTTTCAAGGATTCAACAAGATTTTCAGGAAAATCCATCAATCCCAAACTATTTTACGTGGAACATTCTTTAAAAATATAAATTTTCTCAAATATGTCACAAATGACCTTGAGCAAAACACTATATATTTATAATATTTTCATGGTTAAGCAGCCACGCTTTTAACGATAACTGTGACGCGTCACACGGCGCTCCCCACGCCCCCGCCCCCGGACACTTTCACCACGTGGGTCATCTTATACACTGAAAAATACTAGGATTAACCGACTGGGTCAAGAGAGCCATTTTTATTTCACAAATTATGATATTAAAATGCCCTTAAATGCTTAGCTTTTCAACGAGGAGGTTGTAAATGATATTGAGCTCGATAGAAGGCAGACCGTAACAGATTTTCATAAACATGTTGGGATGTTATTTCCTCTACTATTTTGCAATTATGTTAATGATGGAAAACTATCTTAAAAACGTTCGTTTTCAAACTGGCCAAAAGTAAAAGTCGCAAGGCACGGATAGTATAAAGACGAATATTCGTATTTTATAAAGTTGCATTATAGATACTTTGTTCTGTCAAAGTGAATCATTGGTAGACTAACAGACTGAAAATCACCAAAGAACGTCAGTTAAACCCCTCGTTTGTCATTCGTAGCGTAGTCGGAAGGTCAATGAAACAACAGCGGGAGCTAAAATGTCAAAAGTCAAGTGATGTGGGCAACAAATGCAAGTGTTATTAACAGCTTAATCTAATGGCTCGGAAGTTAAGCCAAAACAAAACAGGTTAGTAGATATCTGCGACTTGTATGTACACACATGGAAGGGGTTGAGTACTCAGAAAACCAAGGTCACGAACAACGGTAATCTATCAAATGCAGTCACACGACGGATGGTGTTATAGAATACATTGCACATTTATTCATTAATTATACAAAACAAGCTTATCTTATACAAATATAGGATTATCAAAAAAATCATTAAAGTTTACAATGTGCACAGTGATTAAAAGCTAACTTGTGAGAATATTACATTACATCTGAGTATATACATGCGCTACAATCCTTCCCATACTCGTACGATCTGTCGTTTCGTCTATGCAAGCTGTTGTCGGACACTGAATTTCAAATATCCTGAAGAACGTCTTCGTAGCACAGCTTTAGGTATTCCTAGCGTATTGTGAGCCCGGATGGCAATAATTTGTCCTGTATATTTTTCTATAATCTGCTTGAGGTAACTATTTTCTTCTTTTCAGAATGGTATGGTTATTACCATCATTATGTTGCATAGATCATAACAAAAGCTACTGTGTCTGCCTACAGTCCAGCCGTTGTATCTCCGGCTCTGACGTTTTGCGATTGCAAGAGGCGGAGGGGGAACGTTAATAGTACCACTATACAGTAATAAGCAATTCAAAACATATGCTCAAAATTATCTTTAGAATGAAAATATAGTAGTATATTAGCTTTAAAACGCTGAAATACAACTTGCAATTTCATTACCGTGCAAGATATTTATTACAACACCACTCTATTCGAATATTCCGTTCACAGCTTTCACACACACTAACTGCATCTGTTGGTAGTATTGGGAGTCCTTACATCCGATGTTGTGGTCAGGAAGTTAAAATATCTGCTAGCGCCAATCAGCATTGTCGCTGGTAGGCGTGGCTCCCGAACCCAACACCTTGTTGCCAGCTTAAATTTGTTTGAGCCACGTGGCTTTAGCTGCTTGCCTTGGTGAACCTTCTTTAGTATATTTTGCGTGCGTGAATTCCGATTTTTAGTGTTCGTAAGTCCTATTATTATCGCTATTATAATGATATGGCTACTGGTTCGTGTAATATGCAAATACGTGAAAGATTTAAAATACGCATTGTTCCTCTGGTTGAAATTCCCGCTAAAGAACTGGTAAATGCCTGCTTCCTGCTTCTCGAGAAATTTCAGAGCCGGGGATAGAGCGGCCGAACTGTACATTAACGTTAGATGCTGAAGGCACATTTTCCTCTCTGTTTTCCTTTTTACCAACAGCACGAGTTGATGACTTCCTCAGTTGACGATCAATACCTCATGCACAACACAACGAATTTTAGGCTGAATTCCGGGCGCTAATGAAGACTTGTATATTTTGGAATAGCATCTCTTCATTTTGCATGAATTTTCTGTGACTGGTAAATTGTAAGGTACACAATCTTACTACACAAAAATTAGATCACGTGAAACCCTTTTCAAGCAAATCTTTTCTAAATTACTGTTATTTGTTTGAATTTACAAATACTTATATTTTTCTCAAACCGCCACTCGTAATTGTCTCAAAATCGAAATTTTAAAATAATCACATAGCAAATAGCTCTTAAACCATTTGACTATCGTTTAAAGCCTACTAAATTTTGTGCTCTCCTGCTGATAAATATCTTTATTAACATAAAAATTTTATAAGATTAACGTTTGCGAGATTTGGGAAAGCCATATGAGCGCATCGCATCAGATTTTGAATAAGAAATAAATCAGTGAATTTCAAGAGAATACTCTTGTTTTTTTTAAATTGCGCAAGCAACAGGAGTGGCGCCAAACCATGAGCAGTAGCGAAATGACCGAAAAAAAATTGTAAGTACTTTCAAACGTATTCGCTACCATCGTATACGTTAGCTTTTATTTGAAACGAAGCATCTTCTTACAATCGTGCATCATTGGTGTTTAGCTTCACAGACCTTACGGCTCGATTTCCAGCTTAGATCCCTCATTGTCATTGACGATTTAAGTTCTCTCTCTCTCTCCCTCTCTCTCTCTCTCTCTGTCTCGTCTCTTCTCTTCTCTAAAAACAGCACAGCAATAAAGGCCTGCTACAGGCCAACGCGTTGGGAGGTAGATTGGAAATAAAATCGTTTGCCCATACAAGGTTGTTCTGTATTAGGTTGGCAGCAACTAACCTGGAAAACTAAAGCAAATTTACCTGAAAATTTCTTGCACCAAGTAGTAACATTTACAGTATATTACGTTTTACCTAATTTTTTTTTTTTTTTTTTTTTTTTGTAAAATTTAGAGAGGGGGATATGTAACCATTCCCCGATATTATGTTTATAGAATCAGTCTGAGGCAAGAGCTCCTACACTTCATTTTTACTTTCGTTTAATGTATAAACATTTATAATCTGTGTTGTAGTAACTTATATCACACTTGCAATAATTGTAATATTACATTTGTAATAATACAATTGTACTTCATTTTAATGAAATTGCAGATTACATTGCCCTGGTTTCTACCACGGCTACAAAACATTGCTGATGATCTATCGTTTAATAAGTTCTGCGTAAGAAGTAAACGTGTAGGACAAGGGTAGGCAACCTATAACACGAGTATTATCGTCTGGTACGCGAGCTCTTTTTGGATGATGGTAGATATAAAATGCCTAACATATCTAAATATTGTGAGGTGATGTGCCATTTTAAGCAACATTTTTTCAATCGGCGTGTCAAAATGGGCAAAAAGCACGTATTATCTTCTTGAAGGTAATATTTCATGTTCGAGTAGTGTTATTGGTAGCATTGCTTTCTATTGTCTTTACACGACCGTTCATAGTGGAGGGTTACCAAAGCTTCTAGTCACCACTTGTGACACTACGAGCGCTTCAGTAAAGTAGTTAGTGTACCGCACAACAGATAGCGCAGAGAGAGAATCAATACACTGAAGGAAGTAATGTGCGAAATACTCTAAGGCCCTCTCGTCCTGATAATAACTTTTTTGAAACGGAAATAAATTATTACGCTACTTCACTTCACTTTATAAATAAGATATAATACGGAATTATTACCCCAAAGAAAAACAACATTATCCTCCATTGGTGAGAACAGGAGGCCACTATCGTAACTATAAGTTTTCGAAAATATTTCAAACTATATGGGTGGTATTCTCGATTCCTTCTTTGTTGCTCAACGAGTTTGTGAATTCAACTGTTTCATACAGTTGTGTGGCACATATATTCATTTACTAACATGTATTCAAATAAATAATCTGTAGAAGTTGGGCTAAAATCTGTTGCATTCCGATGTAAATGATGATAAAATCCTGGAACTGCTAATGAACGCAACAGTTGTAACAAATATATATTTCACGATTTGCTATTAGGATGAAAACTACCCTTTTGCTCTTCTCTCTTTTTTATTTTTTTATTTTATTTGTTCCGTTGCCTTCAACTGCAATGGTCATAGCGCGGCGTTTTCTTTTTTTCTTTTTTTTTTTTTTTTTTTTTGAGCAAACCGCCCGAAGGCAATGTTGTTGATTCGTATACGTTCAATCGTTGGATCACGCACAATTTCGCACTCTTATTCCAGACTCTGGGGGAAATGGAGAAAAATCCCCACTACCAACCTGGAGTCAAATCCGGGACTCCTCACACGGCAGGCAGGTGCTCTACCGACTGAGCTACGACGCCAGTTTGTCTTTTGTTGCCCGTTCCTCCTAAACTCATCTAGCCTTAGTTCAACACATTTTCCCGTTTTATGATTTTAGAGGTACAATTTGGTCACTCAGCAAAAGTTATGTTTAATTACACAAAATTATGTCATTTTCCAAGTGTTGACATTTTAAAGGACTCGCTCCATTGCGTAAAGCAGTATGTATAAAAATTAAATGAGTAATGACTTGACTTATCATATAAGCACAATATTAAAAAAAATATTTGAAATACTTATGGTATCATCCAGTTGTGGCTTGGTTACAAGTTAATTATCTATTTTAATTTGTGATAATCATCTATTAATTACACATGTCCACGTACAGGACCTCCGTTTTTGCATATTACCATCCTAAAGGGCATTTTCTTGGTCCCGAGAAACACGCTTTTCGCCGGCGGAATCGGTTATTCATAGCCCCTTATATTGAAATACTTAAGATTATCGTGGAAATGTTATAACCTAATACCTTCGAATTAGAACTTTGCCGCCACAGATGCCTCACTCGTTTTTAGAAAATTACCATAATTCTTCAGCATGTACTTACTTCGTCACTAAAAGAAATTAATCGTGGGTCAATAGAGTGATTATTGACATAATTAAACATATAACTGCATAAATTAGCTCCACTCTCATTATGCTCCAGGTGCATTTCTGAAATTATAGGTTAAACTTTAAGGCTTTAATTTTACAGTTATAGTGGTATTCCGAAAAGATGTTAACGGAATTTCTGTTTCCAAGTACTTTGATATTTATTCTATGTCTTTCTGATGTCACTGGGGTATTTCTTAGCAAAACATGCAATTTAATTTGAATTTTTTATCAAGAAATGTATCTCGTTTCCCCAAACCTACTTACGAGGTTACGAACTGTTTGAGTGTGAGGTGCACAAACAGCAGGAACCGATCTATAAGTCAAAATCTCATTCTTCTGCAAGAGTTTGTCACATAAGAATAAGAAAAGAAGAACCTCTGTCCTAATGTACTCGAAAGTTCTGGCAGTTAAAGCATTGAGTTAAAGCATTTCAAGGATTCAACAAGATTTTCAGGAAAATCCACCAATCCCAAACTATTTTTACGTGGAACATTCTTTAAAAATATAAATTTTCTCAAATATGTCACAAATGACCTTGAGCAAAATACTATATATTTATAATATTTTCATGGTTAAGCAGCCACGCTTTTAACGATAACTGTGACGCGTCACACGGCGCTCCCCTGGCCCCCGCCCCCGGACACTTTCACCACGTGGGTCATCTTATACACTGAAAAATACTAGGATGAACCGACTGGGTCAAGAGAGTCATTTTTATTTCACAAATTATGGTATTAAAATGCCCTTAAATGCTTAGCTTTTCAACGAGGAGGTTGCAAATGATATTGAGCTCGAAAGAAGGCAGACCGTAACAGATTTTCATAAACATGTTGGGATGTTATTTATTTCCTTTACTATTTTGCAATTATGTTAGTGTTGGAAAACTATTTTAAAAACGTTCGTTGTTCAAACTGGCCAAAAGTAAAAGCCGCAAGGCACGGACGATTATTCGTATTTTATAAAGTTGCATTATAGATACTTTGTTCTGTCAAAGTGAATCATTGGTAGACTAACAGAGTGAAAACCACCAAAGTACGTCAGCTAATCCCTTCGTTTGCCATTCGTAGCGTAGTCGGAAGGTCAATGAAACAATAGCGGGAGTTGGCTGGCCCCGCAGCTCAGACGGTGGAGCACCTGCCTGCCGTGCTAGGTGTCCCGGGTTCGATTCCCGGCGGTGGGGAAGGGGATTTTTCTCCGACCAAGATAATTCCCCATCTGGAAGTATGAATGAGAGTATGACTGTGTGTGTGATCTAATGATTAAAACTTAACGAATACGGGTTAACAACTTCAGGATGTTCTCAAAGGAGAACGGCCGCCGATATGACCATTGTAGTTGAAGGCGGGGTATAAATGGAACAAGTTAAAAAAAAAACGGGAGCCTAAATGTCAACAGTCAAGTGATGTGCGCAACAAAAGCAGGTGTTGATAAGAGCTTAATCTAATGGCTCGGAAGTTAAGCCAAAACAAAAGAGGTTAGTAGATATCTGCGACTTGTATGTACACACAGGGAAGGGGTTGAGAATCAAAAAACCAAGGTCACGGACAACGGTAATCTATCAAATGCAGTCACGCAACGGATGGTGTTGTGGAATACATTTCACACTTATTCATTAATTATACAAAACAAGCTTATCTTATATAAATATAAAAAATAATCATTAATGTTTACAATGTGTACAGTGAATAAAAAGTTAACTTGTGAGAATGTTACATTACATCTGAGTATATACATGCGCTACAGTCCTTCCCATACTCGTACGATCTGTCGCTTCGTCTATGCAAGATGTTGTCGGGCACGGAATTTCTAATATCCTGAAGAACGTCTTCGTAGCACAGTTTTAGGTATTCCTAGCGTATTATGAGCCCGGATGGCACTAATTTTTCCTGTATATTTTTCTATAATCTGCTTGAAGTAACTATTTTGTTCTTTTCGGAATGGGATGGTTACTACCATCATTATGTTGCATAGATCATAACAAAAGCTACGGTGTCTGCCTACAGTCCAGCCGTTGTATCTCCGGCTCTGACGTTTTGCGATTGCAAGAGGCGGAGGGGGAACGTTAATAGTACCACTATACAGTAATAAGCAATTCAAAACATATGCTCAAAATTATCTTTAGAATGAAAATATAGTAGTATATTAGCTTTAAAACGCTGAAATACAACTTGCAGTTTCATTACCGTGCAAGATATTTATTACAACACCACTCTATTCGAATATTCCGTTCACACCTTTCACACACACTAACTGCATCTGTTGGTAGTATTGGGAGTCCTTACATCCGATATTGTGGTCAGGAAGTTAAAATTTCTGCTAGCGCCAATCAGCATTGTCGCTGCTAGGCGTGGCTCCCGAACCTAACACCGTGTTGCCAGCTTAAATTTGGCTGAGCCACGTGGCTTTAGCTGCTTGCGCTGGTGAACTTTCTTTAGTATATTTTGCGTGCGCGATTTCCGATTTTTAGTGTTCGTAAGTCCTATTATTATCGCTATTATAATGATATGGCTACTGGTTCGTGTGATATGCAAAAACGTGAAAGATTTAAAATACGCATTGTTCCTCTGGTTGAAATTCCCGCTAAAGAACTGGTAACTGCCTGCTTCCTGCTTCTCGAGAAATTTCAGAGCCGGGGATAGAGCGGCCGAACTGTACATTAACGTTAGATGCTGAAGGCACATTTTCCTCTCTGTTTTCCTTTTTACCAACAGCACGAGTTGATGACTTCCTCAGTTGACGATCAATACCTCCTGCACAACATAACGAATTTTAGGCTGAATTCCGGGCCCTAATGAAGACTTGTATATTTTGGAATAGCATCTCTTCATTCTGCATGAATTTTCCGTGGCTGGTAAATTGTAGGTACACAATCTTACTACACAAAAATTAGATCACGTGAAACCTTTTTCAGGCAAATCTTTTCTATATTCCTGTTATTTGCTTGAATTTACAAATACTTATATTTTTCTCAAACAGCCACTCGTAATTGTCTCAAAATCGAAATTTTAAAATAATCACATAGCAAATAGCTCTTAAACTATTTGACTATCTTTTAAAGCCTACCAAATTTTGTGCTCTCCTGCAGATAAATGTCTTTATTAACATAAAAATTTTATAAGATTAACGTTTGCGAGATTTGGGAAAGCCATATGAGCGCATCGCATCAGATTTTGAATAAGAAATAAATCAGTGAATTTCAAGAGAATACTTGTTTTTTTTAAATTGGGAAAGCAAGAGGAGTGGCGCCAAACCATGAGCAGTAGCGAAATGACCGAAAAAAGATTGTAAGTCCTTTCAAACGTATTCGCTACCATCGTATACGTTAGCTTTTATTTGAAACGAAGCATCTCCTTACAATCGTGCATCATTGGTGTTTAGCTTCACAGACCTTACGGCTCGATTTCCAGCTTAGATCCCTCATTGTCATTGACGATTTAAGCTCCCCCCTCTCTCTCTCTCTCTCTCTCTCTCTCTCTCTCTCTCTCTCTCTCTCTCTCTCTTCTCTTCTCTTCTCTTCTCTTCTCTAAAAACAGCACAGCAATAAAGGCCAAATTTACCTGACAATTTCTTGCACCAAGTAGCAACATCTACTGTATTTTACGTTTTACCTTTTTTTTTTTTTTTTTTTTGTTAAAATTTAGAGATGGGGATATGTAACCATTTCCCGATATTAAGTTTATAGAATCAGTCTGAGCCAAAAGCTACTACACTTCATTTTTACTTTCGTTTAATGTATAAACATTTCTAATCTGTGTTGTAGTTAATTACATGACACTTGCAATAATTGTAATATTACATTTGTAATAATACAATTGTGCTTCATTTTAATGAAGCTGCAGATTTCATTGCCCTGGTTTCTACCAAGGCTACAAAACACTGCTGATGATCTATCGTTTAATAAGTACTGCGTAAGAAGTAATCGTGTAGGACAAGGGTAGGCAACCTATGACACGAGTATTATCGTCTGGTACGCGAGCTCGTTTTGGATGATGGTAGGTACAAAATACCTAACATATCTAAATTTTGTGAAGTGATGTGTCATTTTAAGCAACATATTTGCAATCGGCGTGTCAAAATGGGCAAAAAGCACGTATTATCTACTTGAAGGTAATATTTCATGTTCGAGTAGTGTTATTGGTAGCATTGCTTTCTGTTGTCTTTACAGGACTCTTCATAGTGGAGGGTTATCAAAGCTTCTAGTCACCACTTGTGACACTACGAGCGCTTCAGTAAAGTAGTTAGCGTACCGCACAACAGATAGCGCAGCGAGAGAGTCAATACACTGAAGGAAGGAATGTGCGAAATACTCTAAGGCCCTCCTGTCCTGTTAATAACTTTTTTGAAATGGAGATAAACTATTATGCTACTACAGTTCACTGTATAAATAAGATACAATACGGAATTGTTACACCAAAGAAAAAAGACATTATCCTCCATTGGTGAGAACAGGAGGCCACTATCGTAACTATAAGTTTTCGAAAATATTTCAAACTATATTGTTATACTTCTTAATTCTGTGTAATTATGTTTGAGATCAACTGTTTCATACAGTTGCGTGGTACATATATTCATTTATTAACATGTATTCAAATAAATAATGTGTAGATGTTGGGCTAAAATAGAATCCTGGAGCTACTAATAACAAATATATATTTCACGATTTGCTATTAGATTGAAAACTACTCTTTTGCTCTTCTCTCTTTTTTATTTTTTTGTTTTATTTGTTCCATTGCCTTAAACTGCGATGGTCATAGCGGCGGCCATTTTTTTTTTCTTTTTTGGAGCACACCGCCTATTGGCGATGTTGTTGACTCCTATACGTTCAATCTTTGGATCACGCAGCCTTTCGCACTCTTATACCAGACTCTGGGGGAAATGGAGAAAATTCTCCACTACCAACCTGGAATCAAACCCGGTACGCCTCGCACAGCAGGCAGGTGCTCTACCGACTGAGCCTCGACGCCAGTTTGTCTTTTGTTGCCCGTTCCTCCTAACCTCATCTAGCCTTAGTTCCACACATTTTCCCGTTTTATGATTTTAGAGGTACAATTTGGTCACTCAGCAAAAGCTATGAATAATTACACAAAATTATGTCATTTTCCAAGTGTTGTCATTTTAAAGGACTCGCTCCATTGCGTAAAGCAGTATGTATAAAAATGAAATGAGTAATGACTTGACTTATCTAATAAGCAAAATATTAAAAAAAAAAATAGTTGAAATACTTATGGTATCATCAAGTTGTGGCTTGGTTACAAGTTAATTATCTATTTTAATGTGCGATAGTCATCTATTAATTACACATGTCCACGTACAGGACCTTCGTTTTTGCATAACACCATCCTAAAGGGCATTTTCTTGGTCCCGAGAAACACGCTATTCGCCGGCGGAATCGGTTATTCATAGCCCCTTAAATTGAAATACTTAGATTATCGTGGAAATGTTATAACCTAATACCTTCGACTTAGAACTTTGCCGCCACAGATGCCTCACTCGTTTTTAGAAAATTACCATAATTCTTCACGGTCGTACCTTACTTCGTCACTAAAAGAAATTAATCGTGGTTCAATAGAGTGATTATCGACATTATTAAACATCTAACTGCATAAATTAGCTCCACCCTCATTATGCTCCAGGTGCATTTCTGAACTTATAGTTAACCTTTAAGGCTTTAATTTTAGAGTTATAGTGGTATTCCGAAAAGAGTTTCACGGAATTTCTGTTTCCAAGTTCTTTGATATTTATTCTATGCTTTTCTGATGTCACTGGGGTATTTCTTAGCAAAACATGCAATTTATTTTGGATTTTTTATCAAGAACTATATTTCGTTTCCCCAAACCTACTCACGAGGTTACGAACTGTTTGAGTGTGAGGTGCACAAACAGCAGGAACCGATCTATAAGTCAATGTCTCATTCTTCTGCAAGAGTTTGTCTCATAAGAATAACAAATGATGAACCTGTGTCCTAATGTACTCGACCGTTCTGGCAGTTATAGCATTGACACACTGCAACAATGAAATACTCGTATGTAGGTCCCGTATTGATCAATCTCTGAACAGCACAGTTTACATCGGGAGAGGCCAGGCTGTACCACGCTCCTGACCTTATATATGCTCGTCCTCAACACTTGCTTAGCGTGTGACGTCGCCACTCCATGTAAGTATTGCTGTAACGTTAAGTCATATCGACGAAGAATTGAATGGATGGAATGATGTTCAAATCAACCCAGGGTCCATAGAGCTTAGAGTTACCCGACAGTCATCTTTCAGGATCAGGGAAAACCCAGGTAAAAAACTTATCCAGGTAACTCGCCCTGATCGAGATTCGAACTCGGGAACTCTTGAACGTGAAGCAGACACGCTACCATTTGCGCTGCCGAGGCGGGCGGAAGTAGTTTGAGGCGTACGTGAGCAGTAATGTAGGAAAGACTGGAAATAAGGTCTTAAGATGTTACAGTGAGAAACAACTCGTTGACCGGGTTCTTTTAACGTTGATGTTGAATAACTTTAAATAACACTGTTACTTCCTCATGCTTACCTCCAGACTCTTTGGATGCCAGGGAAAGAGTCCAATTAAAAATGTTGTCCCGCTCCAGCTGGTAATTCAACCCGAGGCCGCCGCGTTCTTCTTCTTCAGCAAATTTCCCTTCTCTTTCTCTACTTACACCCCCGAGGTGTAACAGGAGCATTGGAGCACCCTGTAACCAGCTGGGAACGGAATGCAGGGGGGAGGACCGCATTAGCCACACCTTCCCCTCGTTTGTCTTGTAGTATTTGACAGGCAGTGGTTGGGAGGAAAAACATCAGTGGGCGTCTGTTCCTGCCCACCTGGTTCCAGAAATTACGGAGTCTGGAACATTCTCCTGGTCACTAGAAACCGGCGATATTCCTATAAAGAGGGTTCCAGACAGACGGAGTTGGTTAGTCAGTCAGTTGTTGGTTGAGTTGGTCAATCAGTTGGTTAGTGAGTGTGAGCGAGAAGACAGTCGCAGTTCTTGGTGTAAGAGTTAGTCAGTGACGTGTTAATGAACGAAAGGATTGTGCAACGGAAGACTGTACGTAACTGTGAAGGTGTACCGGAGTTTATGTAATCGCGAGTACAAGTGAAGTTGTAACGGACGAACTGGTAAATTGTAATTGTGTGCAGCAAGTAATTTTGTGTAATTGGCAAGAGTTTAACTGTAAGTCGGTGGAAATAAAGAACATTGTTGAGTGGTGAAATTGGACTTTTTATTCCACGAACCCACAAAGTCACACTGGTGTCAGGAGTGGGATAACAACAGTCACACTGGTGTCAGGAAGCGGGAAGATAACATCACCGAAAATTACAACCATGGACGCGGCATTGGAAAATTTTTTGGAGAAGATGATGGAAATGATGGCCGAATTAACAGAGAAGACGGAAGCGGCAAGTAACAGCCTGGCCGCGAAGCTGGAGACTACAAATAACAACCTCACCGCCGAGTTGAAACAAATGAAGACGGCCAACGACAACATCACCGCAGAGTTGAAACAAATGAAGACAGCCAACGACAACATCACCGGGAAGATGGAAGAAATGAAGGCCG
Organism: Mantis religiosa; assembly: GCA_030765055.1. Taxonomy (NCBI): domain Eukaryota; kingdom Metazoa; phylum Arthropoda; class Insecta; order Mantodea; family Mantidae; genus Mantis; species Mantis religiosa. Next base: position 1,776,516 of record JAUKNK010000021.1, on the reverse strand, counting down.
AATTAACAGCGAAGATGGAAACGGCAAGCAACAACTTGGCCACGACAATGACCGCAAAGATGGCCGAACTGACAACGGAGATGAGGGAGGCAAACGAGGTCCTCGCCGCCAAGTTTGAGGAACGGTTGGCCGGCGTGAGGGATGACGTGACGGAGCTGGGCAAGCGGATGGGCCAAGTAGACGACCGCCTTAATGATTTAGAGGAAAAGGCCGACAACATCGCAAAACCCCTCACCCGCCTAACGGAGGAAAGCCGGCCTTATGTGTGGACGGAGGACGCCGGAGACGCTTTCCAGCACCCGAAGGGGACCCTGTGCAGTGCTCCAATTTTGGGTTTCCCACAACCGGGTGGCGCCTTCATTGTGGACACCGACGCTAGCGACCATTACATTGGAGGTGTCCTATCGCAGATCCAGGACGGCCATGAGCGCACAAGAGTGGAAGAGAAGGAGCGTGCCGCAGCAGTCCGAGTAGTTGTGGCAGTGCCTGCTGAAGGCTGGGATAGCGCAGGCCTGAGGAGGGAGCAGCTGGCGGACGCAGACTTGGGGCCACTCTTGAGGGAAGTGGACGCAGGGACGAGGCCAACCTGGGAGGACATCGCACCGAGGAGCGCCACCTACAAGTCGTACCGGGCCCAATGGGACTCGTTAAAGACCAGAGAGGGCGTGCTGTTCCGGGTATGGGAGTCACCCGATGGGAAGGCGCGGAGAGGACAGTTGGTACTTCCCCGGAGCAAGGTCCCGGAAGTCTTGGAGGAAGTGCACGCCGGTACTTCAGGAGGACACCTGGGAGCGAACCGAATGATTCACAAACTACGGCAGCGCTACTTCTGGCTCAGACTCCGGGCAGATGCTGGTGGTACACCTGGACCGCCTCGCACGCTACGATGGGGCTGTTCGAGGGCGAACAGCTTTGAGAAGGGAGCAGTGTAACAGGAGCATTGGAGCACCCTGTAACCAGCTGGGAACGGAATGCAGGGGGGAGGACCGCATTAGCCACACCTTCCCCTCGTTTGTCTTGTAGTATTTGACAGGCAGTGGTTGGGAGGAAAAACATCAGTGGGCGTCTGTTCCTGCCCACCTGGTTCCAGAAATTACGGAGTCTGGAACATTCTCCTGGTCACTAGAAACCGGCGATATTCCTATAAAGAGGGTTCCAGACAGACGGAGTTGGTTAGTCAGTCAGTTGTTGGTTGAGTTGGTCAATCAGTTGGTTAGCGAGTGTGAGCGAGAAGACAGTCGCAGTTCTTGGTGTAAGAGTTAGTCAGTGACGTGTTAATGAACGAAAGGATTGTGCAACGGAAGACTGTACGTAACTGTGAAGGTGTACCGGAGTTTATGTAATCGCGAGTACAAGTGAAGTTGTAACGGACGAACTGGTAAATTGTAATTGTGTGCAGCAAGTAATTTTGTGTAATTGGCAAGAGTTTAACTGTAAGTCGGTGGAAATAAAGAACATTGTTGAGTGGTGAAATTGGACTTTTTATTCCACGAACCCACAAAGTCACATTACAAAGCCAATGACTTGGGTCAGGAGTCTCTCGAGAGGCAGCATTATTTGGATGTCCCATGCCTGGCACGGCAATGCAGAGAGGAAATTAAATGTATTGCTGTGAAGATTTACAAGAAAATTCGCGGATCATATTACTCAATCCAACACCCGCCAGAAAATATACGTTCACATTGTTCGGGTTTGAACCCGAGTACTCTGGAATACGAATCATTTGGTTGCGTAGTGCCAACTTCACTCGGTGGACTTCTTGGTTGAAAGGACAAAATCCGACAGCGAAGTTAAAGACACTCCTAATAACACCGGCTCTTGTAGCGTACCTGCTAGAGCAACCAGCGCTCTAGCGCTCTGCCGCATAGAGGAGCGTGGGTTCGAGTACCGCATTGGGCATGGGTATTTATGTGTATATGTATAAAACGTATTGAAAACAAACAGTCATCAAACGGAAACAATACACCACTGTAAAAGAAAGGGAAAATGTATGTATATGGATAGACAATTTTGATTAGTTCTAAAAATAACTATTACTTATACTTTTAAATAGTCACCTAACTACTAAATTATTTAGAGTACGGGAGTTGCAGATTTTTCAATTTAACGTCTTAAATATGAAATTCCTTTTAAGACATGGTGTGTATGCCGTTCAACTGGTTATGCTCAATGCTGACCCTAAACTTAAATCTCAAAGTATATTTTGATTTTGCTAAACTGTTTATTGTAAATTTTTGTTAAATATATTTTGTGGAATATTTCCGCTCGTGTAACAAAGCTCATTTCAGCCATAAGTTTCATGCAAAATGTTATGTACTGTAAACGACATGACCCATATCTGCAGTAATATTTCCTCTACGTTAGCCCTAACATTTTTGTCTCGGTTGATGTTTGCCTCGTTTGGTTCTATATTCTACCGCTAGGGTCCGCGGCATATGCTCAAACTTCCCTTGACTGCTGATTTAAGTGGTTATGCATAGTGAATTCCAAAGGGCGTTTCTCTACTTGTGTGAAGGTCCGCTAACTTCGTAATGCGGTAAGTCTAATGGGATCAATTAGCTTTTTGATTATACCACCTCAAGTTTTCAATTTGCAGATAATATGAGCTTCAAAATGTTCAAATGAACCTGTTGTCTAAAACTAGAAACAGTGTTAATATTAATTAATATTGTCAATACTTTCGTAATAGTTTATCACGTAATTGCTTTTTAACTCCTGTTACTGCGATGCATCTCTTTGCGTATGCAATTTATGGTTGTCCTCTTATCCGTGATAAAATTACCTTTAGTGCATGATGCAACCACAGTTATAAATTGTGGTGCACTTAATACCTATTTATGTGTAATATTTATGAAAATGTTAAATATTTTTTTTTATTATTAGATGTTGTTCAAGTTTGGTTTTTATTGTTCATATTCACCTTGTAATTTTAGATAAACTGTGTGAATGGTTAAAGGTCCCATGCATGTGCTTTCTTATGTAAATGAGGAAGAAAGCTGATTTAAATAAGGAAATTGCCTTTATTCTACGTTTTAAAAGTAGTTGTCAGCAATAAGAAAGCGAGCAACTTACCTACTCACTCTTAAGACTTTCTCTACTACGTACTTATAGTAAATAGGAAAGTATTGTATTCCACCCTAAATAAATTTGATGTCGAGTTGTCACCGGACATATATGTATATTTGAGGTCCTCGTGCATAAAATAATTTTTAGGAATAACACTTATGGGGACTCGTGTGTGTCTGTTATTCGTGTGTGTCTGATTCAACAAGATTTTCAGGAAAATCCACCAATCCCAAACTATTTTACGTGGAACATTCTTTAAAAATATAAATTTTCTCAAATATGTCAGAAACAACCTTGAGCAAAATACTATATATTTAATATATTTTCATGGTTAAGCAGCCACGCTTTTAACGATAACTGTGACGCGTCACACGGCACTACCCACGACACCGCCCCCGGACACCTTTACCACGTGGGTCATCTTATGCACTGAAAAATACTAGGATCAACGTCTGGGTCAAGAGAGACATTTTTATTTCACAAATTATGATATTAAAATGCCCTTAAATGCTTAGCTTTTCAACGAGGAGGTTACAAATGATATTGAGCTCGAAAGAAGGCAGACCGTAACAGATTTTCATAAACATGTTGGGATGTTATTTATTTCCTTTACTGTTTTGCAATTATGTTAATGATGGAAAACAATCTTATAAACTTTCGTTGTTCAAACTGGCCAAAAGTAAACGTCGCAAGGCACGGACGATTATTCGTATTTTATAAAGCTGCATATAGATACTTTGTTCTGTCAAAGTGAATCATTGGTAGACTAACAGAGTGAAAACCACCAAAGTACGTCAGCCAATCCCTTCGTTTGCCATTCGTAGCGTAGTCGGAAGGTCAATGAAACAATGGCGGGAGTTAAACAATGGCGGGAGTTGGCTGGCCCCGTAGCTCAGGCGGTAGAGCACCTGCCTGCCGTGCTAGGGGTCCCGGGTTCGATTCCCGGCAGTGGGGAAGGGGATTTTTCTCCGACCAAGATAATTCCCCATCTGGAAGTATGAATGAGAGTATGGCTGTGTGTGTGATCTAATGATTAAAACTTAACGAATACGGGTTAACAACTTCAGGATGTTCTCAAAGGGGAACGGCCGCCGATATGACCATTGTAGTTGAAGGCGGGGTATAAATGGAACAAGTAAAAGAAAAAAAAAACAAAAAAAAAACGGGAGCTTAAATGTCAACAGTCAAGTGATGTGCGCAACAAAAGCAAGTGTTGATAAGAGCTTAATCTAATGGCTCGGAAGTTAAGCCAAAACAAAAGAGGTTAGTAGATATCTGCGACTTGTATGTACACACAGGGAAGGGGTTGAGTACTCATAAAACCAAGGTCACGGACAACGGTAATCTATCAAATGCAGACACGCAACGGATGGTGTTGTGGAATACATTTCACACTTATTCATAAATTATACAAAACAAGCTTATCTTATATAGATATATAAATATAAAAAATAATCATTAATGTTTACAATGTGCACAGTGAATAAAAAGTTAACTTGTGAGAATATTACATTACATCTGAGTATATACATGCGCTACAGTCCTTCCCATACTCGTACGATCTCTCGCTTCGTCTATGCAAGATATTGTTGGGCACGGAATTTCTAATATCCTGAAGAACGTCTTCGTAGCACAGCTTTAGGTATTCCTAGCGTATTGTGAGCCCGGATGGCAATAATTTTTCCTGTATATTTTTCTATAATCTGCTTGAAGTAACTATTTTGTTCTTTTCGGAATGGAATGGTTACTACCATCATTATGTTGCATAGATCATAACAAAAGCTACGGTGTCTGCCTACAGTCCAGCCGTTGTATCTCCGGCTCTGACGTTTTGCGATTGCAAGAGGCGGAGGGGGAACGTTAATAGTACCACTATACAGTAATAAGCAATTCAAAACATATCCTCAAAATTATCTTTAATGAAAATATAGTAGTATATTAGCTTTAAAACGCTGAAATACAACTTGCAATTTCATTACCGTGCGAGATATTTATTACAACACCACTCTATTCGAATATTCCGTTCACACCTTTCACACACACTAACTGCATCTGTTGGTAGTATTGGGAGTCCTTACATCCGATATTGTGGTCAGGAAGTTAAAATTTCTGCTAGCGCCAATCAGCATTGTCACTGCTAGGCGTGGCTCCCGAACCCAACACCGTGTTGCCAGCTTAAATTTGTCTGAGCCACGTGGCTTTAGCTGCTTGCGCTGGTGAACTTTCTTTAGTATATTTTGCGTGCGCGATTTCCGATTTTTAGTGTTCGTAAGTCCTATTATTATCGCTATTATAATGATATGGCTACTGGTTCGTGTAATATGCAAAAACGCGAAAGATTTAAAATACGCATTGTTCCTCTGGTTGAAATTCCCGCTAAAGAACTGGTAACTGCCTGCTTCCTGCTTCTCGAGAAATTTCAGAGCCGGGGATAGAGCGGCCGAACTGTACATTAACGTTAGATGCTGAAGGCACATTTTCCTCTCTGTTTTCCTTTTTACCAACAGCACGTGTTGATGACTTCCTCAGTTGACGATCAATACCTCATGCACAACACAACGAATTTTAGGCTGAATTCCGGGCCCTAATAAAGATTTGTATATTTTGGTATAGCATCTCTTCATTCTGCAGGAATTTTCCGTGACTGGTAAATTGTAAGGTACACAATCTTACCACACAAAAATTAGATCACGTGAAACCTTTTTCAGGCAAATCTTTTCTATATTGCTGTTATTTGTTTGAATTTACAAATACTTATATTTTACTCAAAGAGCCACTCGTAATTGTCTCAAAATCGAAATTTTAAAATAATCACATAGCAAATAGCTCTTAAACTATTTGACTATCTTTTAAAGCCTACTAAATTTTGTGCTCTCCTGCAGATAAATATCTTTATTAACATAAAAATTTTATAAGATTAACGTTTGCGAGATTTGGGAAAGCCATATGAGCGCATCGCATCAGATTTTGAATAAGAAATAAATCAGTGAATTTCAAGAGAATACTCTTGTTTTGTTATAATTGCGCAAGCAAGAGGAATGGCGCCAAACCATGAGCAGTAGCGAAATGACCGAAAAAAAAATTGTAAGTCCTTTCAAACGTATTCGCTACCGTCGTATACGTTAGCTTTTATTTGAAACGAAGCATCTTCTTACAATCGTGCATCATTGGTGTTTAGCTTCACAGACCTTACGGCTCGATTTCCAGCTTAGATCCCTCATTGTCATTGACGATTTAAGTTCCCCCCCCTCTCTCTCTCTCTCTCTCTCTTCTCTTCTCTTCTCTTCTCTTCTCTAAAAACAGCACAGCAATAAAGGCCTGCTACAGGCCAAGGCGTTGGGAGGTATATTGGAAATGAAATCGTTTGCCCATACAAGGTTGTTCTGTATTAGGTTGGCAGCAACTAACCTGGAAAACTTAAGCAAATTTACCTGAAAATTTCTTGCACCAAGTAGCAACATTTACTGTATTTTACGTTTTACCTATTTTTTTTTTTTTTTTTTTGGTAAAATTTAGAGGTGGGGATATGTAACCATTTCCCGATATTAAGTTTATAGAATCAGTCTGACGCAAAAGCTCCTACACTTCATTGTTACTTTCGTTTAATGTATAAACAGTTATAATCTGTGTTTTGGTAAATTACATGACACTTGCAATAATTGTAATATTACATTTGTAATAATACAATTGTGCTTCATTTTAATGAAGCTGCAGATTACATTGCCCTGGTTTCTACCAAGGCTACAAAACATTGCTGATGATCTATCGTTTAATTACTTCTGCGTAAGAAGTAATCGTGTAGGACAAGGGTAGGCAACCTATGACACGAGTATTGTCGTCTGGTCAGCGAGCTCGCTTTGGATGATGGTAGATATAAAATACCTAACATATCTAAATATTGTGAAGTGATGTGCCATTTTAAGCAACATATTTGCAATCGGCGTGTGAAAATGGGCAAAAAGCACGTATTATCTTCTTGAAGGTAATATTTCATGTTCGAGTAGTGTTATTGGTAGCATTGCTTTCTGTTGTCTTTACAGGACTCTTCATAGTGGAGGGTTACCAAAGCTTCTAGTCACCACTTGTGACACTACGAGCGCTTCAGCAAAGTAGTTAGTGTACCGCACAACAGATAGCGCAGCGAGAGAATCAATACACTGAAGGAAGGAATGTGCGAATTATTCTAAAGCCCTCTGGTCCTGATATTACCTTTTTCGAAATGGAAATAAGCTATTATGCTACTTCACTTCACTTTATAAATAAGATATAATACGGAATTGTTACATCAAAGAAAAAAAGCATTATCCTCCATTGGTCGGAACAGGAGGCCGCTATCGTAACTATAAGTTTTCGAAAATATTTCAATTCTTTACTTCCCCGATCAAATCCTGAATGCGTCTGTTTCATAGAATTGTGAGATACTTATATTCATTTACTAACATGTATTGAAATATATAATAATTGATCAGCAGTCCATGCTATACAAATTGTGGAACTACAGATACAGATCAAAAATTAAAGAATACAATGAAAGAGGATACTCGTATTGGAGTCCTCAAGCAAACTGAGCTGATTTGTGGGAATATTAATTACATAACTTCAAGAATTAACACTTTATAGAAATAAAATGCCTTGTGGCATGCATGCCTTCAGTCTTGGTGCAGCATTTAGGGGGCGTCCCAGTTGAATGAGTAAAGCATCTGATACATGAGGAAGGTGAGCAAAGAATCTTCTTGTAGCTGTAAAGATATACTCGTTTATGATGACAATGTCCAATTGTCTGTGTAGCTGTGCATTCCGGATGTACCACGGGGCGTTCAGACAATCGCAGGATCTTGTTCTGAAACACATTGGTGTTTCACAATAGTTGGTGAATATGAGTAGGTGAAGCACATCCCCATACAGGACTGGCATACTATAGAAGAGGTTGAGAATACTCTTGTATAGTAAAGAGGACTTGGGGTTGAGGATGGAATACAACTTGTGTAGGCGAGCAGAGGCTTGGTTAAGTTTGTTGGTGATGTGTACTCCATTTTAGCCGAGGATGAAGATGGAAGCCAAGATATTTGAGTGCTCAATCAGAAGGTAACCAGGGGACCTCACTTTTTAGAGCCGAATATTTGCCGGAGTAACTATATGGGACCTAAATCGTATATTTCTAGTAAGATGTTGTATCGAGGTTTTGGATAGAATACAATGCCTTCTCTACCTACCACGACGTGGTAGACAAAATTGAAAACTGGATGCCTTCACTCACCCGTGTTTCACTACTCTTTTAAATATACTGTAACAAACGCTATTCTTCTATCGATTTCAAGAAACTTGAGGTAAACATTTGAATACATTACCTTATTGCTAATTATTTGTATGACTGTAACCGTAATATCGCAACACAACAGCCTTTAAGCGATAGTCAATTCATTAAAGATTTAGCCCCTATACAACAGCTTTGAAATTTCTTCCTCCTTGCATTGCATAGAGATAAAATAGAACCAATATTAACATACGATTTGAGAAGTATAAAAACAATACTTACACTTGAGGATATAACAAGGAATAACTCGGATATGGTTTACTGCACAATAGTACAAACATACACTGACACACACTCTCACACACACGGAACTTTTTAAACAATACCTGTGTATTTTGAGGGGAACCCAAAACTTGTATTTCTACTGAGCTTTCGGAATCAAATTGAGTACAATGCAGTACAGTTTCTAGCTACTATATCCTTCAATAAATTAACTTATTCATCCTTTCCAAAACGCTCTTTTTATATTCAAGTGACCTCCAAACACGTATTTCGGCTGACACTTGGACATCGGATATTTTGATGGAATACAATACTTACCCTGTTTACTATCTACAGTAGAGAAAATTAAGCAATAAATTAATTTAAAATTCCAAAAAGCACAAGGCATTTGAAAATATTTCCCAGGCCAAACAATAGTGCGGAAACTGATACTGGTAAAAGAAGCAAGCTTACATAGACAATTTATATTTTTTGTGAAGCAAGCTCTGTTTTTCTGAATCGATTTACCTATTACAGAAATCCACAAAATGGAGGACCTCACACGCTCTGTCTGACTACCGTTCCTTGTATTCCTCGTGCTTCAACCTGTAATGTATATTTTCACTTACTACTGAATATAACTGGTTTGGTTCAAACTTTGCTAGAACTTAGTTAGATTTCCTAATCTGATCATCTATGAAACACTCCTGGAATGCTTTGAGGCATTCTGATTAAACATTTTCTATAAAATACGTTACCTGTTCATTATTCTCGCATGTGGGGCGTGTACACCGATCAAAATCCAGATTCATAAACGAAAACGGGCAAACTCTTCTCAAATTTTAATTCTTTTCTTAATATAGCATTTACCCACAAACGTTCTTCCTTTCTCTGTAAACTTTGTGATGTATTACATTCAAATGACCTTGTCTAACAGTTGCTGTTTACTTTACAATTGAATGTACAGCTGGCCCCAAATATATTTTCCTTTAGATCTAAGGAACATTTATTAACTGAATGTATCCTTTCAGTTAAATAGAACCTCATGGACAATAAAAAGAGAATTCCTAAATATGTAAATAACAAATTGTTGAAGAAAAAGTTCTCGTATCCGCGCAATAGAAGTAGGCGATTCTTAAGGAAAAAATGTGCTGATTTTGTAAACCGTCCCAGAAATCTCCTATCACGTGATGTTAAGAGAATAGGAAATCCTTTAGGATCTCACCTACGAGGTTTCAGATAAGGTACTATTTTTGTGGTAGGACATATGGTAAGGAATATACTATGCATCATGGTGAATTAAGGTAAATTCAAAATGTTGCTTTCCATGCATGCAGTCATACCTTGAATATTCAGGATGTTAATGAACTACACCGAAATAAATTCAACGATTGTAGACGTCAGTAATATAAGTGCCCACTCAGTAACGTAGATGGTAGCGCGTCTGCCTCACGTTCAAAAGTTCCCGAGTTCGAATCTCGGTCAGGCGAGTTATCTCGATAAGGGTTTTTCCGGGGGGTTTCCTTATCCTGAAAGATGAATGTCGGGTAACTCAAGGGTTTATGGACCCTGGGCTCATTTGCGCATAATTTCATCCATTTCATTCATCGTCCGATATCACTTGACGTTGGAGGACGAAAATACAAGAACGCTAATACCAGGTGATTCAGCCGCACTTCATTCGTTTGCAAGTTAGGCCACCCATCAAATGGCATATGAGCCTTGGTCCAGTTTTGTGCTTAGTAAGCAGTATTGCTTGATGTTCTTAGAAAGAAGAATGTGCAAAATTCAGAGGAATAGGGGTTTAAGGGACAAAACGTACTGCTCGCTAAAAAGCAGGGGTTGGCTGACAAAAATTAGGAAACAATTAGAGACACGCCTCATCCATACAGTCAAAACGGACATATTATTAAACAACAGTTTATTTACATTTTTGCTTAAAGTACGTCCCGTACAACTCAATTAAAATGCGTAAGAGCTTTTGCCGTTTATGTAATAATATTATTAAAACACCCAGCAAATGATTTAAATTGTCTTAAAAGGTTAAATCAAGCACGAGAACTCGCGAGAGTGCCAAGGTATAGCGCCAGGCGTACAAGTCATACTACTGAACCCTGAACGTGTTTTAAGGCAAGTCTCGAAATAGCTCCTGTGCCCTAACCCCACATGACACACCTTCGAGTCTCAGCAGTGTAATTATTTCTTTTTATGTTCATCAAAACTTGAAAACCGAATTCACAATCATTAAATTATAAAGTTCCTGAGGGCGTGCATTACCCAAGGTCATATATTCGAGCATTTGCTTCGTTATGGTCGTGTTCCAGGAATAGAAAAAGGGCCATTCCAGATTCACAAAACATACCAATTTGAAACGACATTTTTAATATCGCAATAATTCTATGTCTGTAATATAGTGTCTAACTTCCATGTTAAACTCTGTTACTGTAATTTCTATGTTTTCTATGTTCAAATGTGTATAAATGATCTTTATTTCAATTACACCTATCTATAGGTGTATTTGAACAACTACCTACTTGTAGTCCACCAATAAAGAAACATAAAAAATGACATAAAACATAAATAAAACAATTAAAAATAAAAATAATAACAGTTATCAGAGAAATAATTGCAAATTTTCAGTATTACACGATACAAAATATTTGAAAACCTATGCAGAGAATTCGAACCACCGTCACAGCTGACAAATGAGATTGTAGTTCTGCGCTCGTTCTAACTGAGCTACAAACATTCCGTCTAACATATAACATTTGCTGATCCCAGTGAACATTTGCAGGGGTGCAGACGTTAGCTGTATAGTTACGAATATACTACAGGTGATGCGATAATATCTATATTAGTACTAATTTCACTGAGTGTTTAAGATCCATGTTAAATATGCGGGTGGAATCTCGTAATGGGGTCGATGTTTTCAAGTTGGAGTATAAAATGCGCATTGCTGAATTTATGAAAAGCAAAGTAAGCATCAAAATTTAAATGCAACAATACTAATCTCCATACACTTTTCTACTTTCGACAGTCTTAACATGATAACTGTGTCTTATATTATTCTTTCAGGGAAATGAAGTTCCTGAACTGACACAACACAAATGGTTGTGTGACCTAGCATTTTCAACAGACCTTTTTGGTTATTTGGATCAATTCAGTACACGCTTGCAGGGTAGAAATCAAAACATTGCATGCTTAGTTGACGCCGTGAACACATTTATGGCATAATTGCGACTGTGGGAAGGACAACTGGTATTTGCAGATTTATATAATTTCCCTTGCTTGCGTTCCGTGTTTACAATAAACTTCATACTTCTGGAAAAGTACGCAGAACTCCTAAGGCAACTACATGACACATTATCTTCTCAATTTGAACATCTGCCCATTTAAAATGTGTATAGCTCGATCGCCTCTTTTGAGGAACCCTTTTAGCTGTTTCACAACAGAGGCCCTTCCCCTTCACTTCTTTTCGCAGAGTTGCAACCTCTCAACTTTTGCACCGGAATTCTAAATTTTGGCAACTGAGACTCCATGTCGAGTGAACGTGTGACTGTAATTTCCTAACACTCAGGGTTCCTATTGGTCTTCGTAGCTAAATTTCCATTTCCTGGGAGGTAGAGAGGTATTTATGGCAGACATTAGTTGTGGGTATGATACATTTCCTTTGTGGAGCAACTTCATTCACTAAACAGACTTAAGCTTAATAAATGTGCGTAATAAATATCTATGGGTTTTCAAGAAGTATGTTAAACATATTTCCAAATGCTGGTTAATATGAAATACATATTTAAAAAAGATGAACACTAAAACTGAAAAGTCCGTAGTTTCCATTCATTTCGGTGTGGTGTCGTTAATCCCTTATCTACAGAGGTAGGAAGTTCGTACCGACCGCCGTTCCCTATACAGGTTGAGACCGACCTTCTCTAGGCATCCAAAGAAGTCATAGATAAGAGCGCAAGGCGGGGGGGGGGGCATTGAAACTGTTTGCCCAGAGAACAAAAATGTCCTATGAGACATTCTTATATGCACACTTATTTAGATAATTATGTACAACATATAAATTCTTATATGGTATATGTACATACGGGCTTGTCTCTGGCTTATTTCATTATTTAAATAGGCACATTGTGGCAACACCCAAGCAATTATAATGCGGGTTGTAATATTTCCTGATCGAATGTAAAATAATATCCAATAATAAAATCAATTTCTTAAATAATTGAAGACTCCTAATAGACAAAATACCAAAGCAGGAATTTCATTGCACATATACTCATCTGCGGCCGTATTACTAAAAGCAATGTACCTCTGAAGCCTATCAAATGAAAAGCTCATTCTACGTTTCTCCAAACAAGATTTATACTGCGAAAATGTTCCTTCGACTTCAGTTATCAGTTCCGTATCAGTATCATAGCTTTTGTAGGGATCTAAAAGTGCATCTCGTATGCGGTAAATCGCACCGAAGCCTGCATTATTTTCAATTACACTTTTCATCTTCATCTTTATTTCAGGTAGAATGCTCGAGTTTTTGTGAATCTGTTTTGACAGTTCTACATGCCGCAAGATTCAGTCAGTTCCATACCTCTGGACTGTAAAAGTGTGATAGTTGTGTGTAACTCTTTGAACAACTGTGCAATCAATAATATATTCCAACGAAATTTTTATTACTAGACGTTTGGCAGTTTATGTGCTAGAGCTGCCATCGGTTTCTAAATTGGCTAATACCGAAACAATTTTGTTATAATGTTCGGCATAGTAATTTACAGCCTCTAGCCCAGTTCCCCATCTGGTTACAACTGGCCGTGGTGGCAGCGATATGTCTGTTGCTAACTCCCTGAATCATGCAATCCTGTAAGATGCTTTAAAACATATTTTTCATGTGAGCTGCAAAGCTGTCTACACCTGCATAACTACATTTGATTGATTCGGCCTCTTGGTGTAAAGCATGTGTTAAACGTGTAATATGTATTAATTTAGGATACAAGTTACAGTAATGAGTTGCATTCTACGACGGACCTTGCCCTTGCTATTAGCCCTGCGTGGCATAGCCATTCCTGGCCGCTCTTACACTGCTCACGGAAATCGGTACGAACTCCCTAGCCCTGCTGATCACTTTGAGCATAATAGTCGTATTTTAAATATAGTTTTAAAATGGTCCTGTGACAGCCCTCATGTACCCTGTATTCTCCAACAGTTGACAAATCATACTTATTAGCGGGTAAATATAGTCTCGATGTCATCCAATTGTTATTAAATTTTATGTAAGGGTATGGTGGTGCGTCGATTGTTATACAGACTAAGTGTGGACATATAAATAAGGGAAATAGCGTAGCAAGCCACTGTTATGCTTTTGCATCTGAAACTAAATCTATCTGATAACTGAACAAATGGCTATAATATTGTCTTTTTCACTCTTGAGGTAAGATTCCGTCTATAGAAACAGGCTTAATTTACAGCATCTTGAAATACGATACAGATGACCAGGTGAATACCCACACTAAACTTGAACGTAACCCGGAATGGCCTCCCAACGCCGTCATAAGTACACTTCTGTGACATTATTCTGCTCTTCAGGATAATTGACGCCGTTTTTTCAACAAACCTTCAAACAGAATCACATTAAAATTTCCACAGAAGCAATCCTTAGATATTTTATAATCAGGAACCAAAAGCGATTTTGCTTTTCTGGGCATTTAAATACCTCAATATACCTTTCAATATTCAGTATACCTACGTTAGTTGAAGGTTGGTGAAGAGTGACTTTTTATAGAATAAGTTAATTAAAAATTGTATTAACATTTCACTGGAAACGTTTTTATACTGCACAGATTTTCAACGCATGAGGCATTTCACATTGAACTCGAATTTCAATTTTTAATTCTTGTAGTTTAAATATAAGAGCTTGAAAATTAAATGTAAGCTGCATATTTGGAGGGAGGAATTGGCTAGCTGGAGTGAAATTTGTGGAAATTGGTAACTGCAGTACCAAGCAACCTTGTTAAATATTATTGTACATTTAGCCTGACCAATACAGTTTGTTAAACCATAATGCTCACAAAAATGTATTAAAGCATAATCCTAGAAATGAAGAGATTAATACTGTTGTTACTGGAATTAAGAAAAGTATGGCAGGTTTCTATTTTTAGTTATTAAAGTGATAGCAATTATAAAAACTCTTGTTGTATGTTTATGAAATGAAAATGTTCCTTTATCTGACATTGCATAGACTATACGGAGTGCTCATAAAATTTCTAAAGTTTGGAGAAAACAAATGGTACATTCAGCTATTACACTGAATGAAATACTAAAACATTTCAGTACCTCATTAATCATAATCCTCTGCTACGCCTCAAACACTGCGATTCCATACAAAACGCCCAGCAATGCCGAAACACTTTTTAGGATGTTTTGAACATCGTCTCTCGGATACATCCCTTTAAAGAACACTGAAGTTGACTTACTCAGAACAACTAATGTGTCAAGGTCAACAGTAAATCCGCGTTATATATCTTTAAAGCTTATTTACTGTTAAAAGAGACCTGAAGCTTTCCTGGCGACGAATATATTCAAAATATTCTCGGGAAACCAACGAGATGAAAAGACGATTATCAGGATATTTATAAGAAATGTTATAAACACTAAATAGATATAACACCAAAAAATCAACATAGACAAAATGCCGCCAGTGCTCGCATCACTGAACAAGACTGTTTGCAGTAAATTAAATGGCAGGTCAAGAGATGGCGTGAATGTAGAAAACTAATTAGGTCAGAGAAACGTAACTACTTAATTTGATGATCAACTTGTATAGATATGTGCTTCTTACAGATCAAATAGTCTTTTTTCTAATAGTCTTTTCATCTGGTTTGTTTCCGCAGAATATCTTGAATTTATCTACTGTTTTCCAACAACTTCAAAAGGTTGAGGTACAGCTTATACCTGAATTTGAAAAACAATCAGCAATGTTCATAAAAACGTTTTTACGCAAAAGACCTCAATCTTTAGCCTAATCAATAAAACACCTTATATAGTCTGTAGAAGATATCTCCTTATTTCTTAATGCTTAAGAAAATGAGCAAATTTTAAAAATGTTCAATTTTGAAACATAAAGAAAATATATATGTAATGTATTGACGTCTGTTAGTTTCACAAAAACTCGAGTACGGCTGAACCGATCTCACTCAGTTTAGTTTTGAAATATTTGTATAAGTCCAAGAAAAGTTTAAAAGGTGAGAAAAAAATCTGAAGCAATAATAGGTCAGGTTATTAACTAAATATAAAAGTATACAGGCAAACTTTCACTTAAATCACACCTTCTTTTATTTTCAATAAACGAAAGCATTACAAAGTACAAATATATTTCACTCGTCCCCGACATAAAGTCGCCATTGACACCTTGACCGGATTAATTACATTACCCACAGATTTCTGTCACTTCACAGACTCCAAAGGGGAGCTTATTCGCCGTGTTTTTTGACTGAGTGAACGGGAAATATTGTAGACAAAAAATACAGATGTCAATGCGACCATACAGAATTTTCTTCCGGGGGAGTTATTTTCGTACAAATATGTTGACGCAGTTATAAGCCAATATGACGTAGTCAATTTCCTCACTGGTGTTTTTAAATTCATTAGAATTCCTGGACTCCCTTCTCGCAATTTAACATTAGAATTAGTTGTGATCATGCTAAGTAATATTAAACAACCACGACTATGCAATGGAACGAGACAAACTGTGAAAGAGCTAAGGAACAACATCATCGTGGCAACAACCATCAAGGGAAAGTACAAAGGAGAGGATATCTTGATCCCGTATATTCTGATGATTCCAACGGATTTGCCTTTTAATTTTAAGCATCTACAATTTCCCGTGCGTTTGGCCTTTGCGATGATGATAAATAAATCCAAAGGGCAGTCGTTGGAAGTTTGCGGAATCAACTTGGATTTTCCCTATTTCTCTCATGGACAATTAGGTATATGTCGCGTGTTCGCGCTTCGGAAAACCATCATCTTTATACATTTACACACCAGAAAAAACACACAAAATATTGTTTATCAGAAATCTTTAAATTGATTAACTTAATTGTAACTGTGTTGTATTTAAACTTCCCCACCAATTTCAGATTGAATAATAACCAATCCGAATTTGTTTTATTTATATAGGTAAGTTTAAATAACTTTTATTGGCAGTACAAAGTTCGCCGGCTCAGGTAGTAATAAAGATCTCTACTAACATGTAAAATGCACATAAGAAGACTTGGAAAGGCAAGAATAAAGGGAGACATTTGTTTAAAAAATGTATCTGTTTCCTTAAGTAATTTCAGATTTTTAACTAAAAGGGCTTTTGCCCATCTACACTAGGGACACTTTACTTAGAGACTTTACGATATAAACTCAATAATATTCGTGGTTTATATAAATTCATTTTCTACACTTCAAATTTTTAACGCTTTACATTTTTTGGAAATTGCTAATGAAAAACAGGAAGTAGTTTATTTGAAATTTACTTCTGTAATGAAGTAAGCGACATCCGTTTTTGGCAACTTTATATATCCCTCAGTTGTCTGTTAAACTACCTTAGAAACATTGAAGAACAGTAATAAACCTTGTAATCCTTTTTCAGAAATTAGGAGTCATTAAAATGAGTATTAAAGGTTTTTAAAATGCTACTGTGTGGAAAAGAGTTTAAACTTATCTAGCTAATACTTTTCAAATATCTTTTCAAAATAACATTTTTGAAGTGTTGATAAACACGTTCTCAATTAAATGAGCACTATTTCAACTGGAAACTTCGGTTCAAAGGTAAAGTTTGGAGCATTTGGCAAGTTTCAGAAAAATGTTTAAAATTTCAGAACAAAAACTGGTTGTGACCTGTCTTCAGATCTGAACTTTGCAACAAATAAAAAAAATCAAAGGAAATTCTAAGTAATGATTCTGGAGGAGCAAGGATAAATTTTTCTGTTTTGAATAACTAGGTGTGTAACGTACATAGAAGTATCATTAGACACAGTTTTGGTTATTTAACTCCTAGAGATTGTTTCCAAGATACCAATCGGTAGTTTTAGTGTTTATATCACGTTCTTACCACTTCGCTAACATTTGTTATTCGCATGTATATGTGTAGTTAGGTTCAAAATAACACACCAAACAGAAAGAGAAAGGGAAACATTACATGGAGGAGTTCGATCAATTAATTTAATAATTAGTTAATGTTATTGTATCTCAATGTATATATTTATACATATGCTTTTATTTTAATCGTGATATAAATAAATTCCACTTGAGCTTTTATTTGCTCTAGAAAAATAAAAATCTTTGGTGAGATACCTAAGAGCTAACCACTGGCGTGGCAGCCCTAAGAGGGCCAAGGCCTACCAACCCGACTACCGGCCTCACGCCCACTTACGCACGGCAGAGGTGGGCGATCATCCAACCGATACGCGGAGGAGATGTCGTCAGCATCTCGGCATCCCCCAGCCGGAATGTTGGTTTTCGGGAGCAGGGCCGCTTACCTATCGTGAACTCCTCACTTTCCTCACGATGCTGAGTGGGCACCGGTCCTAAACCCGGGACCTGAAATCCGCACCTCATGGGTGGGATCGAACCCGGGCCGCTTTCCGTGGCCAGGGAACAAAAGCATGCTGCCTTAGCCCGCTATGCCACGGCGTAGGGCGGTGAGGCACCTACTGTTGATAAAATGCTTACAACTTTCCAATAATCGGAAGTAGATTGCCACTGGACAGAAGGAAATGCTTTTCTTCAGTGAAATAAGTTTGCTAAAATAAACTTCATGCGACCATTATTCACTTCAGTATTCTCTGTGAAAATTCAAGACTAGGCCTGAAAATAAATAGTGAATATTTATTGCATTATGTGTACCCTTATATGCAATTATTTTGAGGCTCACCAAGAAAAATTAATAATCTAGTATTGTCATTGGAAGGATATGAATATTCACAGTGACAGATATCTGACAGTATCATATGTTTTCATTTGATTTTAAGTACTTTTAAATGATTTTCAGACTAGAAACTTATCATTTTACCGTAAAAATACATTCAGGTGCAATATTTTTCACATATCTGTAGAACGTGTTGCTAAAAGATTTTTGTATCGACACGAGTTTTTCGACCAAGTATCTTCTCTATATATTCTGCAAACTGGTATTACTAATTTTTAATTTCCTAAATACTTTCGGAAATCGAGATGCCTTTCCAGAAATGCTTGCAATGCACCCTCGTTCGAACTACAACGGGAGAATAAAGGAAATCCAGTCGATATTAGTCGGATATTTAAAAGTGGGACGGTTTATGCCGGCCTTAGAATGCCAATTTTCCCATATTGGGAAAAATCATTCAACAGTGATAGCACTTTAAAGGATAATAAAGTATTGTAAAATTCGAAGCAATAATGGATATCTTGGAAATTATTTATGATAAAAAAGATTAATTTGAAATACCTTGTGCGTTTTAAAGAATTTCTAATCTTTTTGATTAGTTTTTAACACTACCTTATGCAAAATTCCTAGTAAATGTAGAGGACTTCTTAGGAATTTCCCAGAAAATTCAATTTATGTATAGGTGTATTGTAATTTACGACCTCTAACGTTAAGTCATATCGGACGATAAATGAAATGGGTGAAATGATGCTCAAATGAGCCCAGGGTCCATAGAGGTTAGAGTTATCCAACATTCGTTTTTCAGGATAAGGGAAACCCCCGGGAAAAACCGTATCCGGTAACTCACCCTGACCGAGATTCGAACGCGGCACCTCTTGAACGTGCGGTAGACTCGCTACCATCTGCGCTACCGAGGCGGGCTATATGTTTTACTATATTTGCCATGTAAATACTTCAAAAATATATTACTTAAATGAAAATCGTTAAATTAATGTATAGAAAATAAAAAGAATTGCAAGAATTTTCATTTAAAAATTAGCTTAAAATGGGTGAATTACAACATAATGGTGTTGCGTCCTTAACAGATGTTGAACCTAAATAACAAGTTTGATACTTACCGAATATTCTCCTTTGTTTACGCTATGTCAAAGCATGTAAGCCTACCGGAATGTATGTGTAACAACAGGGTTGTTTACGTGAGCCTATCGCACGTACATGTCGAGATAGTGTATGTACACACTGTTCAGATACAATCACGTTTTCTGGATAGTAAGGTGTCCTACATGGTAGGTGCGAGAAATCATAAATAACGTGATTGAATATTGTCACTAGGAGAAATAGGAGGTAATCAAAATACCCTTTTGACAAGTAATAAACGGGTGATTGCAATAGTAATTTGCATTTGTGTATGGATAATACTTAGTTGGCTAAACTTTCTTATCAGGCACACAGCTGCGCGTCATTTACTATACTCCAGTTCGCTCTATAAAAAAGATAATAAGCGAATGCAGCTCTCGTCAGTGAAGGTCAATAAGCTTCATCGCTTTGCCATGTATTGGAGACACATGCGCTTGGGCGCGGTCTTTTCTAAAACTGTCTATTCGAGGTGACTGAAAACGTGTACCTATGGTGAATTCTATATATAAAATGTTGGGGATTATTGCAATATTTTCTTACTTGCTCTAGGTAAATGGTAAAAAGCAAAAGTTCAACGTTCAGTGTCCAAACGCTGGCTTAACGTCACAGTGTGTCAGGTAGATGTTATATCTGCGTCACAACCCCCTTCACTTCACGTAAACGTCATCATTCTCACAACAGTGGCGTAGCGTAATGCAGTGATATAATCTTTACCCTCCATGTCTTACTATAGTAACGTAAGTTGAGGAATAAACAAGTAGTCGTGTTTTTCTTCGCCTTCTTTTTCCTTCTCTGATGGGGAAGATACTACATGCTTATTTTGCTCAAAGGTATTTAATAATGCAAGAACTAAGCGACATTATCAAACAGCCCATGCAGGCCACAGTACAATCAAGTATAGGTACCAGTTGTGTAAATTTGATCATTATTAACATCCATTATTAGTGAAGTATATGGAAAGAGATCAGTAGGTGATAAAATAATAATCAGTTGAAGAAAAATGAAGTAGCTGTTCACCCTTCTGTTGTTTACTATAGGTGCGGATCGAATAACTCGGCTAAAGGAATTAAAAGTTGAATTTCAAATCACAAGTACACTCAGGATTAGATTTAAGATTACTACCGAAGGGATTTGACACCGAAACCTGTGGTCTATTGTACCTATACCCCCAAGTGGGACATCCTCGGGTGGAAGGATTTTTCTCCTGCTATAAACGAGAGCACCGACATAACTCGTATTGCTCAATTGTTTTTGTTTTCGTATTGAGGATAAAAATTTTCTGTATATGAATTTGTTATTGATCTTATTCCTATTAAAGATCGTACTACAATGGAGGAAATATGTAATGGGGTGCGGAATTCGATAGATTCGAAAGCTACTAAATATTTAGCTTAGAAACTGAACTTCAAATAAAAGTACCATACCATTGTGGCTTCATTCAGTGAGAGCTTTGCAGAAAAAGACTTATTTATAGAGAAAATGTTGCAACATGTTAACGTTTCACAAAAACTACCGAAGGAAGTAGTTTTACATAATAATTATGTTGAACTAAGAGAGAAGTTGAACAATGAATTTACAGTTCTGATTATAGGATTGTAAAAGTATGAAAAGTGATTTTCGTCTTTTTTTTCAACCCCTTCGCAATAGAAACAAAAGAAACATCATTGCAATTGCAGTTAAGAGTTAATAACACTGCAAAACATATTGTTAGAAGTATGTGCAAGGAGTGTTTAGGAACTGAGGTGTATAAACCTGTTCCTAAATATAAATATCAGCTAGCTCAGTCGGTGGAGCACCTGCCTTGCAAGGTATCCCGTGTTCGATTCCCGCCTGCGGGTGGAGATTTTTCTGCAAGCAAGATGATTCACTATCTTTCCCAGGGTCTGGAATTATGAATGAGAGTGCGAATGTGTGCGTGATCTAATGATTAATAAAAAAGTAACAAATTACCTACAACCCAATGTTTAGAAGTCAACACCATCGCCAATAGGCGATATGATCCAAAGGAGATCGGCCACCGATATGGCCGATCATTACAGTTAAACGCAAAGTATAAATGGGAAAAAATCCACGTCATTATGGAATTTAGCATCTGTATGTTGTTTAACTTAACGTGTATCTGCGATCAACTTTCTTCTCGAATGAAGCAAATTGAACGTAAAAACAGAATTCAAATATCAAATTTCCTTCTGTCGGGACAGCTAAATATATCTATGCATGTATCGGATTTGGAGGCTATTGTGGCTTTCAATGACGTAGGACACATAGAGGAAATAAGTATAGAAGCGTAACTGCCTTTTAATGCTATTGCTACGTCTGTCACATTTGTTTGCAGTGTTCTGTATACTAGTGTTAAAATTTGATGTTTATTTTACTGGTTATTGAAAATTATAGTATATTATACACAATCTCAAATATCTTTGGTTTCGTGAATGCACCACAGGCTTTCCTGACGTGCAATGCTTAACGGGACTTGACGCCATTGAACAGTGTGAAGATTTGCCACTCTCCCTGTTTCCAAATACGTGTCATGTGGGAAGTATCAAAGAATGGCTCGGCGTTTGGACATGCCTGTTCAAAAGTATGCCAAAAAAGTAATTTCAGGTCAAATACAAGAATGGGCAGGAATGAATACGTGTGTTGCGATGTGTGTTGCGAAAACTGATGCGATATATTCACTCTACTCCCTGTTTTGCAAACTTTTTTTTTATAAACGCTTAACTAGCTAAGTATTTTTAATCCAGATAAATTTTAATTTAACTTTATACAATTCATTGTACGATGCACTTGTAAAGAGAGAGAAATTCTGAAATAGCGTAAGGCTATGTGATGTCTTTGAAATTCCGAGTTGTTTGAATAATCAAAATAGAAAGAATAGCGATTTACCATTTGAAAAACGTATATATAAATTTGAGAAACGTATTTCAAAGTACAAGAAAATAACCAGTAACACCAGTAATTTCTCGAAGTTAAGTTCACCAAAGTATTTTATATAAATTTTATACTTTAACGAAATGTAAATTGGTTTGTGTAGTGCGATATTTCTATAGCTTATGGTCTACCAATTATTCAAAAGTAATTCCAAACCATGAGGCCTTGAGAGATTCTTTACAAGAAATTTAAGATGTGCATTTAAATTTTCATGATATAAGCTAAATGTGTTGTGGTATTTTAATCAAAATCGTTTGACCCATCTTTGAAAGAAACAAAATGTTCTAAATAATTCTCATGTAAGAAAATTTTCTGGAAGATATTCGTGTCGTAACCACAGAACATGCTTAACTGAAATACGAAGTTTGGTATTGGTATTATATCTCCACTTAGCTTTAATACCGTCTCAAATAACTCGACCTTGGATAACCCTGCTGCCGGCTACTACAGTTATAAACAAAAAGATTCTTTTCTCGGGGTGTATCTGCAGATATCACAAGGGAAGTTGGCTGATAAGTTTACGAAAGGCTAATAAATTAGCGATTTGAAACGATTTACCGATTATTTGAAGATGCAGGACTGAATTGTTTCTTAATCTTAGCACGAACAACTGTAACCATTCAGGTATTTATCTTCTACCGTATGACGTATCAATAGATAACTTTACCGTTTAGAAAAACTTATTGCCTGGATAATAGTGAGAAAAGGTAGTTACCATGAGTCCTTGTTGGGCCGAGAATTCTCTGGTGGCGACTGAGTACGTATAACCCTAGCCCGGTCTTCAGAACTGCCGATAATCGAGCACCGCAAAACACTTCTGACTGTAAGATATGAAAAACGAGAAGTATTTTAGAAATAAAACCTCTTTTATCACCCAAAGTTCCAGCTACTTCATGACCAATCCACAAAAATTTATAGCTCACTCTTTGTCAGATCTGAACTTATTATTGCCATCTGAAAGTCATTTTTTACTCTGTGATTAGTTAAATTCTAAGAATTTCTTTCGTCGTCTTAATTTTCATGTGTACTTGCAAGCACTTCTGACTTCGAACGTACTAATTACTCGAACTTTGATTAATGCATTTCTTATTGATTTCACTTCGCTGAATATCTCATTGTATCAGCTAAACTGATTTACAACTAATTTGTTTTCCTTAACAGGGAAGTTGGCTAGTTAGTTACTTATCCTGATAAAATTGCCTCTTTGCTTATTCACTGATTTTCACATATGGAAATTATTTATTTCAGCCATTTTTCTATCTCTTCATTATTTATTTATAAGAATATTAAAGCTACCTGTGAGTATTTAAAAAAACTTTTCCTTTTGAGGTGTGTGAGTATCTCTCTCTCTCTCTCTCTCTCTCTGTCTCTCTCTCTCTCTCTCTCTGACTCACACATACAACCCTTATTCTGGAATTGCCTCGTTTGGATTCAGTAAGTCTTGAAGCCTGCATATGCTGTGAAGTCTTGCTATCGAATTTTTGGATGGAATAAAGTACTTCCAGCTAAGTAATACAGGTAAAGAGAAATAATAAAAACTAGGAATATACTCATTCATAACCCAGACAACAGACCTTCTCTGTATTTTTTATTGTTTGTTCCATGGTATATTCTCCTTAAGTAGCTCGGACTCTTAACAATGCAGCATTCAGCATATGCTCTAAAAAGAATGCTTAATGTGCGAATAAATACGATGCAACTGGCACACGAGAACAGCCTTGGTATGTCGACTTTACAACAATTTAATTAGTTTTTTTGCTAGGAGTAAAGCTGAAGGCGGATGCTTTATCCCACCTATTAAAAAGAATGAAAACTGCAATTTAACGTTATGCGCCACATTTATCCTCAACAGTGACATTTTAAGAGTACTGCCATTGAAGAATGCAGGTTACAGTTGGCGCGACGGAAGACTTCAAAGAGAACGTAAATTTTAATTACCTTTCGACCTCTGCCCCTGCTTCTCATCCTCTTCTCTTCCAAAAAATTTACTGCAACCCTCGGGAGATGCAAGCAACTGAGTGCTGTTCTCTTCCAAGCCTTAATTAGAATATTCAGGTTTATAAGGCGGAAAAAACTGCAATAAGTGCTCGTCCCAAGCCTTGAATTAAGTTAAAAATATAGGGATTTGTGTCACTTTAAGAAAAGAAAGAAAAAAGGACACCTGGAAACCTCTGCTGTGTTAAAATAGCATACTGATATCATTTCATTTCTCTTTATGATATACAGGATGTTACTTCAGTATTGCGAGGCATGTGAAAAGGTAAACACTCCGGTTATTTGTTTATTTATTAGATGTATTTTGAGAGCATATGATGCACATTAGAGTATGTCAAAGCCTATAGGTAACACTCTTGTCAAGATTAATTACTAGTGAATAAATTAATCGTTTGCTTTAATAGCTATGAGTTCAAAGTTCTTGTGGTTTTGCTTCGTCTGCTTAGAGAAATTTTAAACAGTTTTGTAAACTGTGTAACAGGAGCATAGGACATTCCGTATTATTAAGCATTTAAGGCACCTTGTTCAATAACCGTAAGTTTCAATACGTATATAAACTTATATAAACACGTGTATATGCAGTGTGTATAAACATATAACACTATAAATATTTTCAGTGATAAAAGATGTCAACAGTGTTTGGGAAAATTAAAATGTGTAACTTGTGTAATAGCTGTTCTCTGCATTTTTATAACCTCAACATAAGAACTACTTCCTCAAACAACGCATCCTATTTTAAAATGCTATTCAAGTATATAATATACTGTTTTAAGATATATGGAGGATCCATAATCAGAAAACTTTCCAACAAATTATAAGGGTCATTCAAATAAAACCCGGTCGCTTGTGTAAAGTAACGGTAACAATTTTACTAACTCAAAAGTAGTCGACAAAACTGTTGGCACATTTATCCCATTGTGACACTAGCCGGTTGATTCCATCTTTGAAGAAGCTAGTAGGCTGCTGTCGGATCCACGCCTGGACCCATTCAGACACTTTGTCGCCCGTTGTTAATCGATGACCACGAATAGCTTGTTTTAGAGGTCCATAAACACGAAAGTCACACGGTGAAATATTTGGACTGTACGGTAGATGTTCCAGCGTTTCTCATCGAAACTGCTCCAGTGCCGTCTTTACTGCATAGGCAACGTGTGGGCGGCATTACTATTCAGGAGAATAACGCCATTGGACAACATGCCTGGGCGTTTTGACTTGACGACTCGTCTAAGGTTCTTTAAAGTGGCTTGATAACGCTGGGCATTGATGGTGGTTCCCTGTTCCAGAAACTCGACAAGTAGGGGGCCTTTGTTGTCAAAAAGGACATCAAGACCTTACCAGAACTGGTGTGCACGACCTTTGATTTTATTTGAGGTGGTGAAGTCATATGTTTCCACTGCTTGCTCTGACCCTTACTTTTCGGTTCAAGATGGTGACACCATGTTTCGTCACCAGTAACCATATGCGATAGAAAGCCGTATTCCTCCTCATGATAACGTTGCAGACGACTCAAAGTCAGCGCCATTCAAGTATTGCGCTGTTTGGCGGTCAGTTGCCCTAAAAATCGAATCACTCGTTGTTTCTGCTTACTTGCCTTCACGTACAGTAGTGGACGATAACTTTGTGACCACCTTCTCTTCGGCCTAAAACCACATTGACGCTATGCAATGTCATATGTTGCTCACGCTGCAGTCGCTCTACCAATAGACTGTGCCACTACACGCAATTACGTGGTGCCATCTTACGTGTAATGCAAAGTTAGACGCACTGACCAGGTTTCATTTCAATGCCCCTAATAATATAGATATGCAATGTAGATAAGCTTAATATGATCTCGTGGAAACGTAGAGTCAGACTGAAAAATTCAATGCCATAGCCGGGATTTGAACCACGGATCTTCTGGTTTCCGTCCAGCCGCACTACCATTGTGCTACTATGGCCAAGGTGCCGATATGACATTAAATTCTCCAACTGACTCGTATTTTCCCGGTAAACCACTTAGGAGTTCTCATAAACACATGAGACAACTACCTTAATGGCGACTTACTACATGTAAGTACTTTAAGGCCCGGGCTTTATAGTTAACCACTATTAAGTTAATTAATGGAAATTAATTATTCTTTCACACTGGCCGTGTGTAGGCTAAATTGTGGAAACGTAGAGTCAGACTGAAAAATTCACAATGGTAGCACAATGGTAGTGCGGCTGGACGGAAACCAGAAGATCCGTGGTTCAAATCCCGGCTATGGCATTGAATTTTTCAGTCTGACTCTACGTTTCCACAATTTAGCCTACACACGGCCAGTGTGAAAGAATAATTAATTTCCATTAATTAACTTAATATGATCTCGTCCGATATGACTATGTTGGAGGACTTAAATTGAATATATATATAATCAAATTTGGCTCAGAGTGGACTATCCATCATATTAGGTTACGAGCTATTAATGGGTGGTAAAGCGAACAACAGTGATTTTCTTTTAACTTCTTTGAGTTCAAGGCCATTAGCATGAAACAATTGTTAGCTTCAGAAAAATATAACTTCACTTGATTCCTTAATAGCATGGTATTCTTATACTGTTGAATGTTTCAAGTATTATCTGCATATAACATTGATATATAAGCGTCGCTGTGATTATTTTGGCCCCTTTAATGGGGATCCCACCGACTTTTAACTAAAAAGATTCGAAGTTTGAAATTAGCATTTTCCCTTAAAATCATGGTTCAGTTCTTCCCTCATACAAAAGAGATAATTATTTTTCTTAAGCTGCAATTTTAAAATTATCCGTGCACTGCTTGCTCATAGGTTAGATTCACATAAAACTGGGTTTTTCTCAAAATAATTTTATCATTCGAAATTGTGCTCGCGTCGAATTTGTATTAAGATGTCCTAGAAGCTTGGCTTGTATGACAGCATACATGTTGCTCATAAAGTGTATTGTACATAAAAATGTTGTGCATTACTTTTAAAAAAGTATTTGTATAACAAACTGAAAAACGTTGAATTTTCAGAAATGGTCACATTTGTTTATTTAATATACTTGAAACTGTACACAGAATAATACCCATTGTACTTTTTGTTTGTATATGCCATAGGTGTGCCTGAAATTTATAACAACTTAGGTAAGTATTCAGAAAGCAACGAGTTCTTAAAACCAATTTACTTTGCTTAGTTAATAAAATAATTAAAATAATGCATCAGAAAGAATAGAAGTGTGGTATGAATGTTGGATTCAACTATCATAGCCAACCTTGAAGTTACGGTATTAGTTGGATAAAGAAACGAAGAATTTCGATATAGGGCCCCCCTTTAATTATTGGGGACTTGACTATTACGAATACTATTAAAAATTGCTGCTTTCGATGTTACGGGTAGTGAAACGTAAGAAAGAAGTTAGAACTGTACATAGTCGCAACAAGTTCAGAATATGTTTGAATAAGTCACTTTTGATGAATTACCACACGAGAAATAAATAGGATACAGCTGAAGCTGAAGATTAATTTTATCTCGGTGATGTACTCCCAAACTATGCAAATGAAGTTCCCTTATGCTCAGAGTAAAACTTCATTACATAAATTTATCTGTATGCCATAAGTATATTTGTCTATGATCGTCAAAAAATCTTCTTTTTTTCTTTTTAATTTCGATTTTATCTGAGGGAACCCATATGAGAAAGAGGTACAAAGTTACTAACATTTTTAAATATTGATTTAAGTATTACTAAGTAGTACTACTTACTTTAACTCCAATAGTTGTATATGTAATTTCACATACTTTAAGGGCATGTCTATAACGATTGTCTGCCTTCAAGCTTAGTTCCATTTAAGTTGTAGTAAAAAGTGATAAGTTATGTCTATATTTAACGGAACAAGCCTTTCAAGAATGGCCTCAAAGAATGTCCAAATCCTAAATTAGCTGCTGAGGGTCAGAAAAAAATAGTAAGGGCCTTTGTGTCCCCTAATTAATTGTTAAGGGGCATACAATTGTAAACCGCGTTCCTTTTGCGTTATAAGCCTTTACTCATCTTTCTCGTGTTTTCATTCGTCGGCACGTTCTCATTTTCAAATTGTTCTACGCAATTACCTTTCGGTATGAAGTAATGAAACTTGCTGCACCTTCTTATAAATAGCAAGCTAAAATGAAAAGTGGTTTACACGCTTACATTTGAATGTTTTCGAACAATAACACACACTTTCTCAGATTAAAAAAAATGCCTATTGAATTCTCATGTTTAACATTTATTTTTTCACAAATCGAGACTCTTTGGGCATTCACTGTACATTTTTTTATATGATGCTAAACTAATTTTGATGATTTGTTCATAACTAACTGAATTCACAGGACAGGTTTACAAAACGCTATAAAACAGAAATGTTAATAAACATTAATATCTCAGGGCTAATTTATATATATATGAAATGTAGTGTACGTATCTACCGTACTGAAATTTCAATTGAATGTTTGAAATCTTGAATTTTAGAGAGACTTGCGTTATTTTCATCAAAATACTTAAAACAATTATAGAGAAAATAAATAACAAACGGTTGCCGATATAGAGTAGTTTGAGGTGAGAGGATTGTTTTGAAAATATCTGCGTTGCATCCCTGAAATATTCTGAACTTAAATACCAAGTTTGGTATTTAACCGCATTTTTATGCACAGTCAGTCATTTTCTAAATATGCTTTTCAAAACGTATAGCTAGCTTCAAAATATTTACTCGGGAGAAATCTTGGAATCGAGTTTTTATGTGAAATTGAATACTTCTCGTGTTTACTATAGGCAAGTAATACCAATTGACTATGGTAAGTTTACGAAGTGGGACTTCGATCCAATTTTGTGGCTATCACTCCCCCGCAGTGGAAGAATGGATAAAGTGAATCGACTGAATGGAGGATTCTATAGACCGCAGACAGACAGGTGCACAGACACGCGGAAATCCCTAAAGACAATAAAGTTCGAAGATCTATCACAGCAATGGTTGCTCAAGAGAAAGCTTCCCTCTGGCGGAGTGGGCGAGAACTAGACGGCGGCTGAAAGGCCTACCATTGGCAGGACTAAAATGAATTTTCCAGTGAGCAGGTATCTGCATAACCTCGAAGCACCTGAAATATGAGAAGAAGTCAAATGAAGGAACAAAATACTCGTGATGGAAAACCAGCAACTAAGCATTCGTCCACTCATCTGGGGAAACCATGAAAATAATCAATGGTCAGAGTGGTCGATACCATGGGAATTAAACCCGGGACCTCTAGAAAAGATTCTCGCACTTTAGTTTCATAAGACTTTACTTTCTCATGGTCCAAGTAAATAAGTATATTGTTTTGATTTAAATGCAGTTTGATATCGGAATTATTGATTTGTAAGAATTATATATTTATAAAAACATGCTATGGAGACAGCTAAATAATGGCAACCAAGCTACCACATAACAACCAAGTTACAAGTATTGTTCCATACTTACCCCGTATATGAACCAAACGGGGTCTTTAGGTGATAGAGGTTACCGAAAATTCCAAGATTACCCCACAATTCATACATAATACGTTGACAAATCTTTGAACACTATTTTTCACTCTTTGGCTTTATAAAGGTCAAGAATACTTCTCCATTTCCTGGTCACGGAAACCAAAATTCCGGCTGGGGTATGCCGAGATGCTGACCACATCTCCTACCCGTATCGGTTGGATGATCGTCCACTTCTGCCGTGCGTAAGTGGGCGTGAGACTGGCAGTCGGGTTGGTAGGCCTTGGCCCTCTAAGGGCTGTCGCGCCATTGGTTATTATTATCATTGCTTTTCCATTTCTAGTGTCTTTCCAGAACTGGATAACCTATATACTAACAGTGAGCTGGAACTTATGACAGTACTGAATTCTAAACACCACATAACCTCAGGCTAATAAATTTCTTGTTGTTTGAATCTGTCAAAACGTCTCGTTATGTTAGCTCAACATGAACCTCTGTTAATGATTTATTAATCACTGAGAATCATTACCCATGCTTCTTAATTCCTGTACTTTTTAACATGACAGTGGCGCAGAAAAGTCCTCCTTGTACTCTTCCTAACTACAGTTGTAAGCGAAACGTCTGGGAGAGATATGAAGAAACCCAGTGGACCATGGCCTTACTGCCCGGAATTTTCTACTGAACAAGACGCCGGCCGTGAAAGCCTACGTTTGTTAATTGGTTGTTGTAGTTTATTGAAGTGATATTTTTTAGAAAAGCTGTAAGATATCAACATGTTCTCATATTACTATGATTGTGAATAGGGCGTGACTTTTTAATAGCAATATTTTATTTTTTTGTTTTTGTTTTTTGGTCCTCAGGTCTCGCAACATACAGGTAGATGCTTTTTAAGCTGTAATTTATATTTATTAGGACGATTACAGCACATGAAATTTAAACCAAGAAGACACATTCATAATAAAATTAGTGGCGCTGAATTCACTTCAAAAGTTGCTCAAAATGGCCTCCATTTACAGCCAAACAATGCCAAAGTCTATCTTTGAAACTACTTAATGTTTCCAGCAACACTATCTGCCTGATCAGCTGCATTTTTTGACCAATTCTTTGGTTTACCTCTTCAAGATCTCTTTCTTGGTCGGTCCTCCACTTGAAATATCACCAAAAGAAAAAGTGTGGTTCAGGTCAGGTCCTCCTATCACCATATCCGATGATCATTAGTATTTCAATTCGTTGTCTTTCTGTAAGTTATGGCATGATTAAAATTTTGCACTGAAGTAAGCTTTTGTCTGCATTACTTCAATCCACAGCCACATATTGAAGTAGCGTAATATACTGTTTAATTCTAAACCTACTCAATTTAAAGTAAAGATGCTTTTTCCTTTTCTCAGTACACATGAAGTTAAGGTTCTCATAAATTTAAATTGTGATTTGAAAGGGTACTTGTTTGTGATAATAAGGGTACTTTTTTAAATTTGAGGCCTGTAGGAGTGCATTAAAATGTTGCCATTTAACATAGAAAAACGTAAAATCTCGCATCCTATATTTGTAGCCATTGTAATTTAGGGCATGTTTATAACTTACAGCTTTTCTAAAATAATATTTCACAGAGTTGCAACAGCGGGATTACAGTCATTGTTCCATACTTTTCACTCACCCAGTACCAATACTTGGTGGCTGCCGCAAGAAGATTCTCTGCTTAACATGTCAGGACTCATAACTTACGCTTCTCGTTATTAGATAGCAGTTATTTTAAACCGTAAAGTTACTGATACATCAGAAGTTGGCAGATATAATACTTCGGTAGTTACAACTTCTAGTGATAAGATTCAGAAACTTATATTTCTACATATTGATTCTATTGTTAAAGAAATTTAAGATATATATTTGGATATGATTATTTTTATTATGGTTTAGTTATATTTAATATTTTGAATCCTTAGTCAAAAAGCTCATTTACTAGTCTGTATTAAATTTATCATCCAACTTATCCGGTATTGGTAATTTCTAATTTCACAACTGCCTATGTACACCCACAGAAAATTGATCACTGTAGTAGCCGATAGCAAAAGTCAGCACTGGTGATACTGAAGACGGCATCGAAGGTGTCGTACACTAAGAGAGTCATTACTAAAGTAAAATAATTTATGCGAAGTACATGGATAAATACTCTTTAGTCCGTACATGTGATAAAGCCATGACCAAAATGTTGCTGGTCATTTATGTCTTGAATGAGTAAAAGATATTTATATGTATGGTGGGTAACCTTAAAGCGAAATATCTCATTTTACAAGAGAAAGAGCGGAACGATGAGTGAGCGGATATTTCAGCCATCCATTGACAAATGCAACTTAATCTATTTTTGGCATATATACGAGGGCTGATCAACAAGGACTGAGGCTGATTTTTCCTGTAGCTTAACATCTGTATCTGTAACATAAATATTTGAAAAGAGCAGTTTTTTATGTATAATGTCGGTAGGCGGCAGCAATCTCGTATTGGTAGGTTGGCAGTAATGCTCTATTTTGTAGACCATATATGCATTTCGCATACACGACATTGAGCAACAGGCAAAATGCCATAACCCGCTTCCAAAAATTAACTGTACTCGGATGATCACAGAGTGTCCTCACAGTAACAAATCGTTAAATATGTAGTCAATGTCATAGGCATTCAGACTACGAGTAAACAACTGAACTGGTTATCTGGTACAAGTCGTTCATTCTGTCAGTGGTTCCATACGCATGTGCGGCATGGGCAAGCGCATCCAAAACAACCATCAAATACCTTCAAACCCTGCAAAACCTCTCCCTTAGGAACCCCCTATCCGCTCCCATTCCCACCACAAACGACTCCCTCTATTAAGAAGACCGCATCCCGACCATCCCCGAGGCATTGGAAAAAAGAGCCTCCTCCATTTGGGCGCGCATTCGTCGGCATACAAACCCTTTAATCTATAACATCGGAAAAGGTGATCCAAAACACCGCAAACATAAACGGATGAAAACACTGTAAATAAGGACGGCTCGCCACCCATTGCGCGCCCAAAATTCCTGGCCCAAGGCCTCACAAACCGCGGGCAGGGGCCGCTACTCCCGGGCTGCCCAAGGAACTGAGCGACCTGCTGCCGCACAGCGGGACAGTTGAGTGTAACTAGTGTACAAAGTGAAGTGAAGTGAAGTGTGCGTGAATGAGTGTGTGAGTGCGAGGGACGTACTACGTATGCCCATGAGTGCGTGCGTGAGTGTGTGTGCGTGTGTGTGTTATATGTAAATAAAATCACAGAAAAACCAAAAATACGAGGAAAAACTGGAGCACCTACAAGAAATCGAACTAACTAAAGCTGTTCTCGGTGCGCCCATAAAGGGACGCCGTATGGGCTTTCTGTAAAGCCATGACGTCAACACCAACAAAAATGGAAAACTGTAATATCATGCAAATGTAGAGCCTGTAAGCCGGGTCCATTGTACCGGCACCAGCTATATTAAACAAAAATAAAAAGCCTAAACCCTAAGCCTATTTTATGTGCCTAGAAGCTGGCTCGGGCGTTTGTAGCCCTCTCCAGGATCGATGTAGTACTCAACCTAGACTGCGGATGAGGGAGTTGAAGTTGTGGGAGGGATTTTGATACAAGGAAAGACATTCGTCTTCCAGGATAAGGGAAAACCTCGGAAAAAGCCTTATCCAGGTAACTCACCCTGACCCTGATTCGAACTCGGGACCGCTTCAACGTGAGGCAGACACTGTACCACCACGCTACCGAGGCGAGCTCATTTCAAATCAGATTACAATTAGCGGGTTAGGCCATCTAACTACCTTAATCCTGATATAGGATTAGGTTTATTAAATGCCATAACCCGCTCCAAAAATTAGCCGTACTTAGTCACAGACAGTCGTCGCAGTAACAAATCGTTAAATATGTAGCCAATGTCATAGGCATTCAGACTAAGAGATGTTATTCCTTTAGCATATCAGTGAGCACAATGACGGAAGTTTGATAAATAACATGTTTCATTTTACATGTAGCTAGTTTTTAAGAGTTTTAATATTTATCTTTTGCATTTTTACTTTCCTATTTGACTATTTTCGATTATTTTCACAAACATTGTAAGAAAAAGACGGTGCTGTCATCTATGTGTTGAGATGCTCCTACAGCAACAAAGCAACAACGAAGTACACCAGAAAGTTTTCGCGTTCCTATGGACGACTCAGATCGGGAAGAAGACAACCTAGCCACGAATTAAGACAACATTACTGCAAACATCTAAGATCACACACATACACAGTCCTTTTCTTATTCGATGATACAGTGAAGCCCGAAACGTGTACTTTCTGTGAAACCGCTCTATCTAACTTTTCGGTGGAATGAAATGCCTTCTCTAACTACTATATACGTGCTAGAGAAACAAAACACAGTTCTGATATTCCGGACTCGCATGACTTTCTCGACTCACTGTGTGCAAACGATCTACTTCATGTTTATCGAGATAAACACGTTTCTTATAAGTACAGTTTAGCCCAGAGGTTCTACTCCCATTAGTCCTGAACCCATAGGAACTGGACCCGGGCCTCCTTCAACCAGGTATTATCCGAGCTGTCCCAAAGGGCGCTCGGCGTCCTCCGTGGGGCTTTCCATAGGGCAAGACCTAGAGACTAACAGGCCCCCCCCATCTGGTCCTAAGACGGGATGGAAGTGGATACGCCACTTACGCGCGTCAACACTCAAGGTGAAGACTACCGATATGACCTCGGTGGGGCCACCTGGTGATCTAGCACACCTTCTACTAGCTTTGCAGGCTAGTACCCGGGACACTTAATGGCTTCCCTCAGCCCCGTCCGAAGACGTACCCGATTCCCACGGGTTTCGGGAACACATTGCCCCCTCGAGTCCATCCCAATCCGAACAACTCCCGAAGGAGGGGCTCGGCTGTTCGGCCCGAGGTTCCTCTAGTAACGTCAGAGGTACCACGAGTGCTAAGGGTCCGCAGCGCCCGCACTTTGGCAGCTGAAAGGGACGATTCCCTTCCCCTACGGGAGTTTCTTATAAGTACAAGGTGTAAATGGTAGATCACAAATCTCGGGAGGAGAGAATGATGCGAGAGGATACACGACGTCCAGTGTTGACGAATGCCGGCGGGAGTTTCAACATTTAGAAGTAAACAACTGAAACTCCACTCGAAGGTTATCTGGTACAAGTCGTTCATTCTGTGAGTGGTTCTATACGCATGTGTAGCCTGGGCAAACACATCCAAAACAACCATCAAATACCTTAAAACTCTGCAAAACCTCTCCCTTAGGAAAATCATATCCGCTAACTTCCGCACTAAAACGACTCCCTCTATTAAGAAGACCGCATCCCGACCATCCCCGAGGCATTGGAAAAAAGAGCCTCCTCCATTTGGGCGCGCATTCGTCGGCATACAAACCCTTCAATCCATAACATCGGAAAATGTGATACAAAACGCCACAAACATAAGTGGTTGAAAACACTGTAAATAAGGACGGCTCGCCACCCATTGCGCGCCCAAAATTCCCGGCCCATGGACTCATAAACCGCGGGCAGGGGCCGCTACTCCCGGGCTGCCCAAGGAACTGAGCGACATGCTGCCTCACAGTGGGACAGCTGAGTGTAACTAGTGTACAAAGTGAATAGGTTTATTAAATGCCGTAACCCGCTTCCAAAAATTAACTGTACTCGGATTGTCACAGACAGTCCTCGCTCGCTCGTCGTGCTAGCTGGCTGTATTTAGCCAGCAGGTTTTTGCTGCCTGTCCACCCGGTTATGGTTTAACCGCAGGTAAGGCAAATTCGGGATGTAGGGTGACTTGTAGTTTTTTGGGTTGTAATTATTTTGTAAGGATAGAATAATTGTAAGTTGCGAGTCATCCACGATTATCATAGGAGCATGCCTCCGCTGTCCGTCACCATTTGACCTTCGCCAGAATTAGCGGAAGTCGGACGGCTGGGCTGGCCAGAAGGCACGTACCACAGAGGCAGGATTTGATATGTTATTTAAGGATCAGACGCCTAAGTCTGATCCTCTACAAAAATTCCTATAGAAGAATGATTGATTGATATGACGATATGCAGAATCCTGTCCTTGAAGCAACAAATCATTAAATATGTAACCAATGTCATAGGCATTCAGACTAAAAGATGTTATTCCTTTAGCATATCAGTGAGCACAATGACGGAAGTTTGATAAATAACATGTTTCAGCTTACATGTAGGTAGTTTTTAAGAGTTCTAATACTTATCTTTTGCATTTTTACTTTCCTATTTGACTATTTTCGATTATTCTCACAAACATTGTAAGAAAAACATGGTGCTGCCATCTATGTTTTGAGATGCTCCTACAGCAACAAAGCAACAACGAAGTACACCAGAAAGTTTTCGCGTTCCTATGGACGAATCAGATCGGGAAGAAGACAACTTAGCCACGAATTAAGACAACATTACTGCAAACATCTAAGATCACACACATACACAGTCCTTTTCCTATTCGATGATACAGTGAAGCCCAAAACGTGTATTTTCTGTGGAACGGCTATATCTAACTCTTCGGTGGAATGAAATGCCCTCTCTAACTACTACATAGCTGCTAGAGAAACAAAACACAATTCTGGGATTCCGGACTCGCATGACTTTCTCGACTCACTGTGTGCTAACGGTCTACTTCAGGTTAATCGAGATAAACACGTTTCTTATAAGTACAAGGGAATATGTGCAAATGGTAGATCTCAAATCTCGGGAGGAGAGGATGAAGCGAGAGTAGGCGACAGGATACATGACGTCCGGTGTTCACGAATGCCGGCGGGAGTTTCAAAATTGCTGTTTGTTACTCACCTATTACCTTATTTTCATTTATTGGTTTAGTCTTTCAGAAACACCTCTTCCCATCTTCAACTGAGATGATTGAAATGGACTTCCTGTCATGAAGGAAGAAATGAAATTTAAGATTTCTATAGTAAAACTTGTGTAAGCCCGTATTTACAGAACCGTTATGGCATTAGACAATTGCCAAAGGAAAGAATACCTAAAAATGTTTGGGAATTGTGTTCAGCTTTGAGAGGAGTTACGTGTAAACACAGAACTATTTTGAGGCAACAAAAATAAACCTTAGGAAGAGGGAGATGAATAAACATTTTTACCTTTATTATTGCTATTGATATGTAGATGAATATTTATGGATCAAAGTAAACAAGTACATTCAATTGATAAGGCCGTTAAAATATCTAATACAGCAGCAAAGTTTGACATTGTATTCCACCCATCTCTCTGTATGAGGTCGAGTCCTTGATAATCTCACATTGGGCAGGCCATGTGTTATTGCTTACACGACTCAGAGTAGAATAATTCGATGTATTGATTCATATGAACTTCATTACCAATTGTCATTAATTGAATATGTCTTACCAAGCCTCCACAACACGTTTTTTAAAAAGTTTATTCTTTATCTGCTTCAAGTTAAGCGAGTAATCGTTCACATAGATAGTTTCATTATATATTTCGATATAGACAAAAAGGAGATAGCGAGGCAAGTATTTAAAAACTGGTTGCTATAATTATGCTGATCTTAAAATACCATGCTATATTCATGATTTCACTGAAAGTAACTGAAAGCTGGCAGTTTTTCTGAAAATGAAATATATTAAATATTCAAACCAAGAAGGACAAACATCCAAAGCGTCTGGTAATAAATACGAACTTGAAATAATTTGTGTGTTTTAAAGTGATCTGCAGTTTGATGTAGTACCCATATGTTGATTAACCCGTAAATTATACAAACAGATATTCGTCTTTCAGGATAAGGGAAAACCCCGGAAAAAACCTTATCCAGGTAACTCACCCTGACTTTGATTCGAACTTGGGACCTCCTGAACGTGAGGCAGACACTCTACCACCACGCTACCGAGCCGAGCTCATTTCAAATCAGATTATAATTAGCGGGTCAGGCCATCTAACTACCTTAATCCTATTGTAGGATTAGGTTTATTAAATGCCGTAACCCGCTTCCAAAAATTAATGCATATGCATGTGTAGAAACTGTACCGCTGTAACAAATCGTTAAATATGTAGCCAATGTCATAGGCGTTCAGACTAAAAGATGTTATTCCTTTAGCATATCAGTGAGCAAAATGACGGAAGTTTGATAAACAACATGTTTCATTTTACATTTAGGTAATTTTTAAGACTTTTAATTCTCACGTTTTCCATTTTTACTTTTTTATTTGACTACTCTGAATTATGTTCGCAAACATTGTAAGAAAAAGACGGTGCTGCCATCTATGTGTTGAGATGCTCCTACAGCAACAAAGCAACAACGAAGTACACCAGAAAGTTTTCGCGTTCCTATGGACGAATCAGATCGGGAAGAAGACAACTTAGCCACGAATTAAGACAACATTACTGCAAACATCTAAGATCACACACATACACAGTCCTTTTCCTATTCGATGATACAGTGAAGCCCAAAACGTGTATTTTCTGTGGAACGGCTATATCTAACTCTTCGGTGGAATGAAATGCCCTCTCTAACTACTACATAGCTGCTAGAGAAACAAAACACAATTCTGGGATTCCGGACTCGCATGACTTTCTCGACTCACTGTGTGCTAACGGTCTACTTCAGGTTAATCGAGATAAACACGTTTCTTATAAGTACAAGGGAATATGTGCAAATGGTAGATCTCAAATCTCGGGAGGAGAGGATGAAGCGAGAGTAGGCGACAGGATACATGACGTCCGGTGTTCACGAATGCCGGCGGGAGTTTCAAAATTGCTGTTTGTTACTCACCTATTACCTTATTTTCATTTATTGGTTTAGTCTTTCAGAAACACCTCTTCCCATCTTCAACTGAGATGATTGAAATGGACTTCCTGTCATGAAGGAAGAAATGAAATTTAAGATTTCTATAGTAAAACTTGTGTAAGCCCGTATTTACAGAACCGTTATGGCATTAGACAATTGCCAAAGGAAAGAATACCTAAAAATGTTTGGGAATTGTGTTCAGCTTTGAGAGGAGTTACGTGTAAACACAGAACTATTTTGAGGCAACAAAAATAAACCTTAGGAAGAGGGAGATGAATAAACATTTTTACCTTTATTATTGCTATTGATATGTAGATGAATATTTATGGATCAAAGTAAACAAGTACATTCAATTGATAAGGCCGTTAAAATATCTAATACAGCAGCAAAGTTTGACATTGTATTCCACCCATCTCTCTGTATGAGGTCGAGTCCTTGATAATCTCACATTGGGCAGGCCATGTGTTATTGCTTACACGACTCAGAGTAGAATAATTCGATGTATTGATTCATATGAACTTCATTACCAATTGTCATTAATTGAATATGTCTTACCAAGCCTCCACAACACGTTTTTTAAAAAGTTTATTCTTTATCTGCTTCAAGTTAAGCGAGTAATCGTTCACATAGATAGTTTCATTATATATTTCGATATAGACAAAAAGGAGATAGCGAGGCAAGTATTTAAAAACTGGTTGCTATAATTATGCTGATCTTAAAATACCATGCTATATTCATGATTTCACTGAAAGTAACTGAAAGCTGGCAGTTTTTCTGAAAATGAAATATATTAAATATTCAAACCAAGAAGGACAAACATCCAAAGCGTCTGGTAATAAATACGAACTTGAAATAATTTGTGTGTTTTAAAGTGATCTGCAGTTTGATGTAGTACCCATATGTTGATTAACCCGTAAATTATACAAACAGATATTCGTCTTTCAGGATAAGGGAAAACCCCGGAAAAAACCTTATCCAGGTAACTCACCCTGACTTTGATTCGAACTTGGGACCTCCTGAACGTGAGGCAGACACTCTACCACCACGCTACCGAGCCGAGCTCATTTCAAATCAGATTATAATTAGCGGGTCAGGCCATCTAACTACCTTAATCCTATTGTAGGATTAGGTTTATTAAATGCCGTAACCCGCTTCCAAAAATTAATGCATATGCATGTGTAGAAACTGTACCGCTGTAACAAATCGTTAAATATGTAGCCAATGTCATAGGCGTTCAGACTAAAAGATGTTATTCCTTTAGCATATCAGTGAGCAAAATGACGGAAGTTTGATAAACAACATGTTTCATTTTACATTTAGGTAATTTTTAAGACTTTTAATTCTCACGTTTTCCATTTTTACTTTTTTATTTGACTACTCTGAATTATGTTCGCAAACATTGTAAGAAAAAGACGGTGCTGCCATCTATGTGTTGAGATGCTCCTACAGCAACAAAGCAACAACGAAGTACACCAGAAAGTTTTCGCGTTCCTATGGACGAATCAGATCGGGAAGAAGACAACTTAGCCACGAATTAAGACAACATTACTGCAAACATCTAAGATCACACACATACACAGTCCTTTTCCTATTCGATGATACAGTGAAGCCCAAAACGTGTATTTTCTGTGGAACGGCTATATCTAACTCTTCGGTGGAATGAAATGCCCTCTCTAACTACTACATAGCTGCTAGAGAAACAAAACACAATTCTGGGATTCCGGACTCGCATGACTTTCTCGACTCACTGTGTGCTAACGGTCTACTTCAGGTTAATCGAGATAAACACGTTTCTTATAAGTACAAGGGAATATGTGCAAATGGTAGATCTCAAATCTCGGGAGGAGAGGATGAAGCGAGAGTAGGCGACAGGATACATGACGTCCGGTGTTCACGAATGCCGGCGGGAGTTTCAAAATTGCTGTTTGTTACTCACCTATTACCTTATTTTCATTTATTGGTTTAGTCTTTCAGAAACACCTCTTCCCATCTTCAACTGAGATGATTGAAATGGACTTCCTGTCATGAAGGAAGAAATGAAATTTAAGATTTCTATAGTAAAACTTGTGTAAGCCCGTATTTACAGAACCGTTATGGCATTAGACAATTGCCAAAGGAAAGAATACCTAAAAATGTTTGGGAATTGTGTTCAGCTTTGAGAGGAGTTACGTGTAAACACAGAACTATTTTGAGGCAACAAAAATAAACCTTAGGAAGAGGGAGATGAATAAACATTTTTACCTTTATTATTGCTATTGATATGTAGATGAATATTTATGGATCAAAGTAAACAAGTACATTCAATTGATAAGGCCGTTAAAATATCTAATACAGCAGCAAAGTTTGACATTGTATTCCACCCATCTCTCTGTATGAGGTCGAGTCCTTGATAATCTCACATTGGGCAGGCCATGTGTTATTGCTTACACGACTCAGAGTAGAATAATTCGATGTATTGATTCATATGAACTTCATTACCAATTGTCATTAATTGAATATGTCTTACCAAGCCTCCACAACACGTTTTTTAAAAAGTTTATTCTTTATCTGCTTCAAGTTAAGCGAGTAATCGTTCACATAGATAGTTTCATTATATATTTCGATATAGACAAAAAGGAGATAGCGAGGCAAGTATTTAAAAACTGGTTGCTATAATTATGCTGATCTTAAAATACCATGCTATATTCATGATTTCACTGAAAGTAACTGAAAGCTGGCAGTTTTTCTGAAAATGAAATATATTAAATATTCAAACCAAGAAGGACAAACATCCAAAGCGTCTGGTAATAAATACGAACTTGAAATAATTTGTGTGTTTTAAAGTGATCTGCAGTTTGATGTAGTACCCATATGTTGATTAACCCGTAAATTATACAAACAGATATTCGTCTTTCAGGATAAGGGAAAACCCCGGAAAAAACCTTATCCAGGTAACTCACCCTGACTTTGATTCGAACTTGGGACCTCCTGAACGTGAGGCAGACACTCTACCACCACGCTACCGAGCCGAGCTCATTTCAAATCAGATTATAATTAGCGGGTCAGGCCATCTAACTACCTTAATCCTATTGTAGGATTAGGTTTATTAAATGCCGTAACCCGCTTCCAAAAATTAATGCATATGCATGTGTAGAAACTGTACCGCTGTAACAAATCGTTAAATATGTAGCCAATGTCATAGGCGTTCAGACTAAAAGATGTTATTCCTTTAGCATATCAGTGAGCAAAATGACGGAAGTTTGATAAACAACATGTTTCATTTTACATTTAGGTAATTTTTAAGACTTTTAATTCTCACGTTTTCCATTTTTACTTTTTTATTTGACTACTCTGAATTATGTTCGCAAACATTGTAAGAAAAAGACGGTGCTGCCATCTATGTGTTGAGATGCTCCTACAGCAACAAAGCAACAACGAAGTTCACCAGAAAGTTTTCGCGTTTGTATGGACGACTCGTGTATTGATTCATATGAACTACATTACCAATTATCATTTAGTTGCATATTTCTTACCAAGCTTCCACAACACGTTTTTTGAAAAGTTTATTCTTTATCTGCTTCAGGTTAAGCGAGTAATCGTTCACATAAATAGTTTCATTATATATTTCGATATAGGCAAAAAGGAGATGGCGAGGCAAATATTTAAAATCTGGTTGCTATACTTATGCTGATCTTAAAATACCATGCGATGTTCATGATTTCACTGAAAGTAACTGAAAACTGGCAGTGTTTCTAAAAATGAAATATATTAAAAATTCAAACCAAGAAGGACACACATTCAAAGCGTCTGGTGATAAAAACGTACTTGAAATAATCTGTATGTTTTAAAGTGATCTGCAGTTTGTATGTAGTACCAATATGTTGAGTATCCCGTAAATTATACAAACCTTCTTCTGAATGAAAAAAATGACTTCACAATCTCTTCTCAAGAAATTCAAGATACCTAACCATTTACTTGTTACGTAAAATATCCTCAGTAGATAGCGTTTTAAGTAAGGTCATTGGAGAAATTTTCAAGATATATTTCAATATAAGTTTCAATATAAGTAGCAGTTAATTGAATGCAAAGGACACTTGAGATATTCAAACATTTACATCGTACGTCAGCTCAAGCCGTTCAAATCATTGAATTTTTTTAAACAAACGGGTAATAAACAAATATTTTATTTACTGAGTAGTGGTAAGTAAGTAATGGTTATTATGGATAACTAGCATTTAATTGTAAGAAGACATGCAAAAGTTGGGGAAAAAACTCGACTAATAATTATTTAAATAATAATTTAAAAATAATTATTTTTAAAACTAATAAGATTGACAGTAATTCTTATTCTGACAGCTGAATCGCTCAAATGAACTTGAAGAGATCGTAATATTTACGTTCACGACAGCGGAATTTCTGAAATGAACTTGAAGAGATCGTAATATTTACATTCAGCCCAAAAATGTTCAGCCTAATTTTACTGTTTAATTAGCTTCCGAAATGGTCTTAACAGAGATAAGCGTTTGAATAAATCTTGGTACTGTGGATTGTTATTTTGGGTTTTAAGAAGCCTCCCCAAATGTAATATTACTTGGCATAAATTAAAAATGGCGCCCAAATGCTGTTTAATTTTTGCTAAACCTGTGTCCTCAATACCTAAATTTCTAGAGGTTATGCTGCATCTTATAATTTGGTAGTAAGCAAAGAGGTAGATATCTCAACGAGGCTGTTCGCGCCGCTGAAAGTGTGCAGAGTGTAGCACCTGAAAGGCCCGAGAATTTTCTTAACCATGTTAGTTCTTAGTATCGACGCTAGAGTGCGGAACCCTCCAAGAGCATTAAACGGAGTACTAGTTCGTAAAGTGCCCACTAGATATTGTGTTTGTGACAGATGACGCTACATTTGTCGTACCGTTCTCCGCTAGATGTCACAACTTTCTGTAGAATTCAACACCATAAGCAGAAGCAATGGAGAAAACTATTTTCCTTTTACCCTTCGTTTAAAGGAAACTTTGCTTCTAAATAATGAGATTCATTACATTTTAAAGAAAAATATTTTGAAAGCATTTTCATTAAGTGTAGCGACGTTATTTTGCCATAAATTCTCTTGATTTGTCTCTATGGGAATGGAGAATATTATTTTATTTTATTAACTCTGGGATATGTACATATGTTATGATATGTAGGAGGTGCAAGATTTTAATTTCCTATGACTTCTTTTGGAACGTTTAAAACATTTAAAGAAATGTTAGCAATACGAAGAAGACGCCTTCCACGCAAAAGCTGATCCAAACAAGTAAAGTGCCTTCTTTTAAAAAATAGGTAGACAACCCTATTTTATTAGTTTTTTGTGGTTTTGTTTAATTATATATGTTTATTTAAAATGCAATGAAACATTTTCATTACCTAAAGATTTTCCAATCCAGAAGCAAAAAATAAAATAAATCATTTTGCAAATATGCATTCAAAGATAAAAATACGCATAATTTCATTTAAATATGATTCAACTGTGCGCAAGGGATAATTTATAGCTAGAAAGCCCATCAAAGAGAATAATTAGTAGAGTAAGCAGTTAAAGTGCTTCTCATGGTCCATTTCAGGTAACGATCGCATTTGTGTCCGTCCAAAATATATTTACATATAAACTGAAATATTCCACAATGCCACTTTTGGTGAATATTTTAGCTCTCGG
Source organism: Mantis religiosa (assembly GCA_030765055.1). Taxonomy (NCBI): domain Eukaryota; kingdom Metazoa; phylum Arthropoda; class Insecta; order Mantodea; family Mantidae; genus Mantis; species Mantis religiosa. The sequence goes on along the minus strand of JAUKNK010000021.1, from coordinate 1,732,027 downwards.
TTATCCTAATTAATGAATTAGTATCCAGATAAATATACAAAGTTGATCTTAGTTTTCAAAATAATTTTTAATATTTAACATTTGAGAGAAATAGTTTTCTGTAGAAGAAGAAGCTAACAACGTTAACCTGCAAATATAAAATTTAATAAATTCGTTAGCATTAACCAGGAAACTACATATTTAATGTATCAGCTTGAACTTTCTACAGACTTTCTATTTTTAATTCAACATTTTATTTGCAAAGATACGATTATTGTCTTAATTTAACTGTCATTTTCAATGAAATGTTACTGTCTCTGCTGTCTTAAGTAAGTAGGGGAAGTATTGCGTTCCACCAAAATGTTTGATTTCAAGATTTTAATGAAAGCCCTTTTTCTTTAAAAGAAACCAAGAAGGACAAACATCCAAAGCGTCTGGTGATAAAAACGTACTTGAAATAATCTGTAGGTTTTAAAGTCATCTGCAGTTTGTATGTAGTACCCATATGTTGATTATCCCGTAAATTATACAAACAGACATTCGTCTTTCAGGATAAGGGAAAAACCCCGAAAAAACCTTATCCAGGTAACTCACCCTGACTCGAACTTGGGACCTCTTGAACGTGAGGCAGACACTCTACCACCACGCTACCGAGGCAAGCTCATTTCAAATCAGATTATAATTAGCGGGTCAGGCCATCTAACTACCTTAATCCTATTGTAGGATTAGGTTTATTAAATGCCATAACCCGCTTCCAAAAATTCAATAAATTCGCTAGCAACAAGCAGTACCGCAGTAACAAATCGTTAAATATGTAGACAATGTCATAGACATTCAATCTAAAAGATGTTATTCCTTTAGCATATCAGTGAGCACAATGACGGAAGTTTAATAAATAACATGTTTCATTTTACATGTAGGTAGTTTTTAAGACATTTAATTCTCATCTTTTCCATTTTTACTTTCCTATTTGACTATTTTCGATTATTTTCACAAACATTGTAAGAAAAAGACGGTGCTGCCATCTATGTGTTGACATGCTCCTACAGCAACAAAGTTTTCGCGTTCCTATGGACGACTCAGATCGGGAAGAAGACAACCTAGCCACGAATTAAGACAACATTACTGCAAACATCTAAGATCACACACATACACAGTCCTTTTCTTATTCGATGATACAGTGAAGCCCGAAACGTGTACTTTCTGTGAAACCGCTCTATCTAACTTATCGGTGGAATGAAATGCCTTCTCTAACTACTATATACGTGCTAGAGAAACAAAACACAGTTCTGATATTCCGGACTCGCATGACTTTCTCGACTCACTGTGTGCAAACGATCTACTTCATGTTTATCGAGATAAACACGTTTCTTATAAGTACAGTTTAGCCCAGAGGTTCTACTACCATTAGTCCTGAACCCATAGGAACTGGACCCGGGCCTCCTTCAACCAGGTATTATCCGAGCTGTCCCAAAGGGCGCTCGGCGTCCTCCGTGGGGCTTTCCATAGGGCAAGACCTAGAGACTAACAAGCCCCCCCATCTGGTCCTATGGACTCAAGACGGGATGGAAGTGGATACGCCACTTACGGGCGTCAACACTCAAGGTGAAGACTACCGAAAAAATTCGGTGGGGCCACCTGGTGATCTAGCACACCTTCTACTAGCTTTGCAGGCTAGTACCCGGGACACTTAATGGCTTCCCTCAACCCCGTCCGAAGACGTACCCGATTCCCACGGGTTTCGGGAACACATTGCCCCCTCGAGTCCATCCCAATCCGAACAACTCCCGAAGGAGGGGCTCGGCTGTTCGGCCCGAGGTTCCTCTAGTAACGTCAGAGGTACCACGAGTGCTAAGGGTCCGCAGCGCCCGCACTTTGGCAGCTGAAAGGGACGATTCCCTTCCCCTACGGGAGTTTCTTATAAGTACAAGGTGTAAATGGTAGATCACAAATCTCGGGAGGAGAGAATGATGCGAGAGGATACACGACGTCCAGTGTTGACGAATGCCGGCGGGAGTTTCAACATTTAGAAGTAAACAACTGAAACTCCACTCGAAGGTTATCTGGTACAAGTCGTTCATTCTGTGAGTGGTTCTATACGCATGTGTAGCCTGGGCAAACACATCCAAAACAACCATCAAATACCTTAAAACTCTGCAAAACCTCTCCCTTAGGAAAATCATATCCGCTAACTTCCGCACTACAACGACTCCCTCTATTAAGAAGACCGCATCCCGACCATCCCCGAGGCATTGGAAAAAAGAGCCTCCTCCATTTGGGCGCGCATTCGTCGGCATACAAACCCTTCAATCCATAACATCGGAAAATGTGATACAAAACGCCACAAACATAAGTGGTTGAAAACACTGTAAATAAGGACGGCTCGCCACCCATTGCGCGCCCAAAATTCCCGGCCCATGGACTCATAAACCGCGGGCAGGGGCCGCTACTCCCGGGCTGCCCAAGGAACTGAGCGACATGCTGCCTCACAGTGGGACAGCTGAGTGTAACTAGTGTACAAAGTGAATAGGTTTATTAAATGCCGTAACCCGCTTCCAAAAATTAACTGTACTCAGATTGTCACAGACAGTCCTCGCTCGCTCGTCGTGCTAGCTGGCTGTATTTAGCCAGCAGGTTTTTGCTGCCTGTCCACCCGGTTATGGTTTAACCGCAGGTAAGGCAAATTCGGGATGTTGTAGGGTGACTTGTAGTTTTTTGGGTTGTAATTATTTTGTAAGGATAGAATAATTGTAAGTTGCGAGTCATCCACGATTATCATAGGAGCATGCCTCCGCTGTCCGTCACCATTTGACCTTCGCCAGAATTAGCGGAAGTCGGACGGCTGGGCTGGCCAGAAGGCACGTACCACAGAGGCAGGATTTGATATGTTATTTAAGGATCAGACGCCTAAGTCTGATCCTTTACAAAAATTCCTATAGAAGAATGATTGATTGATATGACGATATGCAGAATCCTGTCCTTGAAGCAACAAATCATTAAATATGTAACCAATGTCATAGGCATTCAGACTAAAAGATGTTATTCCCTTAGCATATCAGTGAGCACAATGACGGAAGTTTGATAAATAACATGTTTCAGCTAACATGTAGGTAGTTTTTAAGAGTTCTAATACTTATCTTTTGCATTTTTACTTTCCTATTTGACTATTTTCGATTATTCTCACAAACATTGTAAGAAAAACATGGTGCTGCCATCTATGTTTTGAGATGCTCCTACAGCAACAAAGCAACAACGAAGTACACCAGAAAGTTTTCGCGTTCCTATGGACGACTCAGATCGAGAAGAAGACAACTTAGCCACGAATCAAGACAACATTACTGCAAACATCTAAGATCACACACATACACAGACATTTTCCTATTCGATGATACAGTGAAGCCCAAAACGTGTATTTTCTGTGGAACGGCTATATCTAACTCTTCGGTGGAATGAAATGCCCTCTCTAACTACTACATAGCTGCTAGAGAAACAAAACACAATTCTGGGATTCCGGACTCGCATGACTTTCTCGACTCACTGTGTGCTAACGGTCTACTTCAGGTTAATCGAGATAAACACGTTTCTTATAAGTACAAGGGAATATGTGCAAATGGTAGATCTCAAATCTCGGGAGGAGAGGATGAAGCGAGAGTAGGCGACAGGATACATGACGTCCGGTGTTCACGAATGCCGGCGGGAGTTTCAAAATTGCTGTTTGTTACTCACCTATTACCTTATTTTCATTTATTGGTTTAGTCTTTCAGAAACACTTCTTCCCATCTTCAACTGAGATGATTGAAATGGACTTCCTGTCATGAAGGAAGAAATGAAATTTAAGATTTCTATAGTAAAACTTGTGTAAGCCCGTATTTACAGAACCGTTATGGCATTAGACAATTGCCAAAGGAAAGAATACCTAAAAATGTTTGGGAATTGTGTTCAGCTTTGAGAGGAGTTACGTGTAAACACAGAACTATTTTGAGGCAACAAAAATAAACCTTAGGAAGAGGGAGATGAATAAACATTTTTACCTTTATTATTGCTATTGATATGTAGATGAATATTTATGGATCAAAGTAAACAAGTACATTCAATTGATAAGGCTGTTAAAATATCTAATACAGCAGCAAAGTTTGACATTGTATTCCACCCATCTCTCTGTATGAGGTCGAGTCCTTGATAATCTCACATTGGGCAGGCCATGTGTTATTGCTTACACGACTCAGAGTAGAATAATTCGATGTATTGATTCATATGAACTTCATTACCAATTGTCATTAATCGAATATGTCTTACCAAGCCTCCACAACACGTTTCTTAAAAAGTTTATTCTTTATCTGCTTCAAGTTAAGCGAGTAATCGTTCACATAGATAGTTTCATTATATATTTCGATATAGACAAAAAGGAGATAGCGAGGCAAGTATTTAAAAACTGGTTGCTATAATTATGCTGATCTTAAAATACCATGCTATATTCATGATTTCACTGAAAGTAACTGAAAGCTGGCAGTTTTTCTGAAAATGAAATATATTAAATATTTAAACCAAGAAGGACAAACATCCAAAGCGTCTGGTGATAAATACGAACTTGAAATAATTTGTGTGTTTTAAAGTGATCTGCAGTTTGATGTAGTACCCATATGTTGATTAACCCGTAAATTATACAAACAGATATTCGTCTTTCAGGATAAGGGAAAACCCCGGAAAAAACCTTATCCAGGTAACTCACCCTGACTTTGATTCGAACTTGGGACCTCCTGAACGTGAGGCAGACACTCTACCACCTCGCTACCGAGCCGAGCTCATTTCAAGTCAGATTATAATTAGCGGGTCAGGCCATCTAACTACCTTAATCCTATTGTAGGATTAGGTTTATTAAATGCCGTAACCCGCTTCCAAAAATTAATGCATATGCATGTGTAGAAACTGTACCGCTGTAACAAATCGTTAAATATGTAGCCAATGTCATAGGCGTTCAGACTAAAAGATGTTATTCCTTTAGCATATCAGTGAGCAAAATGACGGAAGTTTGATAAACAACATGTTTCATTTTACATTTAGGTAATTTTTAAGACTTTTAATTCTCACGTTTTCCATTTTTACTTTTTTATTTGACTACTTTGAATTATGTTCGCAAACATTGTAAGAAAAAGACGGTGCTGCCATCTATGTGTTGAGATGCTCCTACAGCAACAAAGCAACAACGAAGTTCACCAGAAAGTTTTCGCGTTTGTATGGACGACTCGTGTATTGATTCATATGAACTACATTACCAATTATCATTTAGTTGTATATTTCTTACCAAGCTTCCACAACACGTTTTTTGAAAAGTTTATTCTTTATCTGCTTCAGGTTAAGTGAGTAATCGTTCACATAAATAGTTTCATTATATATTTCGATATAGGCAAAAAGGAGATGGCGAGGCAAATATTTAAAATCTGGTTGCTATACTTATGCTGATCTTAAAATACCATGCGATGTTCATGATTTCACTGAAAGTAACTGAAAACTGGCAGTGTTTCTAAAAATGAAATATATTAAAAATTCAAACCAAGAAGGACACACATTCAAAGCGTCTGGTGATAAAAACGTACTTGAAATAATCTGTATGTTTTAAAGTGATCTGCAGTTTGTATGTAGTACCAGTATGTTGAGTATCCCGTAAATTATACAAACCTTCTTCTGAATGAAAAAAATGACTTCACAATCTCTTCTCAAGAAAGTCAAGATACCTAACCATTTACTTGTTACGTAAAATATCCTCAGTAGATAGCGTTTTAAGTAAGGTCATTGGAGAAATTTTCAAGATATATCTCAATATAAGTTTCAATATAAGTAGCAGTTAATTGAATGCAAAGGATACTTGAGATATTCAAACATTTACATCGTACGTCAGCTCAAGCCGTTCAAATCATTGAATTTTTTTAAACAAACGGGCAATAAGCAAATATTTTATTTACTGTAGTAGTGGTAAGTAAGTAATGGGTATTATGGATAACTAGCATTTAATTGTAAGAAGACATGCAAAAGTTGGGGAAAAAAACTCGACTAATAATTATTATTTAAATAATAATTTTAAAATAATTATTTTTAAAACTATTAAGATTGACAGTAATTCTTATTCTGACAGCTGAATCGCTCAAATGACCCTGAAGAGATCGTAATATTTACGTACACGACAGCGGAATTTCTGAAATGAACTTGAAGAGATCGTAATATTTACATTCACCCCAAAAATGTTCAGCCTAATTTTACTGTTTATTTGGCTTCCGAAATGGTCTTAACAGAGATAAGCACCCTGACTCTTGAAAGAGTTTGAATAAATCTTGGTACTGTGCTTTGTTATTTTGGGTTTTAAGAAGCCTCCCCAAATGTAATATTACTTGGCATAAATTAAAAATGGCGCCCAAATGCTGTTTAATTTTTGCTAAACCTGTGTCCTCAATACCTAAATTTCTAGAGGTTATGCTGCATCTTATAATTTGGTAGTAAGCAAAGAGGTAGAATCTCAATGTGGCTGTTCGCGCCGCTGAAAGTGTGCAGAGTGCAGCACCTGAAAGGCCCGAGAATTTTCTCTAACCTTGTTAGTTCTTAGTATCGACGCTAGAGTGCGGAACCCTGCAAGAGCATTAAACGGAGTACTAGTTCGTAAAGTGCCCACTAGATATTGTGTTTGTGACAGATGACGCTACATTTGTCGTACCATTCTCCGCTAGATGTCACAACTTTCTGTAGAATTCAACACCATAAGCAGAAGCAATGGAGAAAACTATTTTCCTTTTACCCTTCGTTTAAAGGAAACTTTGCTTCCAAATAATGAGATTCATTACATTTTAAAGAAAAATATTTTGAAAGCATTTTCATTAACTGTAGCGACGTTTTTAGCCATAAATTCTCTTGATTTGTCTCTATGGGAATGGAGAATATTATTTTATTTTATTAACTCTGGGATATGTACATATGTTATGATATGTAGGAGGTGCAAGATTTTAATTTCCTATGACTTCTTTTGGAACGTTTTAGACATTTAAAGAAATGTTAGCAATACGAAGAAGACGCCTTCCACGCAAAAGCTGATCCAAATAAGTAAAGTGCCTTGATTTAAAAAATAAGTAGACAACCCTATTTTATTAGTTTTATGTGGTTTTGTTTAATTAGATATTTTTATTTGAAATCCAATGAAACATTTTCATTACCTAAAGCTTTGCCAATCCAGAAGCAAAAAATAAAAAAAAAATGATTTTGCAAATATGCATTCAAAGATAAAAATACGCATATTTTCATTTAAATATGATTCAACTGTGCGCAAGGGATAATTTATTGCTAGAAAGCCCATCAAAGAGAATAATTAGTAGAGTAAGCAGTTAAAGTGCTTCTCATGGTCCATTTCAGGTAACGTCGCATTTGTGTCCGTTCAAAATATATTTACATATAAACTGAAATATTCCACAATGCCACTTTTGGTGAATATTTTAGCTCTCGGTTATCCTAATTAATGAATTAGTATCCAGATAAATATACAAAGTTGATCTTAATTTTCAAAATAATTTTTAATATTCAACATTTGAGAGAAATAGTTTTCTGTTCAAGAAGAAGCTAACAACGTTAACCTGCAAATATAAAATTTAATAAATTCGTTAGCATTAACCAGGAAACTACATATTTAATGTATCAGCTTGAACTTTCTACAGACTTTCTATTTTTAATTCAACATTTTATTTGCAAAGATACGATTATTGTCTTAATTTAATTGTCATTTTCAATGAAATGTTACTGTCTCTGCTGTCTGAAGTAAGTAGGGGAAGTATTGCGTTCCAACAAAATGTTTGATTTCAAGATTTTAATGAAAGCCCTGTTTCTTTAAAAGAAGTAGATTGTATGTGCGCATGTAACGAAATGAAATACCAACGTGGAATTAAGCTCAGCATTTTTCAAGGTTACCATACAAAGATTTTCAAGAAAATTCACCACCTCAAACTACGCTTTATATGGAGATGTTTTCAAATACCATATTTTTTTAAAAGATGCTTATAACGGTTTTTATTAATATGGCATGTGTTGTAAGATGTTTTCACATCAAATGAAATAAATAACTTAAATTTTCAGGGAACAGTGTGTGAAGCCCTCTTCTTTCTAGATGACCTTGTACAACCGGTAAACGTACAAGATAGAAAAATTTTACGGCACAAAGTACAGGTCGTTAAAATCAAATTTATATCCAGTTGTTTTTCTAGAGATAACATTTTTTGAGATATTTCTTGTCATTCAGTTTAATTTTAAAATATTTTTTTCAAATAGGAATACAATTCCTCTTTTTATATTCCGGTCATGACGAGAAGCTGAAATCTCAAACCCATCACCAAGCAAACAACTTTTAAAGGATTTGAGTATCATTGTCTACTGTATTCTCCTATTCCCATGTACCTATAAGGAAATACGCAATAAAACCTCGTTGATTACAATTAACATGATGTAAATATAAGAAAAATCATTTTTGAAAATATTGTATAGAAAGAATCCTATAAGTGCACAGAGAGGTATTATTTTTGAAAAATATTCATTCATTTCATCGATACCAAAATATGACCCAAAATCACAAATTGGCAATAGTTTCTGAGAGAACGGGTTATTTATATAATTTATCTCAAACTAAACTAACCCTATTGTAATCATCTTGGACGGTAGAAAGATAGATACTGTAACGGGACGTTCTTAGCATTTTAATTAGCGGAAGAAAATCCATGTGTGTTGATAGACGTGGATCCAGCCGAGTCTCTCTTTCTTCCGTCTCATCCGTTTACCAAAAAGGTTGTTCTAGTTCAGACTTTTTAACCAGTTCTGTTTTGGTTTAAGGTAGAAGAAAGATAAGAAATATTATCTTTATATTTTGTTTGTATTGTAATTATTTCACTATTGACATAGTAATGCACTATTTAAATGTTGGACATAAGTATTAGTTTCATCATTGGATCTAATTAACCTTTTCTCTAACGAACAATTTCACCTTTTGTACCAAGTACCTAGGAGGCAGAACTATTATATTTCGTCCCAAAAATTTAATGAGAAATTTCCAAAATGCTCCAGATATTTCATCCGACGTTTTGAGGTCAGCTGAATACAAAGAAAACCCCAGCAAGTCCAGAAATCGGTTCCTTTTTTAATTTTAATTTTTTAAGTCATATCGGACGATGACTGAAATGGGTGAAATGATGCTCAAATGAGCTCAGGGTCCATTGAGCTTAGAGTTACCTGACTTGAATTATCTGGTAATAGTCTCTAAAATCATCTGAAGGAGTTTTGTAAATTTGGAAAAACCATAAGAGATAGCCCAAAAATGTGCTATACAAAAATGTTATCTTTTATGGCATAAATTTTGTATCAAAGAGCTAATTTTGTGTAATTAACCATTTCAGAGATATCCATTCTTATTGATTTGAATGTCTCAATATTTTATTTCATTGTTTGAAACATCCACAGCCAGTTCAGTTATTTGTTTCGATATCATTACATTTCAATTTATGTATCTACAGCTACAGTAACCAGGTATCAGCCCCGCTTGGAGTAAATTACGTGGTAGGAGCTGGTTCCGCTTTATTGCTGTGAACAACTTAGTTTACTATGTCAGTCTTATCGTAAGAAATGGACGAAGATGGTTTCACAAGCTGCTTATACTAAGCCCGACATTTAGTTGGTCATACCAGGATATAAATATCTATGTAAATTAAAATACGTGAGTAATCTAAATGTATATGAAACCTCATGTTTAAATGTAGGTGTGTGTGCGCTTCTTTGTTAAAGGTTGAACCGATTTCGATCAAACCTGGCCAAGATAACCTTTGATACAAGGCAATAATTAAGCTTAGAATCCCAACTTCAAATCTGCAGAATTAATTATAATTAACTTTATGTAATACCTACAAAACCTTAGCAAAACCATCAGTAACTTTTAAGGATAAATGTAATAACTCGAACATGGCCAACATAATAATTATTTACTTTTTATGATCTCACAAAATATCAAAGGAACAGGAAGATGGCGAGGTAGCCGGAATGCGCCAATGGTCTTCGAGAAATACAGACCTGGCAGTTCTCTTTGTTGGACATCTCAAAAACTGGCAATAATTTAAACTAGCTGAAAGTTCTTAACGTTCATATAATAGTGTTTCACGTGACAGTAAACGTATTTTAGCGCGATTTTGAACAATTCATTAGGTGTGAGTGATTATTTAAGCATTTTTATTTCATTTATTTGAAGTCGCTTTACAACAACCAAGGTTAGGTATCAGCGACTACACTAGAATTAATACATTATGGAGACAATAATGAAATATAAAGCAAGAAATACAAATAGGTTCCAACAGTAAACAAGACAACTAAATTAACAAATTACAGTGAAAAATGGTGATGTATGTAGATATAGAGGTACATTATAACAATAAACGGTGTTGAACTTACACACAAAAAGTGTGTATTAAAAAGAAGCTTGTAATAACATTTGACTAAAACAACATATAGTTGAATAAATTTTATATAGTAGTTAACACTTGTGATGAATCCATTAATTTTATAATTTTTCTACATTCTTCAACTGAATTAAAATGCCATATAAATCACTATTGAGTTCCAAGTCTCTTGTGACTTTCAGCAAGGTTGGACACTCAAAGATGAGGTGGGATGTCGATATCCCTTTAGTTCCACATTTCGGGCATGGATCTTAAGTTGAATTCTTCATTAAATAACTATAACTTAGGATGAAGTGACCATTAATCTATTAAGTATAATTTCTTCTCTTCTCCGGAAGTGACTGTTCGATATAACTGGTTCCGAGACAAATTTTCTAACAAGTTGCAGCTTTGAGGGTGTGTATTGCCATTGTTTGTCCCAATACTGTAGAATATGGGGTTTCAACATATTTTTGATATCTTGTAGTGTACCGGATACTCCAGCTACGATTTGTTGTCTTGTAGTTGACATAGTTGCCACGTCAGCCATTTCATTTCCCATGCCAATGAGATTTCGATGCCTTTCTTGTAGTGATAAAATAAACGTTATTAAATACTTTGAATGAGTGGATTATTATATTTGTTTGCAATGGCAGAAATTGTTGGCATGGAGTCTGAGAATATCTTAATTAGTGGATTTTTCTGACTTTGGGTGCTAATTTCACTTGCTTTGAAGACAGCCCAGGCTTCAGGTGAAAAAAATTGAGAAGTAATCTGGTAGGCGATAAGAGTTAGTTTCTAAAGGTGAGGTGGTAACTATGGAATATCCAGAACTTGTATCACGCTTTGGTCCATCAGTATATACTTTGAGGGGTGTATTGAAATTCTGATGAAGTGATGAAATCGTAAGCATTATTACTGGTTTGGGCACGTTTGCATAGTTAGGTATAAATGACACATATAAATTAATGAAAGAGATAAACGACTGCCATGAAGAAATGGGATTTAGTCTACTCAAAATGATAGATGGCTTCTCAATCCCAAACTGAGAACAGCATTCCAATAAACTTTCACTTAGTTGTTTTGGATAGCAAGGGTGGGAATCATAGATTTCTGGTTTTGGAGTATTAAATATGCATGTTTGTTGGCTTACTTGATGAGAAGAAAGTTGAATAGGAGAAATTTGGACATTGTAGTAGATATACGTTTCAACTCTAAGGGAAGAAGACCAGATTCTGCAGGTAAACTGTTTCTTAGACTGGATCTAAATGGCTCCGAAACTTAAACAACTTCCAGTGTTGATGATAGGGTCAAGCATTTACTTGCAGAGCTGTATGTTACAGCCCCATAGTCAAGTTCTGCTGTATACTTTTTCCGCTACACAGAAGAGTAATATCATGGGTATAGAGGAACACTTTTACTGGATGTTTGATTAGGTTACTTATAACATTTACAGCAATCAGAAATAAAAGTACGCTCATCATGGAACCTTGAGGCAGACCATTCACCATTTCTATCGACGAAGATACTTTATCTTGAATGCGAACTTAAAGATATCATGAGCCAAGAAATTTATGATGAATGCTAAGATATTTCCTTTAAGATTCACATGCAAAAGAATGTCTATGATCCTTGGTCTGAACACCATTTAATAAGCCTTTTCAATGTCCAAGGAAACTGCAACTGTGTGATGTTTCATTGTCAGAGCATCACAAATTTCAGTGTCTATGTTGACTAGGTGGTCACTCGTGGAACGGAATGGCCGAAACCCACTTTGATAAGGAAATATTAACTTATTTGTTACCCAAATCCAACTAAGACGGCTGCAGACCATTTTCTCCAAGACTTTGCACAGAGCATAGGTTAAGGAAATTGGACAATAATTAACGGTTTTAGAGTGATTTTTGTTAGGTTTGGGAATGGGAACAAGTATATCTTCCCTTCATTGCTCAGGAAATACTTGGGTTTCCCATATAAAGTTGAACAACTGGAAGAGATAATCAATAGCTCTTTTTGGAAGATATTTAAGAAATTTGTTTTTTATGTCATCTGGTCCTGGAGCAGAATTTTTACTTTTATTCAACCACTGAAGAAATTCTTCTATAGAAAATGGTTGGTTAAACTGATCTTCACTGCACTTAACTAGAGACTTAATATATTCATTGGAAGGTTCTTTAGTAGAAATAATTTTAGAAAATTCCAGGTCATAGTTGTTGCTTGAATTACTGGCAAAAGCATTAACGAATAACGTACTAACTGTAAAACAATCATTATGTTTGGTACAATTTTTATCTTCCAGACTATTAGGGAAGGAAGCTGCTTTACCTGCACTAATTGATTTTATTTTTTACCAAAGAACTGAAGTTCGAGTTTCACTGGTGATAGAGGAAGTAAAGTCATTAAAATACTGGACCATTGTATACTTAAGGACATGACATGCTTTTGCCCTAGCCTTTTTATATGGAATGCCAAGTTCGATAGACGTATTTTTCTTAGTTTCTAAACGCTTTCTTCTTAGATTTAATGACTGATATACATTCGCCGTTCTACCATGGAAGTGGGCGCTTGTGCAATATTACTGAGGTTTTAGGAATAGCAAACTCAGCTGCAGAAATAATTAGGTTTGTGAACTTTTGGACAATGTCAGTGACGTTTTGATTTTGCAAGGATTCTAATCTAGATAAATAATTGATGTTTTCGTGGAAACGTAGAGTCAGAATGAAAAATTCAATGCCATAGCCGGGATTTGAATTTTTCATTCTGACTCTACGTTTCCACAATTTAGCCTACACACAGCCAGTACGAAAGAACAATTAAATTTCCAATAATTGACCTAATAGTGGTTAACTTTAAAGCCCGGGCCTTAAAGTACTTACATGTAGTAAGTCGCCATTAAGGTAGTTGTCTCATGTGTTTATGAGAACTGCTAAGTGGTTTACCGCGAAAATACGAGTCAGTTTGGAGAATTTAATGTCATATCGGCACGTTGGCCATAGTAGCACAATGGTAGTGCGGCTGGACGGAAACCAGAAGATCCGTGGTTCAAATCCCGGCTATGGCATTGAATTTGTCATTCTGACTCTACGTTTCCACAATTTAGCCTACACACGGCCAGTGTGAAAGAACAATTAATTTCCAATTGATGTTTTCTTTTATACAATACTGAAGCAAAGACCATTTGCCTTATCATGAGCCATTTCTGATGTGTTTTAAGTTCCCTAAATGGTTGATAACCCAGGAGCCGTAAGTTTAAAGGATAATAATCACCGTTATATAGATGCTGAGTTCGAGATCAGGATACTTTTCCTGCAATATTACTGGATGCAAAACTCAGGTCTATTACAATTTCCGAAGCGTTGCTCACATTAAAGTGAATTATTCGTAGTTAAACCAGTATTTAATATAATTAGGTAATCATGATTATTTAGCCATTGTTCAATAGTTTGACCCCTTCTGTCCGTCTTGGAGCATTCCCGTATAAAGATTACTGTTAAAGTTACCCAAAATTAAAAACGGCTTGGAAAGTTGGGCAAGAAGGCTGTTCAATTCATTGATATTTAAGTCCTGACTATTAGGAAGGTAAACAGAGCAAATTGTCACATCCACATTTAATTTTATTCTAGCCTAAGTGACTTCAATTTTACTTTGGATAGGAATGTTATGCAGAAAAAGTAATAATTGAACAAACATTACCACACCGCCAATAGCAATAGTAGAATTTGCCTGTTATTAAAACAAGATGTGTAACCACGAAATTGTGCGCAATAATTTTCTTTAAAGTTGGTTTCTTGGAGAGTAGCTTTGGTCTGTACTCATTGATAAACAATTTAATGTAATGTTTTCTTGCACAGAAACCGTTGCAATTCCGATGAATTAGATCCATAATTATGAATTTGAAGTTTCTAACTTTTTAATTAGTCGAGAACACTGACTTTTAAAACCTGTGCTAGGTAGAGTTGATAGAGTTGGTCCACAACTTAACTAAGGCTTGCAAATTATGTGAAAATTCCTTAGCCAGATCAACATTTATGACACTCCTAGTTCTGTCAAAAATGTTCAAAAGTTGCTTTAGCGAGAGGGCAAACTAAGCAGATTGAGATTCAATCATTCCCTTGGTATCATGCCACATATATTCATCATCATCATCATTATCAGTGTAGGTTATTTATTTATCTTTTTCATAGATCGTTTTCTTTATTTTTCCGAATTCATCAGGGCCATTTTCAGAATCAGAATAATCTATAACGTTGGTTTCTTTCTCACTTTCAGATATGGAAACATAAGAGGTCATCTGAGTTAGTGGAACTTAATGTTCGTTTCAATTTTGCAGCGAGGTTGCAATGCAAATCAGATTCCATTTTAAAATAACCCTTGGAAGCCAGTGATGAGCAAGTCGGGGGCTGGAGAACTGGGAAGTTTGTAGAGTTAAGTGAACAAGGAAATGAAGTCAGTTTGGAAACGTTGCCTTCTGTATTAGACTTGTTTGATTGCAGTGGGAATTCGCTTTTCATTGATGTAGCATTGCTAGTAATCACTATGTTAGCAGTGAGTATCTGAAGGGAAACTATCTTGTATTATTCCATTATCACTAGTGCCAATGGATAGCTGGAGAGAATCATTATTTAGCACTGCAGCATTAGCAATAGTAGCAGCTGCGTCAGATTTGGATGACTGAAGGGAACCATTTTGCATTGGTGCAATGTTAGCAACATGTTCTATGTTTGCAATGGATGGATGTTTGCAGCTTTTTGCAATAAGCGCTTGATCTTAGCAATGGAAGCACATGGGCACGTTTGAGGATACATATATTCAGTGCGGTAGTTTATCTACTATCACTTGGAAAGAATCGGGTAGTTTATCTTCATCTTCCGGTACCATGAAAGTTTGCCGACGAAAACTCAAGATATGAGACAGTCTGTGGTCAGAAAATTCTGCTCGTAGAAATGACATTGGTGCAACAGTTTCTATTCCAAATGCTAGCAGTTCTTTCTCTAGTACATAATGTGGAACGCTGGGGCACACATTAGATAAAACTATCCTCTTGTTGCGGGATGTTAATGGTCTAATTGAAAGCATGCCCGGAAAAATGGGTTAACCCACATTTTTTGAACATGGAGAAAACAAATGTTTTGTGAATGAGGCTGAAAGAAATTAACATAATTGTATTTTTTTTCTGAGGATATGAGTCTCAAGAATGCAGTATATATTATCAGGGTTATCCTTAATAGAACCCAAAACATGACTGATCTAAGAACATTAATAAAAATAAAATAATGAAAATAAAGTGAAAACCTTTGTCAGCTTTTGCTTAAGTTTCATTCTATATACTTTTTACATATATTTTAAGTGAAAATAATAAGTGTGTCTTTTGAAATATTTATGCATGGCACACTTTGGATTATTCTACTTTTCAATAAGTATATCATTTTGGAAACTAGGTACAAGCTGATAACCTAATACTGAAAAACTTATAGAATATTTTTCTATACATGCCAAGGCTAAGGGGCTGCTTCTTGCTATCTTTACACTTATCTTGGTACAAAGAATACATTTTGCGTATATTTAGTTCCCCACTTAGGTAAGTCATGTTCTGGAATAGTGACTTGTTTGAGAGGGAAAACTGTTGATGTGAGCCCGTGCAAAATCCAAATCTTCATCACTGCACTTATTTGGTCGATTGTTGTGCCTTTCTCGCTTGCCTCCCTTTAACAATAATACTTTCACTTACTATTTGCTATTTAAAACCTGGGATTTACTGTAACACCAAGACTGCAAAACCGAATCCTATCATTATCTCATACATTATCTCATAGCTTTATATAGGAGTATGTGATAAAAGAATGAAATGCGAACATACATGAGGAGAGCTATTTTTTATGCTGAATTACCTGAGACAGTCGTCCACTGCTTATTCCAAGGATTGCCAGAAAATGCCTTCTTGCAGATTGGCATGTCAATTTCATGAAAAGTAACTCTGTAGATGTTAGTAACCTGTCTCCTACCGCTTTCTGGATGATGTTTTTATCTTCTTTTAACAGGATTTATGTTCACACAACAAAAAATGTGCGTATTTTGAAAATCTTGGTTACACAAATTCCAAAAATCAAGAAATAGTTTCACCCGCGCATCCCCGGGAATATTATTGAAACACTTTCTTGCACAATCACAACCTTAACCTTGCGATTTTGACATTTTTGCAACACCATTGTAGGTTTTATACGCTTCCCCACGATTTCATTTCTTCTTCTCAACTTCTTTACACCAGTTTTCTGGATTGCACTTACTTTTCCGATAATTTTCAACACTTTTCACGTTGTCATTCATTTGTGCCTCTTTTAGTTCCGCCATTGTTTGTTTACATCCACAGTAGAGTTTACCAATATAACGCACTGTTAAAGCACTACGGTTTCTGGTAGTTATTACTTATGAAGTGGGCTAAATACTTGTCTATTTTCCATGTATCGCTTTATTCTTATAACTAAAACCATGCTGGTTTCATAAAATATGATAGTTAAACTGAAAGGACACAGTCATTTAAAACGTTTGTAGCTCTGTTGGTTATCCTGTTTATATGTTAGTTACCATGAGTACCACTAGATGGCAGGCACAGAGCATGAACAGGTTAACCCATTTTTGACATTATACGAAAAAAATATAACGAAACGCAAGAACTTCACCTCTCTCTATTTAGTTTTATATGATTGCTGGAGGATAGAGATGAGTAGCATCGATCTTGGGGATAGCAACGAGTAAACAGCTTTTCAACAGTCTAGTTTGCAAATGTTGTTACCGAATTATCGATTTGCATCGAATCGCATTGCTAGTTTTGTATAATTTCAGTGTAATAGTACGTGGTGAACAATATTTCATCGATTTTGTGCATTTGATTGTGTTATTCACGCAAATTAGTGTTATTTTGTGCAAATTACCTTTGTTGGCTCAGTGCCCTATTTTTAGTGAAAAGAAGTGAAACCTTAGGGTTCCTTATTAATTAAAAAACCGTGTGAAGTGTAATTGGTGTGACGTTGTGCAGGAAGGGCCAGCGTGTACGCATACATCCCTACAGTAGGATATTGTATTGTGTCAAATTATTGGACGGTATTTACTGCCAGTTTTGTGTTCACTTTCGTACATCATGTCCTCATGTAGCATGGACTTCACAACAACCTCCCCTTCAGACGAAGATGTTCGCATGGCAGCTCTGTCCTACTACATCAACGGTGGGAATAGCAATACTTATAGTTGATCCACAGTTTCCCCTGCATCCTGATCATGTAACTATCCTTCAACTGGAGATGGTAGCCCAGTTGCAGTATGTTCAGTTTGCTGAGCAACATATCCCTCAACTCCTTGCAGCAGGCTCTGAGGGTAACAACTCCCAAGTTGCATCAGAAGAATTTCATAAAATGGTTCTGCACCGTGATCGTATGGAGGTCATCACTACGTACCTCACCAAGCACGAACATTCAACAACATCTGAATGGTAACAGGTACCCCACAAAGAGGAGACACCAACCACCTCAATGCAACGACTTCACTGAGCACACACCTACGTCAAATAAATTCTCTCTCCTTGCAACTGCAGCCTCCTCCTCAGTCGTAGAATCCCCTCTTAGCACCGCTCCAGTTAAACGTCCCCGCAGTGGTACAAAGACCTTGCCCACTTCAGTTACAAATGCTGATTCTACTCCATCAGACACCCCTATCCCCAGGGTGGCGAAACCCCCTCCCATCTTCCTTCGTCAGCCAGAAGACGGCAGAATACTGCACACCTTCGCTGGGTATGACAAAACTATTACCCTCCGTAATATGCGCAACACAGTTGCATCCTACCTGAAGATCCCACAGCACATCGTGAAGTCCGTCGCCATCAAAGATCTCCCTGAATATATCACTGAGGATGAGGTCAAGGACGAACTCCTTGGTCGAGGACTATCCATAATCAGTGTCAATCGGCTCCGCAGTATCCGCGGACCCACTCCAGGCCCTCTTCCACACTTCAGAGTAGCTTTAGAGAAATCCAGCGAGGCTGAAAAAATCTACAAAGTGACCAGGATGTTCTCTGCTGCCATCACCGTCGAGGCATACAAACCGCCTTTCCGACCTCAACAGTGTTTAAACTGCCAGCAGTTTTTCCATGGGGCGGAAGCCTGCATACTACCATCTGTTTGTTCTCACTGTGGGTAAACAGGCCATCTTTGCAATGCTTGTAGCAAGCTCACCATTACTAAACCCAGCTGTGCTAACTGCGGAGCTGAACACTCATGTCGATACGCCAAATGCCCTGTTTGGCAGGAAGTACGAAATGAACTGGAAAGCACCAAGAAGGGAGCCCGAAGGATTTCAGTTCATGCTCCTCCCCGTGTACCCAATCCCCATGGGCTACCTAAGGAGGCTTTTTACGGTGGTTGTTTCCCAGGTCTCCCAGCTAGATCACCAGTGCAATTCCCATCCTACGCAGTAGCCGTCAAGAACGCTTCTGAGCCACCCCCTACCCAACCGTAAGAATGTCAGCTCTCTTCTACTCACCGGACAACACCTCCACCAACATCATCTTCTGCTTCTACACCTAGCAGTTCTCCTCAACCACAATTATCAAATATTATTCAACATTGCCTCAAACAGGCCATGCCTGAACCGCTCCCACCAAGAAGTCGGGCATCCTCTAAACCTGCCACTCCACCTCAATTGTCATCTACCAACGATCATTCGAATCGACAGAGGATTGCGGACATTGCAGCCTTCAGCGAGGTAACTGATCGCATTCCTCCGCACTTGAAAATTAAATTTGCAGCTGCTCTGATGGAGGCTCTGCTCACAAGATCTCCAAAAACGTCACCAGAAATGGTACCTATTCAAATAGTCTTCACCTTCTGCATTTCCAATGGCTACTAGACACCAACGATACACAACATTTCCAGGACTCAAAATTTGCTTCTGGAATGCCAATGGTCTCCGCAGAAAATTGGCAGAAGTTTCCAACTTTTTGTCCATGCAGAAGGTGAATATCTTAATGGTGCAGGAAACCCATTTATCACCTCATATAGAATATGGCATTCCCGGAATGTGTTCCTATCGCAATGATCGACCCAACGGCAGAGGAGGTACTGCCATATACATTGACCGTACCCTTAAACACCATCAAATATTTATCCCTGCAACCAGTAATCTGGAGATCACCGGCATCCAAGTCGACATCAGCAATGGTCCCCTGCACTTGTACTCAGTATACGCGCCACCAACTCGCTCCCTACTTCCTTCTGAATTGGATCATCTCTTCAGCTCCCCAGTTGCTGCGGGAGACTTCAATGCCAAGCACTGCAACTGGAACTCCTCCATTACCAACCATCGTGAGCGCACACTCCACAACTTCGTAGCCTCTAGGGCTATCTCCGCTAGGGCTCCAAACCAACCTACAATTCACTATGGAGACAGGAGATCACCTGACTGGCTTGATCTCGCCCTGGTCCGCAATGTGCGGCAGCACCTTACCCTCTTCACAGTTCCTGCTCTATCTTCAGATCATTATCCCATCCTCCTATCCTTCCCTGGTAAGCCCAACTACAAAGCTCCGCGAGGATTCCCACTTCCACGAAAGACCAATTGGAAGGAGTTTTCGATACGATTGGAACAAATCCAGCCCACGCAGCAGCCATGTTAAACTTCAGCAGAGATAGACACCATGGTTGATCTTTTCACCTCCCAACTGACTACTGCTTTCATGAACTCTTCTCCCAAATCAAAACATAGCAGATTGAATATCGATCCTTTACCTCAGGCTATCCGTGAAGCGATTAAACAAAAGAACAGGATGCGACGGCCCTTTTTACATAGTCGCTGACCAGCAGATCGTCGTGAGTTTCGCCGACTTCAGGAGTTGGTCAAACTTCAACTGCAAGAATTTCGCAACGAGTGCTGGGAAAATAAGATCTCCTCTCTTCGTATAGAGGACATATCCTTTTGGAGCATGACCAAATCCTTACTTCAACTCCCTCGCAAAGATCCACCGCTGCACCATTGACAGGAAGTCGCTCAGTCTGCAAGGGAAAAAACTGAACTACATGCAACCTTCCTGGAAATGACCTTTACGGCCGCTGATACCCCGGATGTAGATCATATCCACGCAGTCACTCAGGAAGTTCAATCGTACCTTTCCCAACCCCATGATGATGTACCACCTCCCTCCATCTCCGTTGCTGAAGTGCAATGCTACATCACCAGCCTAAGGCCATTCAAATCGCCCGGCTTTGACAACATCGCGAACGTGGCGCTAAAGGTTCTACCATTTCCTTGTGTGAAAGCATTAACCTTTCCCTTTAATGCAATCCTCAAACTTTGCTACTTCCCAAAGGCCTGGAAGCACGCAAAGGTCATCGCTGTCTGCAAAGCTGGGAAAGACGGAACGTCCCCGGAGAGCTACAGACCCATCAGTTTGCTTCCAACACTGAGTAAACTGATGGAAAAACTTATTCTAAGTCGACTAAGGACTATCTTTGAATCGACAAAATATTGTCAGAGTGGAGCAATTCGGCTTTCGCTCTCAACATTCCACTCAACACCAACTACTCCGTCTGGTCGATGAAGTTTACACAGCCTTTAACAGGAAGCAGTTCGTTTTAGCACTACACCTAGACATCACCAGAGCATTCGACAGCGTATGGCACGAAGGCTTACTCTCCCGTCTCATCACCTACCAAACCCCTTCCTACTTAATACATCTCATTCACTCCTACCTCACTGACAGAACCTTTGCTCTCTCTCACGACGGAATCTTATCCTCATCCCATCCGATTAGAGCTGGCGTTTCCCAAGGTAGTGTCCTGGCACCCACTCTCTTCTATACATCAACAACCTACCATCCTTGCCACGCTGCTCGCTGTATCCCTTTGCTGACGATACAGCTGTCACCTCCACATCATCAGAGCTCAATCTGTGTACTCGCAGGATTCAAAAATATGCTGATCTCCTTACCACCTGGTTCGATCGTTGGCGCCTACGCGTCCACCCACAGAAGAGCCAGGCCATCATCTTCTCTCGACGACGAATAGCGGGTCTTCCACCAATTCGTCTAGCTGGTGAGGACGTCCATTGGAAAACTTACGTTATGTATCTTGGTGTTCTACTTGACATCAAATTGACGTGGAGAGACCACATTACATATGTGGCTAATAAAGTTAGCAAAAGAATGAGTATGCTCTACCCTCTCTATAACCGACGATCGGTGATGTCTCTGCCTACAAAACTGCTCCTGTATAAGCAAGTACTCCGGCCAGCCATCACATACGCCGGTGAAATATGGGGAGTAGCAGCCAAGTCTCCCCTACACCGTCTTGAAATTCTACAATCCCGATTCCTCCGCATTGCCACAGACTCCCCTTGGTACATCCCCAATCTAGTTATCCGACGTGAGCTACGTATTCCCACAATAACAGACTACATCCATACCCTTTCGCGTTCCTTCTATCAAATCCTCTCCCACAACTTCAACTCCCTCATCCGCGGTCTAGGTGAGTACGACATCGATTATGGAGAGCGCTACAAATGCCTAAGGCGGCTTCTAGGCACATGAAATAACATCAGATGGCTTATATACTACTCCAACCTCATCTCCTGCCTTCTTTACAACACACTCCACTGCCAGTAGAGGGCCTAGCCCTGATCTGGCTTGAGACCGAAAGTGCTTTTTTTTTCTTTTTTTTTATCCATCGATCAGCAATTATGCTTTACAGATGTTTGTTATAAGATACATAGGAGCAGGACACGGAACAATGGGGGTAGCCGTGAACGACTCCTCTAACTAAATATGACGGATAACTGTAACACAAATTGAGAACTTAAAGTCTGATAGTAGTAATCACGTGTCTGAGGCATTTGTGCTGGAGACGTCACTCAGGAGAAGATCTTGAAGCAGTCTGCGCTTCATGCGAGCTGGTTGGCGAGTGCGAGCACCGAGATTGTAGGTAACAGCTCCAGGGACCTCCTGAAGATGGTAAAAGAATGGACGTGCCAGGCGTCGGATGTATTGGTGAACGGGTAGAAGACCAAACTCATGATGAAGTTGTTGGTTTCGGATGAACCATGGCGCGTTTGTAACTGTACGAAGCACCCTGTTTTGTAGTACCTGCAGTCGGCGGAGATTAGTCTTACTGGTGCCACCCCAGGCTGGAGCTGCATAGGTAAAAATGGGACGGACTAGAGATGTGTAAAGAAGCAGGGAGGATTCATAACCAAGTGAAGTGCGCCTGTTGAGTAAAGGGTACAGTTTTGATAGCCGGGCAAACGCAAGCGTAACAAACCGACAGATGTGGGCGTTCCAAGTGAGTCGAGTGTCCAATAATACTCCAAGATATTTCACGGGCACATTGGTTGGTAACCAGGAGAGCGGTTCCCCCAGCAGCTGTAGCGAAGGAGGATCCCTATAAGGTCGTAAAGAGAAGATCTTAACCTCTGTCTTGTTAGTATTGAGGGAAATGCGCCAGTGAGAGAACCAATGAGCTAATTGATCTAGGGCAATATGCAGTTCCTGAATGGCATGAAGGATAGTGGTGTGAGAATAAAACAGAGCAGTGTCATCTGCATATAAAGCCGTACAAACTGGAGTTATATCAGGAAGATCATGAGTGAATATATTAAAGAGGAGCGGTGCGAGTACTGAACCTTGAGGTACACCTGCTAAAATAGGCCGTCGGGTGGATGTGAAACCAGCAATGCGCACCACAAAAGTTCTGTTAGTGAGAAAACTTGCTATGATTTGTATCAAATAAGAAGGGAGACCAATGCGATATGCTTTAAGGAGTAGTCCAGTGTGCCCCACCTTGTCGAATGCCTGGGCGATATCCAGGAATGCTGCCACGGTGTATTGCTGGTTTTCGAAACCTTGAATAATAGACTGCGTGATTCTGAGCAATTGGTGAGTGGTAGCATGCTTCGGGCGAAAGCCAAACTGAAAAGACGGAATTATCTGATTTTGGATCAAAAAATGAGAAATACGTTGATGAATAATCTTTTCAAAAAGCTTAGAAAGTGTAGGTAATAAGCTGATTAGACCGAAAGTCTGACATTCAGATCTTCAATGTCCGGTCGTGTGTGTGTGTGTGTGTGTGTGTGTGTGTGTGTGTGTGTGTGTGTGTGTGTGTGTGTGTGTGTGTGTGTGTGTGTGTGTGTGTGTGTGTGGAGGATAGACCAACACAAGAAAAGATAGCTCTCTGTTGCAGCAACAGAGGGCAGCACTTATCACAAAAAATTTTATTTTGAAGGTTAGCCCGTTTTTTCGGGCATGTCTTCAATTGTAACATTCTCTCCTGCTACTGCATTTACTTTGTGTTCATTTATCAGCTCATCTGCTATTTTCTTATTACTAAGATAAACACACAGTCTTTTGTTTCATATTTTAAATCCAAATCTAATACGAGAGGGATTAACTTTAATAGCAAACTCTTGTACAAATTCAATGATGGGATTATAATCAACTGAGTCAAATATTGATTGATTGATTGATTGATTGATTGATTGGATGGTTGGTTGGATGGTTGATTGATTGAATGAATGAATGAATGATTGATTGATTGATTGATTGATCGATCGATTGGTTGATTGATTGGTTGATTGATTGATTGATTGATTGATTGATTGATTGATTGATTGATTGATTGATTGATTGATTGATTGATTGATTGATTGATTGATTGATTGATTGATTGATTGATTGATTGATTGATTGATTGATTGATTGATTGATTGATTGATTGATTGATTGATTGATTGATTGATTGATTGGATGGTTGATTGGTTGGTTGGTTGGTTGGTTGGTTGGTTGGTTGGTTGGTTGGTTGGTTGGTTGGTTGGTTGGATTGATTGATAGCGTTTATCCTTTTTAAGAAATAACATACTCTTGAGATGCCTGTGAATAACTACTCGTTGACTTACTGTTAAATATACCGGTAGATGGTTTAGCTCATTTAACCAAGTATAAAACAAATATTGATAAACTCTTCATGACAATTTTAAAGAAGTTACACCAAACGTAAAACAAAACACTGAAAATTAAGAGTGTAACGGGATTTTATTTTCGATCTTCTTCTTCCAATAAGAATCACGCCAACTTCTTTGTAATATCCAAGTCAAGTTTTAATCTAATAAGAGTCATGAGATCTTTCTAAGGTGTGGACGCGGATTTTTGGTGAAAATAAAATTTAGATGAGTCCAATTTTGTTATATATTATTTAATTATATAATATAAACTACGATTCACTCTTTTATATTATAAATATTGAATAACACTTTTCGAATCTTATTAATTTTTCTTTACAATTATAATGATCGTAACATCTTAAGTCAACTTCCTCGTTCTCCAGCAAGACACAAGATTCTAACACTTTTCTAGATTATTGATTTTCTTGTCCCCATAGTGATTCCCACTTTATTTTGTGATTGGCCGATTCACTGACACGTCATCACACCACGTGATACCACTACTACTTCGGCCAATCACACAACTACATACATTTTTATATATTTATTATTCCTTCGAACATTACTAAAAAATACTGTTACAAATGCCCTTCTTCGAAATATATGGAAAATAACCAAATAAAGGAATTAACAATTAACAATCTGTTTCCATATATTTCGAAGAACAGCCCCAATTAACAATTTTGTTTACACCAATATTACACAACATCAATACAACATACATAAAATATAATAATATACCTACATTGGATAAAATATAATAAATGAACATTTAACAACAATTTCACATTATTACACAAACATAAAACACAACAATAAATTAACATTAATTAAAATACAACAATATATTGATGTTTAACAATTTTTTTTTATTATTATTATTATTTAACACACACATAGTATATATTCAATATTGTTTCAATTACTGTCAATGCTTTTATGTGTATAGGGATCAGTATCATTCACTTTAAATGTGTGTGTGTATTTGTTACACAGTCCAGGTTTTGAACTAAAGGCTTTTCTATTCTTTAATATACACAATTTCAACTGTTCTTTTCTCGCTTGGTCTAAATTGTATGTGTTTTCTAACTTTACTTGTAATATTCTCTGGAATTCTATTTCTTCCTCCACTTGGCTTCCGCCGTTCTTATCTTGTATTGTATATAATTGGCAACAATGCTTTTCAAGGTCAGTTACATTATTTTGCAATCCATCAATAATTAAATTCTTCCCACAATTTTCATTTTCATCGTATTCAATATTACCATTTTCTTGCAAAAGTATATCTTCCACAAAAAACCTTTCATTATTTATATTATCCCTGTTCTCTTCTTTTCTTCCATCTTCTTCCAATAATTTTATTACTAATAAATCATTTTCTGTCTTAACCTTCATTTCATGCATTTCGAAATTCAATACACTTTGCCATTCATATAATAAATCATTACCCACAATTACATCTCTTGCCAAATGTGGAATTACCAACGTAATGAAATTGAAATTCCATTCACCTATTCGGCCCTTAATACTTTCATTGTTGGTTAGGTTGGTGCTATCGTTTATATTCGCATCATTCTCTGTGCTTTGTGTATTTTCGACTATTTCATTTTGATTACTTCTTTCAAATCTCACACCCCTAAAATCTCTTTGATTTGCACTAAATAAACTAGTACCTCTACCCCTATTAAAATTACTTATTCGCTGATTATTTCCTCGATAAAATCTTACATGGTTTATTTGATCATTTCTTCCAATTCTCGTCGACTGATTGTTATGATAATTCCTTTGCACATTATTTTGAACTCCACTTCCTGTTCCGGGAATTACAGATTCATAAGTTCGTCTAGGATCATAACCTCTTCCTTCAAATCTTTGATTTCTCACGGGTGCCCCGCTCCAATTTAAACTCGTCCTATTATTCCTATTATTTGTAGGTTGTGATTCCTGTCGATTTCTTCCTCGCTCAATATGGACGTTATTATAGTTACCATCACAGGATGTAGTATCATTAATGAGGTTATGTGCTTCAAATTCGGATAATAATTCAATCATATCAGAGAAATCGATAGGCTTAGCCACAATTAAATGATTTCTGATATGTGGTGGATAATGACGTATTAGCATGTTGACAATTTCTGTCTCAGAAATTTCGGGATTGATCAACTTACTTTTGTTTGCTAATTTTAAGAAATATTCAGTCATAGAAATCCCTTTTTTAAACTCAAACCTACCCGTTGCTAACTCAACTTTTATTCTTCTTTGTCTCTCAGGTCCCCAAAATCTATTTATAAACAGATTTCTGAAAGTACTGTATGTTTCATGTGAAGCCAAAGTTATCCTTAACCACTCAAGAGCATTTTTCTTCAAACAGCGTTTTACTATTACCATCCGAAATTCATTGGGAATTCTCTTAATACGGAAATATTCTTCCAATTCCCTAAGAAATACTTTTGGATTATCACCTGATTCCTCATCAAAACTTGGTGGACTAATATCATTTAGTGAATAATGTACACATTCATTTTGACCTAGACTGTGGAGTTGTGTGTGTGAGGACATGTTTTGTGTGTTTCTGTGATAGTTAATATCATTATCTGGACTCACAAAATCACTACATTCACTTACTACATCACTAGACTTCTGATGATTGCTTAATTCACCTGGTAAGTCACAATCGTTTATATTTGTAATTCTAGACATTTCTTTCCCGTTATTTACTTTTCTAGCCTGTAATGCAATTACAACTTGTGTCAGTTTTCCTAAGTTATCCTTTTCTTTTTCAAAATGTTCTTTTACCTCTTTAATTTGCAAAATTACTTCTTCTTTTGCTTTACTTATCTCATCAATTTGTAACTTTATTTCCTCTTGGTGTATCTTACTTTCATCATGTTGTAATTGCATTTCAGAACAAATTACATTGATTCTTTGTTCTACTTTATCTCCTAATTCTTCTCTTTGTTTTTGTGTTATTTCTGCCTGTTGTATCCTAAATGTTTCTAACTCTTTGTTTAATTCCATTCTTATTTCTTGTTTCACAATGTCCTGACCTAACCTAGTTTCCTGAATTATCTCTCTCAACTCATTGACTTCCTTTCTATTCTCATCCTTATTAATCTCTATGATCTGCATAAGCCTTTCCATATTATCCCTACACTCTTTTCTCCCTTCTCTAATCTCCTGTGAAATTTCAGATTTTAATTCCTGTTTTAACTTCTGTAATAAATTAATTTCTAAGTTACTCACATTTTGTGCTAGTTCCTGTCTTACTCCTACATCTAAATCATTCATTTTCTTAGTTAAATCATTTACATTTTGTTCTATTTTAGAATCTAAATTACTCATTTCTGATTTTACATCTTTCATTCTAGAATCTAAATTACTCATTTCAGATTTAACATCTCCTATTTCTGATTTTACATCTCTCATTCTAGAATCTAAATTACTCATTTCAGATTTTAAATCATTTGCATTTTGTTCTATTTTAGAATCTAAATTACTCTTTTCTGATTTTAAATCATTTGCATTTTGTTCTATTTTAGAATCTAAATTACTCATTTCTGATTTTAAATCATTTGCATTTTGTTCTATTTTAGAATCTAAATTACTCATTTCTGATTTTAAATCATTTGCATTTTGTTCTATTTTAGAATCTAAATTACTTAACATTCTTGTTATTCTTTCCAACATTGACTCATTATCTATGCTTAATCTTGCATCCTCCCTATTCATTCCTACACTATCAGTAACTTCTCCTTCCACTATTATTTCTTTTCTACTCGCCATCTTTTTAACTATTTTCTGATTTCTTAACAACATAAATCTACTACTACTATTATTATTATTATTACTATTATTATTTTTTTTTAAATTTCACTCACTTAAACCAGTTCTCGTTTTCTTCTTTCTTCTCTCTTCTTTCTTCTTTCCTTTTAAATTCCCACGGAGCTGCACGATGCACGATCTCCTCTTCTTTATCCTATTCGAGCCCCACGTTGGGCGCCATTTGTAACGGGATTTTATTTTCGATCTTCTTCTTCCAATAAGAATCACGCCAACTTCTTTGTAATATCCAAGTCAAGTTTTAATCTAATAAGAGTCATGAGATCTTTCTAAGGTGTGGACGCGGATTTTTGGTGAAAATAAAATTTAGATGAGTCCAATTTTGTTATATATTATTTAATTATATAATATAAACTACGATTCACTCTTTTATATTATAAATATTGAATAACACTTTTCGAATCTTATTAATTTTTCTTTACAATTATAATGATCGTAACATCTTAAGTCAACTTCCTCGTTCTCCAGCAAGACACAAGATTCTAACACTTTTCTAGATTATTGATTTTCTTGTCCCCATAGTGATTCCCACTTTATTTTGTGATTGGCCGATTCACTGACACGTCATCACACCACGTGATACCACTACTACTTCGGCCAATCACACAACTACATACATTTTTATATATTTATTATTCCTTCGAACATTACTAAAAAATACTGTTACAAGAGTAAACCACGTTAAACAAAATAGGATGCAGCCTTCTGGTAACGGTAACCATAAATTCAGGAAGTAAGAAATCCCACTTTTCATTAGAAGTCGTAGCCTCCTTCTGTTTAAGCATTCTTTTCCAAAAAATGAAGCATGTATGGCAGAACTACATGTCTGTGATAGCTAGCGTGCAATTAATCTGAACTAGCATAGTGGGTCAGGCTGTTCACATGGCAGTGTCTTACACGATATTGTGCATACTTTAACTGGTTCTGAACAGTTTATAAAGTGTGACAGACTGTTAACCACTTCTTTATAAAAATGAGGTATGTATCGAGGAACTGCATGCACTTTTTTGATGGTGTGTTTTAAACATAAGTACCATTGCAGGCTAGAGGAATTGAAAGAGGATTGTTTTAAGGATTTGTGTGTTTTCCCTGTACCAAAGTGACAGTGCCTGCCTGAAATATAGTTCCTAGAGTTTGAGTTCGTTAAATTGTCAGATTGCACTTCAAAAAGATGTTTCAGGTTACAACTAAAAAACGTTAGCCAACGTTGTAACTCAAGTGCAAATGATGATGATAATAATAATAATAATAATAATAATAATAATAATAATAATAATAATAAGAACAATAATAATAATAATAAGAACAATAATAATAATAATAATAAGAACAATAATAATAATAATAAGAACAATAATAATAATAAGAACAATAATAATAATAAGAATAATAATAATAATAAGAATAATAATAATAATAAGAACAATAATAATAATAAGAACAATAATAATAATAATAATAAGAACAATAATAATAATAATAATAAGAACAATAATAATAATAATAATAAGAACAATAATAATAATAAGAAGAACAATAATAATAATAATAATAATAATAATAATAATAATAATAATAATAATAATAATAATAATAATAATAATAATAATAATAATAATAATAATGAGGAGAACAATAATAATGAGGAGAACAATAATAATAATAATAATAATAATAATAATAATGAGGAGAACAATAATAATAACAATAATAATGAGGAGAACAATAATAATAACAATAATAACAATAATAATAACAATAATAACAACAATAATAACAATAATAATAATAATAATAATAATAATAATAATAATAATAATAATAATAATAATAATAATAATAATAACAATAATAATAATAATAATAATAATAATAATAATAATAACAATAATAATAACAATAATAATAATAATAATAACAATAATAATAATAATAATAACAATAATAATAATAATAATAATAATAATAATAATAATAATAATAATAATAATAATAATAATAATAATTAAACTCTGGCCCGATAGCCCTATTAGAGGGCCAAGGCCTACCAACCAGACTGCCGGCCTCACGCCAACTTACGCACGGCAGAGGTCGGCGATCATCCAACCGATACGGGGCGGAGTTGTGGTCAGCATCTCGGTATCCCTCAGCCGTAACGTTGGTTTTCGTGACCAGGGGCGCTTACCTAGCGTAACCTCCTCATTTTTCTCACAATGCTGAGTGGGCACCGGTCCTATACCCGGGACTTAAAATCCGCACCCCATGGGTGGGATTGAAACCGGACCGCTTTCCGTGGCCAAGAGGTAAGGCATGCTGCCTTAGTCGGTTACGCCACAGCGCAGTACACTGAAGTGCATATAGGCAAGTACTTTTGGAAAAAAAGAAGTTAACTACAATATTATAAGAGGTGTACATTACACTGTAATTCAGGGCTCTTATAACATGTCGCACACTAGAAAATATTTTATCAAACTATTAGGTAGTCGAAAATAATAAACAATAGTATTATGTGCTGTAGTAAACCAAACTGGGTAACATTTACACAATTCTTTACTTGCTACCAAAAGCAAGATAAATCTGGCAATTTATTTTAGTAAATGAATGTTTAAATGCACTTGAATAAGTTGAAAGCTATTAGTACATAGTGCCCTATGAGTTATAATTACGCCAAGTGTCTTGTGTACTGTTTTAAAAATGCCTTCAGAGAAACCGAGGTTACTGGAGAAGTGTAACCTAAGGCTAAATACTGTACGGATAAACCATCAAACTACGGGCAACGCCAGGTAATTAGTGACATTAATCTTATTTGTACAAATTTCTATAGGGACAGATAAAATAAATAATACAGCTATTATACCTGCGTCAATTAGTTAACTATTTATCCAAGCGTATTAAGTAATAATTTTTAAATATATCGAAAGAAACGCAGTTGCAACCTAAGTCCAATTGTAGGAATAAATCGGCAAAGCCGAGTATTTCAGCTAAGGCAGAGAACGTAGATTAAAGTCCCTCAGCATCAGAGTAAGAAGTCTGGCTAAAATGCAAAGCTTAGTGTATTCGAAGTTTATTCTCTCTCTCTCTCTCTCTCTCTCTCTCTCTCTCTCTCTCTCTCTCTCTCTCTCTCTCTCTCTCTCTCTCTCTCTCTCTCTCTCTCTCTCTCTCTCTCTCTCTCTCTCTCTCTCTCTCTCTCTCTCATTCTCTCTCTCTCTTGGTTTGTTATAAAAGTTATTCCCTTTTTCTCTACTTTTCTCCTTTCATTTTGAACAGTATTTAATGGTCTTTCCTAGCATACGTCACCACAAGCAGAGGATAGTGATGTTACACGAAATAAGTGGTCTAGGAAATTTAGGAATGAAACTTTTCACTGAGGTTTAGGATACCTCTCCAGTAGTTCTCAAAGAGAAAAATTCTGACGGGTTTTGAACCGCTGACCTAACGTTCATGAGTCACCATTTTGGTTACACGTATTGAGCTCTTTCATTATTCAAAAACGGAACTATTTATTCGGAGTTCAAGTACCATTTCTAAAAATGGAGAAGGTTAAGAGGGTTCAAGTTTTTTTTTTTTTTTTTTTTTTTTTTTTTTGAAAGGCAGTTTTTCTTTGCATTTTTTAAAGCGTGAATGTCACTCACCAGTCATGTTGTCGTTTGTACCCTAGGCTTATTTTCAGAATGTTTCTTTAATGAATTCACTTAGGATATCCGAGAATAGTGTCAGGTAATATCATAGCACCTATAAGTGGATTTTTTGTGCTAAAGCGCACCTGCTCAATTTGCTCTAACCGGTATCGAAGTAGAGCCTGTTGGTCAGGAAGTAGACAACGATCACCTGCGCCGCTGGCTGATAATAATATTAATTATTGCTTACAGCTCGTTATTTACTATGATCTAGTATTTTATTTTTATAAATTGCAGTCTTAGTCATAACCAGCTGATGCAGCTTTTAAATATACGGCTGCATACATTTTAGTTTGCCTTATTCAGGAATCTGCTTTCTCTACCATCTGCCCAAGAGTGTACTGTTGAAGTACCTCTTGTCTCTCTTTCTAGTCTCTAATGTTTTCAACAGGATCGTTCTAGTTTGAAACAGATCACGCGAGGCATGGTCAATTCGTTGAATTTACAATTTATGAATCTCCTATAGAGATATTCAGTTACATTTAAACACAAACGCCTATAAGGCAAATCATATTGGATGATGCATGAAACGAATGAAATGATGCTCAAATGAGCCAAGGGTTCACAGATCATATCACTGGACGATATACGCCTGCCTCTATATGAGATGGATGTAGAGCCCCCACTGTAGCGTGGTGGTAGCGTGTCTGCCTGACACTCAAAAAGTCCCAAGTCGGTGTGTCAGTCAGGGTAAGCTCTTTGGATAAGGTTTTATTTCAACGTTATCCGTTATCCTGAAAGACGAATGTCAAATGGAGCCCCACACATTACTGCGGATGAATCCATTTTGTTGGAAAGCTTAAGCTTTGATTCTGATGAATGCTGATGTTTTTGCATTATTGACTTGCACAAAGTAATAGCTGAAGAACCCAGTGTTGCCCTGGCCGCGAGTATTATAATTCTTTTACTGTAATTATTTCGGGGGCTTTTGTAATTGACTGGAACTTACGTACAGTTATAGGGAAATATGGGTTAGTGACGAACGGGTAACCAATGCCGAACCCCTGTTTTCAAAATGTTCCGTTAGAGCTACAGGTTTGTTGGCTAGTGCTGCAATCTCGCAATGTACTTGGGAACTTCCTGGAGCAAAATTAGCCATTTTGAACAAAGTGTTCTCTGTGCTAAGTCGTGTTTGTCAGAGGATCATTTTTCATTATATGTGTAAACAT
This sequence comes from Mantis religiosa, assembly GCA_030765055.1. Lineage (NCBI taxonomy): Eukaryota > Metazoa > Arthropoda > Insecta > Mantodea > Mantidae > Mantis > Mantis religiosa. Next base: position 1,698,949 of record JAUKNK010000021.1, on the reverse strand, counting down.
GGATTATTTTTATTAGCACGTTTTAACGGTTGATTACCACGATGTTTCTATGGTGTCATCGTGGGCCAATGGCGAACCGTGTTCGTGATTGGCCGCCCAGTGTTAGCCATTGCCTAATCCCTCAATAGACCGTTACATGTCATTTTTACATCTTCTCCTATGAAACAAAGAATTCGAAGAAAACAAGCAAACAAGAAGAAAAATCACGAAGGAAAACAGTTATGGGGCAGAAATTTTAAAGACTAAGAAGACAGCTGGAGAAACAGCAAAAACGAAGACTGACTTCAGTTCTTCTGAAGAAGAGGAAAGGGAGGTTGAAATACTATATCAAGATATCGATGATGATTGTAAAAGATTTTATGTGCCATATGTTATTAAAATGACATTGACATTTGCCCTTTCTGTGGAGAGTTTGTAAAAAATAACGAGCTCTGATACAAGTGCTCTAAATGCTCAAACAGGACTTGTGCAGCTTGCAGTGTTTGGGAAACAAAAGTTTATGTATGTGATGTTTGTACCTAAGAACACATTCAACATATCTAAATTTGGTAGCTATTTGTTTATAATTTATTATGTTCCATAATGGTGTGACTGTAATCGCGCTACCGGCGTGAAAAATATTTGTGAAGGTGTTTTCATAAATAAAAAGTCCCTGATTCACGAATTTTTTATCTGCATGTCAGCATTTTAATGTAATACATAAATAACATGTTATATAATTGTGTTTTTATCAAAGATAAATTGGTGGAACGGTTCCCTTTGTCATTTCTTGAAAATAGAGCGGTGTTCGCCATTGCCCTCCAAGGGTAGGCATTGGCTAACATTGTTTAGTTTTAAACAAATAAATTAATTAATAAGTAAACAAATAAATAATTAATTAATAACTAAGCAAGTAAGTTTTTTGAGTAGATAGTTAATAAAAGTAAAATTACGGATTCCAAGACAAATAAATAGACTAGATTTTAAATAAATTGGATTTTATGTTCGGGTCATTATATTCACAGAAAATATAAAGCTTAAGCTCTATTTCTTTGGGTTTTGTACTTTATAAATCACGCGCATATTTAAAGACTCTTCAGACTATGGCAAGGACAGAAAATAATCCTGGTCAGAGAAAATATTCTCAACCCGGAATCGAAACCAGGCCCCGTCACACACTACACAGTTTACCTATTGAGCTACGCAGCTAACCGTTTGGTAGTTTTGATGACACAATTCATTCTAATTATCATGAAAACCTTGCAGCTATTAGTGAAGAGATGGGAGAGAGGTTTCGCCAAGACATCAAGGAGGTAGAAAGAAGATAAAAGGAGAGGTGGGATGTATTAATGATGGCTGACTACTTTTGATGTTTGAAGTTTGAAAAGAGATGGCAAACATGCAGCAGCCAGATGCTGGGCAGCTAAGCCGTCATTCAAAGGGGTCATCTAGGCTGTTCGCACTAGTGGCTACTGCAATTTTTTCCTGTTGCTTCACTTATAAATTGCATACTATGTAAATTCTTTGGTCACATTTAATTGCTAGAGCACAGAAATCCCAAACTTTTGCGTTTTAGAATACGTGAACCAAGATATTCTGGTTAGATCCTAGGTATTGGCACTTATGTGAATGAAACTTATGTTTATTTGGCTCCTCACAAAAATAGTGAACAGACATGACGTGGACTGTTTAAAAAGTATTAAAATACTTTTTCTGTGATATTTCCAAACTTATCTTTATTTGTTCAGCACGTTTAATTCGTATATCTCTTATTTTGGAACGAAAACCTGACGTGATGCCTAAAAATAAATAACAAACTCGTGTTCAGCGACCCAAAATTAGTTAAGTTCACATACTTTGTCGCAAGAAAAAAGTTTCAAAATGCTGGGTAGTGAACCACGGCCACGAGGACCGGCATACTTTAAAGCCTCTCCTACTAATGTTTGAGCTTCTGTCCCTTTTATGAGTGCTGCAAAATATGAATTTCTGTCCATAACGAATAATTTTGGGACTGGTAGGAAAAACCAGAAAAATAAAATACACTATAGTTATGATACCTGACCTCGAGATACATGTATTTTTGTTTAAATAATCATTAGAGAAATACTCGACTGTTTTCCACAAGTCTCGATAGCATTGACTTGCATCGTCATGATAGTCGGTAATGCGCAAGGAATTCAGCGACAGGACAAAGAAAGTAACGGTTTGGAACTCAAGAATTAAGAACAAAAAGAGCAAAACAAAAAGGCGGCAACCTAAGGAAGAACTTTGACAGGTATTTTCAACAAAAACCAATGAGTGCGAAGAATGCAAGGGATTAATTAAGGGGCCATTAAATACATCGGATGAATTTTTCTGAAATGGGTAGCTGAGATTGTTCAAGTCGTTTGTAGTTTGGAATTCGACAAACAATCTCTGGTTTCGTTGTACAGTTAAAATATTTATTTAATCTTCTAGATCCAGTACGTCCTTCTGCTAAGACTGCCATTTTGAAACGAAGAGGATTGGCAAGGGAACTAAATGCAAAAATTACCTACTATTACCTTTTGGGTAACTTTTTCTTAATATTATCAGTTGAACTTTCCTCTATAATGAAATTATAGTTTAAAGCACAATACTTATAATATTTGTAAATAAGGTACCACATCTGATATGTTGTACTGTGAGGTTTGCACTTCACGGTAGGTCATATTCAGTCGTAGCTTCTAGGCACTTTGGAATAGACAGGTAATTATTTTTAATTCATGAAATATATATATATATATATATATATATATATATATTCCTCTTTTCCTTATTTTACCGATTTTTTGTTTCCGTTTATTTACTGTTTTCTGTTTTTCTACACATATACACTATACACATTCATGTCCAAGACGGGACTAAGTCACGACGCTCTACGTGGCGGACGCTAATGCTACAGGCACTAACGACCACGGCTACGAGGGCCGGCCTCATTAGCCTATCACTTAAGTTAAATCTTTCTCTACAAATTGGTACTACTGTTGAATATGGAAGCTGCTGGGTAACCAAGCCAGTACAAAAATAAACAAGCTATTTTCTCTGTTTGCTTTCAACAGTTTTTCTGTGAATGGCATGTTTTATATAAACGCCGCGAGGTTATATATTATATAATTATATAAAGGATGTGGTTCAAATCCTGTTATGACCGTCCTACCTTCTGTTTTTCGGCTTTTTCTCCAGCATTATTGGTAAATTGCCGGGAACGTACCTTGAACTTTGTATTGGAACTTAAATCCTCTTTCCCATTAACAATTAATTTAACGTGTCAACCGTCTATTCTGCTCTGCAGTCAGAATAGTTGTTAAACACACAAAAAAGCATGTTGGATTCTTTTAAAATAATGAATCCTGATGCATTTAATGAAGAATAATTTGAAGTTAACAGAAAGATATCCTCGTTAATAACTAGCACTAGTGTATTAAATTAGGCCAGTGAAATAAGATGGTCTGTATCTACATCTGTACCAATTAGTTTGTTACGTTTAATAGTTTGAGGTAATGGGACATGGAATTAGTAACTTTAACATAATGAGGTCATTTATTAGTCTCCCCAAGTTTGAATAAAGTGCAATACTTCCTCTAATATTTAGGTAGCAGAGCGGCAAAAATATTTTAAAATATGACGACGATAAATATATTTTGCCAAATATGATTTTCATAAAAATGTCATTTTCCTGGCAGTTCAGCAGTTCTCTCTCTTCCATTTCATATCTCAGAAGGTTTGGACGTTCCGTTTTACTCTTACTTTTTTCTTACTAAATCCATGCAAACCTGTTTAATATATCTACTAGATTATGGAATTCAGTGTTTATTACTAGCTTTATTTGAAGGAGATGTCTCTATAATTTCTTATTTATGTTTCGTACCGCCAATAAAAGTTGTCTGAACGTATCTGTATAAATAAAACAAATTTGGATTAGTTAGTTATTTATTCTGCAATTGGGGGCGAAGTTTAAATACGACAGAGCTACAATTAAGTTAATAAATTTAAAACTTTCTGATAAACAATATCTTTTGTCTTTTTTTGTGGTGCGTATATATCCAACGCGCGAACACGTGACGTACAATAAAATTGTCCATGAGAGAAACAGGGAAACTCCAAGCTGATTCCACAAACTTCCAACGACTGCCCTTGCGATGACCATAAATAAACGCAAGTGAAATTGTAGGTGCTTAAAATCAAAACGTAAATCTGTTAAAATCATCGGAATACGCGGGATCAAGATATCCTCTGCTTTGCACCTTCCCTTGATGATTGTTGCCTCGATGACGTTATTCATTAGCTTTTTCACAGTTAGTCTCAGTCCATTGCACAGTCGTGGTTGGTTAATGTTACGCAGCATGATCACAACTGATTCTACTTTTAATTTTAAAATTGTGAAGTGGGAATGCAGGTAATTCTAATGAATTTAAAAACTCTGTGGGATAGTGGACTACATCATCGTGGTTTATAACCTTGTCAACTGATTTTTACGAAAAGAACTCCCCCGGAAGAAAATTCTATATGGTCACACTGATATCATCGACATCTGTATATTTTGCGGCCAATATTGCTCATTCACTCAGCCAATTATAGTTAGCATACTGTTGCGTTATGTCCGGAGAAACATGCCGAATAAGCTCCTCTTTTGAGTCTGTGAAGTGACAGAAATCTGTGGGTAATGTAATTAATACGGTCGATATGTCAATGGCGACTTTGTCGGGGACGAGTGAAATATTTTTGAAGACTTTGGCAAGGAGTGGAATATCTTTGTGCTTTGTAATGCTTTTGTTTATTGAAAATAAAAGGTGTGTGTGCTTGTTTTAAGCAAATGTTTGTGAGTGTACTTTTATATTTAGTTAATAACCCGATCCATCATACGTCAGTTCATTTTGTGTGTGTGTGTGTGTGTGTGTGTGTGTGTGTGTGTGTGTGTGTGTGTGTGTGTGTGTGTGTGTGTGTGTGTGTGTATATATATATATATATACATACATTCATGTTGATAAAAATTACACATAGTTTGAAACCGCATCCAAGTCGGCACATACTCCAGAACTTGACTCCATTTTAAGCTTTCGAAAATGGAATAGATTTTAAGAATTAAATGATGCTCATTTTGTAAACACATTATTAATTAAAATTAAATGGTTATGCCTTCGAAATCAAAGTTTATTAGATGTCCCAATTAAGCTGGTAGTTTTCTAATGAAGTCATCGTACCTGTCGCGTTAAACAGTTTCCGAATTTAAAAGTTGTCTTCTTTAATGTAAATTTATATTGGGGAATTCATCCTTAAAAAATTAATCCTTTTAAATACTACTTTTAAAGCAGATCCGTGGTTCAAATCCCGGCCATGGCATTGCATTTTTCAGTTGGCTCTAATTAATTAAAAATCACCCATATACCAGAGTAATGTATTTAAAAGGATTAATTCTTTAAGGATTAATTCCTCAAAATAAATTTACATTAATCTACGACAAAAAATCCTGGTAATTAAGTACTTACAATAGTAAGTCGCCACAAGTGGTTGTCTCAAATATGAGAACCCTAAAGTGGTCTACCGGGAAATATGATGAGTCAAATGGAGAATTTAATGTCAGGAAGGCACGTTGTTCATGGTAGCTCAAGGGGTAGAGCAACTGGACGGAAACCAGTAGATCCATGGTTCAAATCCCGGCCATGACATTGGATTTTTCAGTCAGCTCTAATGAATTGTCTTCTTTATTCCCTCTCTCTCTCTCTCTCTCTCTCTCTCTCTCTCTCTCTCTCTCTCTCTCTCTATCTCTCTCTGATAAAATAGCACTTTCACTTATATTTTTCCTTCAACATAAACTGCGTTGTACGCTTACTTTCCAGCTGGCGTTCATCCTCTATCTGATGTACATTTCAAGTGTTAACAAATTGAAACGAAAGCGGGGCTTTATTTAAAATCTGTAATATTCTTTCACTTTCTGCACCTTTCAACAACATATGTTCCACCTGAGATTTTAACAGCAACACATCCTTTGAGGCACACTTGATTCACAAAAGAACACTCAAGTGAAAGAAGAGAGAGGGGTAGTAGGGAGGGAGGGAGGGAGGTATTGTAGCCTCGTTCATTGCATCCCAGGCGGCATCAAAGCTTTCCCTTCTGACCACGCCTCCTCACATGTAAGCAATTATAAGGGTCTTCCACCCTTAAACATATGGGTCGTCCTTCTTAATACGTTCAGCAAGTTAAAGCACTGTTGCAATATTTCTCTTGTGTCCTCAGAAATTAGCTTAAACTGTGCAAACATGCTTCCTATGTATGTTAATTAAGTTTATATTTATAGAAGTTACATAGTGTTTTACTTAGTGTAGTTTTATACATTTATTAGTGTTTAATAGTTATTGGCGTTTAGCACTTGCGTAATTTAATTAAGATGTGGAGACCGTGGGTATCGAACCTAACATGGATTTCCATTCATACTTGTAATATATATCTAACAGTATTTCTAAACTTTCTCGAGTTGTAAAGCGTTTATGACATATTTAATTATTATGCGGAGTGTACGTGATTACTTATTTAAATTGTGTTTAGCAGAAGAGCCCCCCTCCCCCAAAAAATATACTGCTTAACGTTATTCAAACTTGTAAAATTGGCAGACATCCTTGTTAAAAGCTTCGAAAATTTAAAAAGAGTTAATAGAGTTTCCTTACTAGTTTTTCTTTAATACATTGGTTCGTCTTTTTTACTTTTTTTTACTTTTGAAGTGTTTATTGCTTTGTTAAATCAACAAAAATTCACCAACTGTAGCTGCCATAGAATAAAGGAAAATGTTTTAGAATAAATCGGCTCACGATTGCAATAAACAAAGCTCTAACGTGCAGTCTTTGCTTATAAATTATTATTAACTACCAGAATATCCAAAGTGCTTCTTTAATTCGCATGTAAATATCCCTCGCAAATTCATAAACATTGATGCAATTTAACCCTTTGAAAATTGTAATGATATTTTACTAAACGTTCTTTAGATATTATGCTAATAATACGCACTTAGTTCTTGTACGTAATATAAGTACTAATAGCATAACATAGGTGACATATCTCTTTTCGGTCATGTTACAAAGCGTTGTAACATTATCTATTACTTATAGGAAACATTAATCATTGCTTTATTTATATTTTGCCTCTAAACGTTATGTTAAACAACGGCAACCTTGGATATTCTCAGCTGTAAACACGTGCCTAGCATTCTTCACCTCTGACCCCGGTTGGTGTTTTCTAAGATGTTTATGACATTGTGGTTAGGGGGAGGAATAGTTTTCCCCTACAAAGAGAGCCGGTTGGGGATGGTTTAAACGCGGCCACTATACAGACAGAAAGATTGAAATTTTCCACATAACGTTTTATAGTGAAAAGCCTTATTTGCTAAAATATCATTTGTTTACGATTTTGTTAAATATATTTAATACTGAATTCTCTACAACGTTTGAAACCAAAACTTTTATTTTAAAATGTTTGTCAAGAAAAATCAACCTAGAATCAGAATCCGATTGTGACTTTACTCTTGAAGTCATTTAAGTACCCAAACATGACATTCAAAAGGACATGTACAATTGACTGCAAATAGTGTGTGAAATTTTAAAGTCTTTAATTTTTTTGTACTGTCCATTTCTGACATTTTTTACATTTAAAATATTCCTTATGGTGCAGTTTTTAGTCATTTTATCTCAAATTTCCATTGTTAAGCGTTTCTTCGCGATGCTGAGGAGGTACTGTTCCTACGCCCGGGAATTAGATACTGTACTGTTTCTATTTTGAGAAAATAAATTTTCATCTCATAGACATTTCAGGATTCTGAGGAGTTGCGATAGGTAACATTTCCTATCCTCGAGAGACAACTTTCCTGCGGGGGGGGGGGGGATGTGTAATACCTGCCTATATAGATTGGAGATCGCACACTACACTGTACATAAGGTGATATTGAAGAGGGCTGCCAAGTATTTCCGATAACCGAATATGTATTACGTTAGCGAGAAATCATGGTCATTGAAAAATTTGTTTTATTTGGTTGGATTTTTTTTAAATGCATTATGTGCTTATGGTCTAGATTTAATTCAGATTCAAAAATACGTTATAATAGACACTCTATATCTGAAGCACTATCAGTATGACTTTAGTACACCTTATGTTGGAATATTAAAGTACATAATTGCTTGCAGCTATTCTCTAGTAAGTACTTAGAGCAATGGTCAGTTTTTCCTTAATATCTGATTATAAAAGCATGCCGTTTGTCCATCAGAATAGCATATACAACTGTAACGACCTATGCATAAATATATATGAAATAAATTACATATTTAAGGTTATGGCCTAAGTTATTTGAGATTATGTGGTAAAAGATGCTATCTATTGATCTATCTATCGATCTATCTATCGATCTATCTATATATTTATTTATTCATTGTGTATTCATGTATTTATTCGTGTATTCATGTATTTATTTTATTATGTGTTCATGTATTCATTTAATTATTTAATTAAGCAAAGCATGATTTACCGAAAACAGTTTTCCTCCTAGGCAACCGCCAATGCATTAGTGCAACTCTTAATGTTCTACGCAGTATCGCTCATTCATGGTGGGGCGGTGACGCTTCCATATTACTTCAACTATATCGTTCCCTAATTCGGTCGGTGCTGGATTATGGCTGTATCTTCTTTGGCTCTGCTTCCACATCAGTCTTGCGCAAGTTGGATATCGCTCTGTACCGTGCTCTTCGATTTTATCTGGGTGCTATGCTTTCTACACCGACGAATGCACTTTTGGTTGAGGCCTCAGAACCACCATTGGAGATCCGTCGACACCTCTTAACCCAGCGCTTTCTATTGCGAGTTTTCTCCGTGGACGCCCACCCAGTATTGTGGACGTTGCAGTATCTCGCTGCTAATTATCTCAACGCGGATTTTCCTGTTTTACGACGATTGCCCTTACTCTTACTGGGTTTTCGGGATCTACACCACGCTTTTCCCTTAATTTTGAAAGGTTCCTCTCTTCCGGGGTTTCAATATCCATATGATTTACACTTCCTGAATATTTCGGTGCATTAACCTTCCTGACTACATCATCCGCAGCCCTGACGTGAACGTCGCCCTCTCTCATTTCTTGCAGGTCACATGGCCAGATTTCACCACGATCTACACCGACGATTCTAAATCTGCTGATGGAGTAGATTATGCATACCTCTGTCCTTCTACTAATGCCCTGGCTCGATACCGCCTACATATGGAGGCTTCCAACTACACTGCGGAGGTTTTGGCCATTCGTGCCGCTTTGCAATATGGTATTTCTCAGGGGTTCCCCAAACTGCTGGTCTTAACCGATGCGCAGAGTGTGCTGCAGAGACTCTCATCTCCCCTCTGGACGAGAGATATGCACTGTTATCTTTACGAGATACTGACGTTGGTGAACAACGCTACCATAGCCGGACATCAAATTCACTTCCTTTGGATCAGAGGGCATGTCGGAATTCGATACAATGAAGTCGCCGATCGCCTGGCAAAAGAGGGACTCACCCAAGGCACCTTTCAAGGCATCCAACTGCCCTACACGTATTTCTTCCCGGTCCTTCAGCGTGACGCCTATTGCCGCTGGAATGACGCCTGGATTCGTTCGCAGTCCATCAAAGGCAAACTCTACGCCGCCGTTCAGACGCATCTATCCACGACCCCTTGGTTCTCCAGCTTCAGGATTGCACGCCGACATCTCACCTCCATCATTAGAATGCGACTTGGACATGGATGTTACCCTGCGCATCTACACCGACTATGTCTCATTGATTCCCCTGTATGTCCTGATGACCCAGGCGAAACCGCTGATCTCAATCATCTCCTGTTCAGTTGCTCTCGCTACCGAGCCCACCGTTCTTCCTTCCTCCGCCGCCTACTTCAACAGTCTGTTCCTTTTCCCGCTAGCGTCAACACCATATTACAGTTATGCCACAAACCTGTATACCAAGCTCTTCTGCAATTTCTTAAAGAAAATGATCTACAGATCTAGTCTCCTCCCATCCTCTTAAATTTCCTTTCATTATTTTTCTTATTTTTCCCTTCGATGGCCATATGGGATTTTACCAATGCTTTTACATGCAAAACCGATGTATGGCCAAAACAAATGCAATAATTTGAGCTGGTCCACAGGTCCACAGGAAGCTGATGACGTCTCTGCCATATACGGCATCCATCTTTGATGACTAGAACCCGGATTTGTAGGCATAATGTAATGGTGAGATAAGCAAGCGTATGGGTGCAAAAAATGAAACAAATGAGCACCTAAAATAAAAATTGAATCACAAACATATTGTTTGCTAGAATTCTTACCTTACGTAAACTTATTACAGTATACGAGCAAGGTCATCTTGAGATTTTCTGCTGTGAAGCTCATGCGTTTGTCAGTGAATAATTTTTTATACAGTGAAAATGTCGCATGGAGCTACTGAAATATCGAAAAGTACCACACTTCTTCTTGAGTGAATTCCTCTTCGAGATACGTTCTGTTCCACAAAGATTTTTCGAAATTTTTACAGTGTTTCTTAACCAGGGTTTTTCGTTAATATCTTACTGAATTTCTCAAAGGCAGTTTTAACAATACCGCGAGTCTCTGAAGACAACATTACTGAACTTTCATGTATCAAAGAAAGTGAATGTTCCAAGGTATTATTTCGAGTATCCAACTGCGCTATAATAGCAGGTATTTTTGAGAAACGATTATGGATGTACTCTATCTTATGTTGAATGACAATATTAACAAAACATTCCGCACTCTGGAAATTCTACTTGCATCTTCTGTATCTAAGAAGTATAACCTTATTTTACTTCATTGAAATGTCCTGCGTAGTATGACAGCCTTTTTGAACTCTAGGCGGTGACAGTACACTTTTTTTACGCTAGGGACAAGGGGATGCACATCTTTATATTGGCTCCTAACTGTTTTAGCGAGACGATGAAAACCGCCTGAATGATTAAATGATGGCTAGCAGTGAAAATATACTTTTAAATTTACATGCTTTGGATAAAATGAACTATTTTAATTAAAAAGTGTAAAATAAGTAAACTCCGTATTTCAGCAAAAAGGCATTTATAATCATTTTGCTTAGAAATCCGGGTCCTATTGATGACTCTTCTGCTACTGGTTGTTACTATGACTTTATCTCAGTGTATGCGTGTAAGAAGAGACTGTGTTGCGTTGTTTGAAAATCATAATAGAGGCTAATAAATGAGCTGTTTGAAACAGTTTGCCGCCTGTTTTGAAGATTTAGAATTAACCTGATTCTGAATCTCAGCACTAGAAACTGTAACAATCTAAGTATTATATCCGCTGTCGAGGACTATCAGTAAGTTTGATTGAAATGCTAAGCGCAGAATCTTCTTGCGGCAACTGTCAAGTATGTTTAACCAAAGCGCGGTCTTTTGGCGCTACGGACTCCCGCAGTAGAATGATTTTTTAAGATAAGACACGAGAGAAAATACATGAATGTTATAAAAACGACGCTCCTTTATTACCCAAGGAAGTCCTTACATCATACATTTCTAAATCTTCTATTCAAATTTGAAACACTATTTTTATTCTTTGACTTGCTGAATTCTAAGAATCATTTTTGCCGTTCTAATTTGCAGAATTGGCAGGCGTGTTCTTTTATGCAGTTCTGTGAAATCCGGAAGTACACTACAAGCCCAAGATAACGGGGTCGTTAGGAACATCATTTATCCCCACGTTATAATCTCACCGCGGTATATAGAGATCTAACACTAGAAGGCAAAAATCATTCCCGCCCAGTTGGAGGAGGGAAATATGCATGCAATAATAAATTACAGTACAGTGTTAAACTCTCGTATAAAAACTAATGCAAATGTAAGGCTTGCGAGCACCTTTACCTACCAAGCCAGCTGACCAGAACCAAGCGAATTGTTGCATCAGTTTCATATGGTACTCTGACAACGTACTCGTCAGAAAAGTTGTACAGTCCTTGCAAGAAATGTCAACACAATTTACCTGCCATAATTAATTGTGTAAATCTGTATATTAATGCATGCATTTTTGCAGATATTCTAAATGAGTTTATTCAAGTTGTTCAATACTAGATAGGCTGTCTTCTTCATTCGTTTAGGACGGATATCATGGTTTTCTATAAGCATTTTATATTTGTTGTCTTTTTCCATTTAAACCCTTTTTCTCTCATTATTCTGTTTAAGGATGACTTACTGCCCTAAATGTTTTCTCTTAATATAACACTACCCAGCGCAATTTTTGCGGCAAAGCACCTGATAAGTGAATAAGACTAATCAAGGTCTCCTGATTTCATAAATGTCATTTGTTTTCGTGTATCACGTCTAGTTTTCACGTTAATTTCGACTGGAGCAGTTTCTGTCTACCAAGAACCTCTATCGTCACTTGATGAAGCCAGGTATTCAAGGTCCTAATGTGGAAACAAAATACAGTCGTGACTGGAAATGCGTTTGGGTCAATGCAACCAACTGTAACCATCCGTCGATATGGAGAGAAACTATTTATGAAGTTGTTAATGAAACGGTTCCAACTGTAGAAGATGTGGCGTCACGGGAGAGTGAATTTGAAGATCTGTGGCGTATGTGTAGAAGATGATACACTTGAACATCGCTTGTACAACTGTCAGCGGGCTGACTTGATTTGGACCTCCATCCAAGACACATTACATAAACTTCGTCCAGAAGAATACTTACGTTCGGTACCACAGCTGGTACAACTGGAGTTTCGTTTCAAAGACACGAAATTTCATAATTTTGCAGTGTGGTTGGATGCTGGTACACTACATTAGCTGCTGAAAGTAAGGCGAGGAGACACTGTTAGGAAAGCACCTACGTATATTTTTAAAGGAGCAGAGATGGACCTATATACGGAAGAAAACCTTGCGTTCTCTGGAGCCATACATTTATCACTTGGAACAAATGCAGATCAAATAACCATTTAAGCAAATAGAACCCTTCATTTGTCTCACAGTACAAGCCAATAAAACAAGAAATTTTCTTACCCGGTACCCATTCCCGTCTTAAATAAATTAAATAAAAAAAAAGAGTAAAAAATAAAGAAATAAAAATAATAATAATAAATAATAAAATAATACAAGAAAAAAATTAAAAACAAAAAATATTAAAATGAAGTAAAAGAAAAAAAATGTAAAAAAAAAAAAAAAATAAGTGTTGACACCGGGGGTTAAAAACAATTATAAATGGTGCCTTAATTGACCTACAAAAAGTAATTTTAACACCGGTACAAGTCAAACTGGAAATTATGAAGCAGTTTAAGGCTTGGACAACACAAGCCCCTATTTTCAAAATATTGCAAGCAAGTTTCCATATTTATCAGATGCAAAAGTTAAGGAAGGCATTTTTGATGTGCCACAAATTAGAAAGCTGCTGAAAGACCAAAACTTTGGAAAGACGATGAATGCCATAGGACTTTCTGCATAGATTTCAATGAGAGACATCATGATGAAATTGATAGGAAAGAGTGAACAGCACGAAACAGCAATAAAAACGATGTTGGATCACACGAAGAAGTTGGGGTGTACAATGAGCCTGAAGCTGCAGTTCCTTCATTCTCATCTCAGCCACTTTCCTGAAAACCTTGTGACTGTTAGTAAGAGATGGAAGAGAGGCTTAACCAAGATATTAAGGAGGCAGAAAGAAGATACCAGGGGAGGTGGGATGTATCAAACATGGCCAAATACTGTCGCGAACCAATTATTTACGATAGTGCGCCGCAGAGAGATAAGGGACAGATAGTGCCGGACGAAGATAAAAAGCTTGCCTAAGCAGATAAATATAGCGCGGAGATAAAAGGTATGGAAAAACAAATAAAGTGAGGTAAATGGAACATCCTAGTTACATTTTGATTGATACAGGACATTCGGTTTCTTGTTTGTTCCAGAAATATCTAGTAATATGGGTAGTGGAAATTAATTATTCTTTCACACTGGCCGTGTGTAGGCTAAATTGTGGAAACGTAGAGTCAGACTGAAAAATTCAATGGCATACCCAGGATTTGAACCACGGATCTTCTGGTTTCCGTCCAGCCGCACTACCATTGTGCTACTATGGCCAGCGTGCCGATATGACATTAAATTCTCCAACCGACTCGTATTTTCCCGGTCTCATAAACGCATGAGACAACTACCTTAATGGCGACTTACTACATGTAAGTACTTTAAGGCCCGTTTTTTTATAGTAAACCACTATTAGGTTAATTAATGGAAATTACTTATTCTTTCACACTGGCCGTGTGTAGGCTAAATTGTGGAAACGTAGAGTCAGACTGAAAAATTCAATGCCATAGCCGGGATTTGAACCACGGAACTTCTGGTTTCCGTCCAGCCGCACTACCATTGTGCTACTATGGCCAACGTGCCGATATGACATTAAATTCTCCAACCGACTCGTATTTTCCCGGTAAACCACTTAGGAGTTCTCATAAACACATGAGACAACTACCTTAATGGCGACTTACTACATGTAAGTACTTTAAGGCCCGGGATTTATAGTTAACCACTATTAGGTTAATTAATGGAAATTACTTATTCTTTCACACTGGCCGTGTGTAGGCTAAATTGTGGAAACGTAGAGTCAGACTGAAAAATTCAATGCCATAGCCGGGATTTGAACCACGGATCTTCTGTTTTCCGTCCAGCCGCACTACCATTGTGCTACTGTGGCCAACGTGCCGATATGACATTAAATTCTCCAACCGACTCGTATTTTCCCGGTAAACCACTTAGGAGTTCTCATAAACACATGAGACAACTACCTTAATGGCGACTTACTACATGTAAGTACTTTAAGGCCCGGTTTTTTTTATAGTAAACCACTATTAGGTTAATTAATGGAAATTAATGTCATATCGGCACGTTGGCCATAGTAGCACAATGGTAGTGCGGCTGGACGGAAACCAGAAGATCCGTGGTTCAAATCCCGGCTATAGCACTGAATTTTTCAGTCTGACTCTACGTTTCCAATATGGGTAGTGGTATATATAAGGAAGCCGAGACTCGCCAAGACAGTCGTAAACAGTAGTAAAACAGTGTCGTAATTGAAGCTAGTGTGTGATGAAAGTGGGCGCCTTTGTTTGTGGTTAACGACCTTGTTAGATTCTACGAACCCACAAAGTCACAATATTGTTGGTGATTGAAAAGAGTTGGCAAACATGCAGCGGCCACACGCTGGGCAGTCATTCGTCATTCACAGGGGACATCTAGGGCTGTTCGCATTAAAAGTGACCAATTTTTTCCTGGTGTTGTTTCACGTATACATTGCCTTCATGAATTCTTTGGTCATATTTAATAACTATAACAAAGGAACCTCGAACTTGTGCCTTTCAGCAGAGACTCTATTTCTACCCTAGATATTGACACTTACATAGATGAAACTTGTTTATTTGGCCCCCTCTCACAAAAATAGTGCAACAGACACGTCATAGGTTCTTTACAAAATATTACTATATTTTCTAAATATTTCCACACTTATTTTAATTTGTTTAGTACTTTTTATTCCCATATCTCTTATTTTTGAGTACCTGTTGCATGAAAACCTGACATAATACGTAGAAAGGAATAATGGATTTGTGTGTTCAATTACTCAAAATTAGTTAAGATCACATGTCACATCTCTTGCTACAAGAAAAAAGCTTCAAAGTGCTGGGTGGTTTAATCGTTATTGTCGAAGTCATCTGAATCTACTACTCGTTTCGGAAGGCCGTGCTTTTTACCTGGAGTTCCAAAGTTCTGATCTTCATTTTGCTTGAGTTTTTTAACAATTCTTTTCACTTCTTTCTGACACTCCTGTGTCATATGATGTGCATTTTAGCTTTTCGAATATTTTTTTAAAATCTTCTGATGTAGCCAGTTATTTGCTTTTAGCTTCTTTCTTCATGTATGCTTATTCATTTGAAACGATTTCTCTGCTATAACTGTATAATGCTTTGGATCCTAATTTACGAAGTACACTGATATCATAATTTATGTAATGATCAATGTGTGACAAATTCGCTATACCACTATACTCACTTCTTATGGAAAAGATACAATTCTGTCTTCAATAGCACGCTGCACAAATTAAAAAAAAAAAGTTGCATCTCTGAATTAGCAAGTTCTGTGCCTCAAATGCGGACGACATAACTACCCTTCCTTCCCTTCCCTCCCCACCGGCAGTGTGTGATTTCATTCTCAGTATTAATATAAGCTGGTGAGACAATAGTTGTGGTACTTTCCTGGAAAGCAGCGGTCTGTCAACGACCACGGGTGGTGGTGAAAATTATACTACAGAACCTCTGTTTACGGAATATTTTTATTTCAACTTTTCAAATAAAAATAAAATAAAATAATGAACTACAATATGTTTAACGGAACATATTCTTTATTCTCATCAATATTATTGTAAAAATAACACCCATAAGCTCTTTTAATTTGAGAAGCCAAATTTTGCCTTTGTGCTTTTAAATTCAGCTGACCACAAATGTAACAAAAATTATTTTTATCATTTACACATTTGCCAGACATTTATCTTCCTATTTCCTAATGCTTAAGAAAACACATTATTAGAAACACTACACTTGTTAATTCAAAACTGAGAACACATACGATTAGCTTCTATTAGCTTCTACTCTTTTTTCAACTATGCAGGACAGTTTGTGTCTGCAACGAAACCTTCCTTGTCTGCTGTTGGAGTAAACATTCACCTGGAGGGTAAAAGCATAGTTTTGGAGAGGCTCATTGTTGGACATTGTCATTCCTGAAGACATAGATAACAATCATATAAAGCAAATATATCATTTGTTGCCGTATTTATTGCCCTAATAAGATAAAACTACTTTCTTTTAATCAGCACATTTACCACCCTATGCTAATATTCATGATAACGGTTCTTTTTAATATTACAAAAAACGGGTGGGTGATGGAGTATTTATAACTTTATTTTTGGATTTTGCCCATACAAATACGTAAGAATCAGCAGAAATTATTTATTTAACATTTTCATCGTTGACCAGTGTTATTTGTAATTATTTCAGAAATTGTCCTTATTAGAAAAACAAGAAGGTGAATTCTACACTTTAACACACTCCCTGTATAAATAAAACCTTAAGGTGGTCCCATTAAAGTCAAATTTAACTCAAATTATGTGGTGTTGAGAAATAAGACAGCCGTGAAAAATCAAACAAGGCTATAAAATGCACAGAGCATTATAAATATTCATCAAATAATGAATGTACTATTAGACAGAATATTTGCGTTAATTATATTTTCTGTATAAGGGCATTGTAGTATTATTTCATCTGGTTAAACAAAAACGACATTCTGGTGGTTCAATTCTGTATGAATAACTATTTTTCCCCTTGCAGTGTGAATGGATATTTCTAGAATTCAGAGAATTAACATCTCCTTTGGAAAAATTGTATATAATCAAGGAACGGACAAGGGGAGTAAAAGAAATAGGTGAAATTTCGAGGAAGAGAAAAGGGTGTGTAAGAGATAGAGGGATATTTCCAATGAAGAGTGGTCAAAAGGATATTATGAAACCGGATATGTAATTTGAATGATAGAACTTTCAGGTGCGCTTTAGATGATGAGAATTTAAAATATTATTGTGCAATTAACAGGATTAAGCTAATTTTTGATTAAATATTTTCCAGGACGTTGGAAAACGCCATAAAAGCTCACAAAATATTTTCAGATACACCAATTAATATTGATCAGTAAGTATATGTGTAACATCTTGTTGTTATTGGTTTATGTGTTCAGAATAAATATTTCTTGTACAAGAGGGACATTTGTATTACCTCATCAAGAATTATTAATTTTAGATAGGTATAGTTTTATATTTCAGAAACGATTTAATAGAAGTTGTTAACATTCTCTATTTCCTATTTTATCGTATGTGTGCTGTAAAATCTTATGGTTAATCAAATGAAAGTTGTGGATTTTTAATTATTCACTGCCTTACTGTCCTTGGGAAAATACACTTTGGTAATCATGGGCCTCACAGTATGTATAGTACACCATGAAATTCAACTGCAGAAGAATACTTCTACTGAAGCTCCGAATATAATCGTAAGTATACTTCATTTAGAATGCAGTGAAGAATCAGCCTTATGCTATGAATGGCTACATACTGTAACAGTATTAATCTGCCTTGACGATGAGCTCCAGTTTGAAGCAGCAAGTAATCTTGTCTCAATCTCGAGTAGAGTCCTATCTCAGGATATGCGGGGTGTGTAATAAAAGTAAGGATGACACCATAATCTTAAGTTTGAAACGTTTAATAACGTTTTAAATATTCGCTTAAATCGATAACTTACCGACCAATGGAAATATACATTCAAATATATGTCCGGAGTTAACGTACTTGAATCCCATACTAGGCGATAACACGTGATTCTATCATTGTGACAAGAAATGACGCCTCATTGAGCTACGTTTTGCCCCAATGGCGATCAGTCCAGAAGTGTCCACGATTCTGCCCAGAATATCCCATTCAGCTACCAAAATTCTCCTAATCAGCTGCCCTTTTTCTAATGACTCTTAAGACCCTCACTACTAGCTTCATTTCTACATTACTGAAATTTTCTGCTTTCCACACAAAATCTCTCAATAAATTTCTAAAAAAAATAGTCTCGCATAGTCCACGAACTCCAAGCTAACCTGCCGTACCTAATCTGTCAACTTTTGATAGTTATTTTGCCCTCTCGTCGCCTAACCTACCTAACTTCTCCCAGCTGGCTGGGCACCAACCCTCGTTAATTACCTTACATAATCACATCTTACCCCGAGCCAAACTGTACTCATAATTAACTGCCAAACCTAAAAATCTAACATTTAACGTAAATGTACAGAATTTTATATTATTATAAGCATTAATTTTTACAACTGGTCCATAATTTCTGTATCACTACTTACCATCCTGTATATGACAAAACAAATGGTACTGGATGAACCAACTAACCCTATTCACCAATGTGATGACCCCTTTCCTATCCCTTACATAATACAATTCAACTACCATGTGTGCCTTCTATGTGTAATAATGCCTATGTTTACTATCCTTGCACTTCCGGGAAGCCTGGAAATAACAAATACTGCCAACATTACACAGAGTTACAGTCGGTTTGTCACTTTTTCCCTCCTTCTTGCCTTTCTTTTTAAATGCGTCTCCAATTATTAAGAGGTCTCCGCAGTTATTTAGAAGTTTTCAGGCTTTAGTAAAATGAGGCTTATTTGTCAGCTTTATCTTGGTTTCGGGAGCAACATTTATAAATCATGTGTATCAGTTATTTCAATCTATAATAGCCGGAAATATTAATACTCTGTGATAAATATATGTGTAGGTGATGGATTATCAACAAAAATTCCTGTATGTATCGTTTCGATCATTAGTTAATGGAATCTAGATTTCATCCATGATTGCAATAGATTATCTTGACGACCTTCTACTTCAAAGTTTCTCTTGAGACAAATATCTGCTAGCTTTAGGCGCTGACCAATACAAAATTAATTCACACCATTTCTTTCCTTAAAATCTCTGTCGGCCTTCCACGTTTGAGATCTTAAATGGATGTAATATAGCAATGTTAATGTAGCAGCAGCTGATCGGTTTATTATAAAATCAATCTGGAAGCTTAAGACAGCAGGTCGATACAATCTCGATGTCTGTTGTGACCATACAAAGTAATTAAGAATCGCACAAATGACAGTCCATTCCCCCAGTATTAATCATCACCCGCCTATCATGCAAACAAGTGATCGCGATAAATAAGAGAGTATATCGATTATATGTGGTGTTATAGACAAACACTAATTAAAACTCTGTGATTTCAAGTTCATAAATATTTATTGATCCAGTATATAATGATTTGCAAGAGAACAGGGAGATGAAATGTGTTACATTAAATCCTGAAGTTCAGTGGCTGCTTTAGTATTTTTGCTTACTTGCTGCATTCTCTTACTTTCAGTATATCGTCTTTCTTATCTCTGGACTACTTAATTTCAGTTAACTTTTAAAGCTCAACTTTCAAAATTAACATGATGCTAGGGACACTATATTTTAAGCCTAATACATAATTTAAAAACAAAAGTAATTTCGAATTGAAAACTACTTTATTATTTTTCAAAATATTCTCTTTTATGAACAATACACTTTTACATCCGTTTAAAGCATTTTTCAAAGCATTTATTCCAGTTTTCTTGAGACACCTCCAAAACATGGTTTTTGAAGCTATCAACGGCTTCTTCTGCCGACGAAAATCGTCCATGCAATTTATTCTTGATGTTCGGGAACAAAATGAAGTCATTGGCTGCCAAATCAGGACTGTATGGCGGATGATCCATCAATTCGAATTTCTGAGCTTTCAAATACTCTGTTGTTAGACGAGCTGTGCGTGCGCTCACATTGTCTTGATGAAGAACGGTACTGCGGTTCTTATTGGTTTTCCTTACTTCACCGAAGACTTCCGGCAAACAAATGGTTGTGTACCATTCGGCATTGAGCATTTTACGTTCTTCTAAAGGCATTATTGCCACATGGCCAGTTTGGCTGAAAAAGCAGGCGATCATTTTCTTCGAAGTGCTTCGTGTGCGAACAACTGTTGTTGGATTTTTTCATCTCGAAACACCCATACAGTCGACTGCTGTTTACGTTCCGGCTCATACTCATAGATCCATGATTCGTCACCTATTACAATCATATGTACGTCTTTTGAGGTACCACCATTGTATTTCTTGAGCATTTTGGTACACCAGTCGACACGAGCATCTTTTTGAGATTGCATCAAATTATGTTGGATTCAACGGGAGCAAACCTTTTCCACGGATAAATAATTATGGAATATTTTATATATGCTGGTGGAACAAATAGCTAGAGTTGCTTCAACTTGCAATATGCCATATGACGATCTTGCATTTTGTTTCCAACTCATTTTGGACGATCTTCACGAACTTCATCATTGAACGAACGGCGGCCACGATTAAATTCGTTATACCAGCGTTTCGCAGTGAAAGGATGGAGCTTCGTCGCCAAATGTGGAAGTTAGTTGATCGATGCACTCTTTGTCTTGATAATCCACGTCGAATGTCGTAATAAGTCACTGCACGAATATTTTCACGATTTAACTCCATGTTTTTACCAAGACAATTTTAAACTTACTGTAAACAAAACAGATGACGCTCTATTGAAAAAATGTCTGAAGTAGATTATAGTCAACAATGTCAAACTTTCCATTGCAAACGTCAGATGGTACCTACAACATTCAGGTTCGCCAAGGCTCAAAATATAGTGTCCCTCGATAAACATATAGGTACATGTAGTGCCCATCTCAAATTTGTGCGATTATCTATGAGTTCTCAAGAGGTATGTTAATCAAGCACAGTTGGCAACGTTTCTTAAATGTAAAAATATAAAAAAGTGAATAACAAAAATACTAAATGTGGTTGTAGCTTTCGTTTAGTTCTCTGTGGTGTCTTTCACCTTTTAAACTACAATTTTCAGTCCTAAGATAAACATGGGCGTCCCTACAATGGATGTTAGCTTAGTAAGTAACAGTTGAGAAAGTAACGTGCTAAAAGAAAAACGAAATGTATTTGTTTTTTAACAAAAACAAAACCATAAGAATCCAACTGTTGTAAATACGATTGCAAAAATACAGACTGTTCCATTGTTTCGAAATATGTGGATGAAATGTGAATGCGTGAATTGTTAAATGTGGAATAAACAACTAAAGAAAGAACACCACAAGGATGAAAAGCAACAGATGCAAGCCACATTCAATAAAAGTGAGCTAGTTTTCCTTAAGAAAAGTTTCCATAACGTTTAAAACTAGTTCAAATAAGATAATGTGGTCCTCCTAGCAAGGTATATCATAAATTCACATCTTAAAAAGATAATAATAGATTTTTCTGGAATTATACAATTTTTAAATAAACGGATTTGCCTTTCAACCACTTGATGTGTACTATCACTCATCATTCTTGCTGTGAGTTGCAGTTAAGATGTGATTTACGTTGCACAATACCATATCAAGAACATGCTCCAACAGTCAATATGGGATAATATGCTTTTTACAACAGGCGGAAAACAGTAACTCACAAATTAAGTTAAGTATTTCAAAAATAAATTTCAGGTACCTACATAAATCAAATCCTAATAGGCCTATCTAGTTATAATTTGCCACTACCAATATATTACGAAAACATAAGTGCAAATATACATTTTATATTCATTCTGTTGTTTGTGACATAGAAAATACTCCATTATACCTCAAATGGCATGTCCGCCTTCCTTATACATTATTTGAATGTTTTGTGGCAATGCATACAGTATAAGGGAGAAAGAAGAGATGTCACCAAAATCCGATCCTCGTAAGGCCAGGTGTTAATTACATTGATTTCCGCTAGGAGGGTGGCTACTAGCCTAGTAATGAAGTAGAGTATCTGGTGGTACAGATGTCTCTGTCTGTACCTTCTTAGACCGTTAATGAAATGTAATTATTATTTTCAAAGTTTCATAACCAATTTTATTTACATTTTTGGATATAGCTTTGACCTAATTGGCTTCTATTGCTTTAAAGCTAACACCACGAATGATGTATACTAAGAGAGTATGCAAGGAATAAATAGTGGTTTGCGAGAAAGCAAGCCTCTTAAAATGTGTACATCTTTAAGATTTTTGTCCTTATTCCTTACGATTTTATACTCCTTTTAACTTCAATTTGCCTTCTTCTTGTACAAGATTCAAGTTTGTTGGAACTTTATTATATTATGCTATATCACATCACTTTAATACTCTGCGCCATGACATAGGTGGCTGGAATGTTGTACTCTTATTTCCTGACACGAAGTACGCCTGGATTTATCATCTCAGGAGAGGTCGGATTTAATGTACAGGCTACTAAAACGGTGTCCACTCGATGCTGAGTGTGGAATTTCAAGAGCAGATATGGATAACGGATCTAGTTCACGAATGCAAATTTTATCGCTGGAGGTGCCAAGATGCTGACTACATTCCCCCCCTCCATGTCAGTTTTTTTTTTTTTTTGGTGGTGGGTTCAATCTGTTTTCTCTAGTGGCACACATAGACACGATATACAGACACACTTGTATTTTATCCTTCGGGAAGAACACGTTTGGCCATCGGGAGGAATCTATTTTCTTTTGTGGCGCACATAGACACTTTACACAGACACATATGTTATTTTTTTTGTCCTTCGGGAGGAACATCGGGGACAGTCTATTTTCTCTAGTGGCGCACATATACACAATACATATACACAACACATATACACACATGCCCGAGGAGGGACTCGAGCCCGTGACCCTATGCGTGACGAAACACTAGAGACATACGCTCTCTCTCTCTCTCTCTCTCTCTCTCTCTCTCTCTCTCTCTCTCTCTCTCTCTCTCTCTCTCTCTCTCTCTCTCTCTCTCTCTCTCTCTCTCTCTCTCTCTCTCTCCTTTTAATTTACGTCCTCCAACGTTAAGTCATAAGGGACGATGAATGAAATGGATGAAATCCTGCTCAAATAAGTCCTGGGTCCATGGAGCTTAGAGCTACCTGATATTCATCTTTCAGGATAAGGGAAAACCTCGGAAAATACCTTATCCAGGTGACTCACCCTAACCGATATTCGAAATTTCAATTTTTTTTAATTTTTTTTTTTAGAAATTTAGCACATCGCTTTGTAAGGTTCAACATTCAGCTGTTATACTATGAACTCGGAGCATCAGGGAATAATCTGTTGATAAAACAATTGGAACAAAACAAGCATTTTTCCACAAATAGCTTGACTATATTTTCTTTAGATCAACTTAGTCAAACATCTTTATATGGTCAATCAGGAGTTCAGAACATGAAGCTGCTGATTTGATCACAGTAGTTAAAGATGGCTATAAAAATGAAACAATAAAAAGGGGATGAAGAATTATGTGCTATAATTACATGCAACTTTTATTATTACATGCTTTTTTTTACTCGCTTAATACTTCTCCCTACCTAGTATAAGAACCTAACATCTGTGAATCTTTTTCCTGAGCAATGCTAGCTTTATCAGTTTTAGGTTGCTGCCATCGATCTTCTTTTCATATTGAAAACAATGAATTATATTTGCGGTATTTCTAACCCTAGTTAATTCATACTTCTTAGAAAGCCTAAAAACCTAAAAATTAAGAAAAATAAAAAAATAAGAAGGTTACATTGCATTCTCTTTAACTAAACATTCCGTACCATGGCATTATGATACTTAGTAATTAGTTTGCAACCTTTCACAAATCCTTGTCTAAATACTGGCTACTTTTGCTTACATCCATGTACCGATGCTACTGTAACTCAAAAGAAGATTTTAAGCAATGGAATAATGAAAGTTTTATAATCCGCTATATATAACTCGCATTCTTCCCGAAAAATGTTACCTATAAATTAATTGACGTAAGAATTTTCAGTTTCACTTCAGATATTTTGCATGTCTTTTTCTGGAAATGTGAAAATTGACATAAAAACAAATGTGTAAGGGCTGTCAGCTAGCTACAAATTTGAAATTATGAGAAAATTTTAACAAGTATATCCATTAGGGAACTGTCAATGGAGAGTAAAATAGTACCATCTGTATTTTATTATTTGTTACAAAGGCTTCACTTATTATAAGAAATTGGTGTTAATACTTCTTTCTAATGGAGATCGATTTCAGAAACAGATTGTTTGTGAAATTTTGTGTTTGTCACAAACTTTGTGGACTGAAGATACAAATAATCGTTTTTTGAAATCGGTCTCCATTAGAAAGAGGTATTAAAACCAATTTCTTAAGATAAGTGAAGCCTTTGTAACAAATATTTATATTTGTGTAATATTTATTGTAATTGGCATCTAAACAACTCTTATAAATAAAGGATATAAGAGTCTTTTTCATTAGCCATCCTTTCATTTTATTCCCAATTCCAGTCTCCGCTACTACTGCAGATAGACCAGGCTACTGAACCTTGATTTTAAGAATTAAAATAGGAGAAAGATGCAAATATCACTCTGCTGTAGAAACCTAATTCAGTGGCCCTTTACACCAGAAATGTACTATTGTCATTATAGCTTCACTTATCACAAATAATTAATTGGTGTTGTTAACAAAGTGAATGTGATTGTGTGCGTCCACAAATGGACAACATCTTTTAACACATAAAATGAATAATTAGTGCTATGTGATGGTGTACATTTTGTCCTTGGGTTCGCAAAATATACTTTGCACATATAATGTTTATTGAGAGCACAAAAATTTATGATTTAGTGTTTCTCAAGGAAATATAATCAAGCCATATTTTGACAGACACATGCTATTTTACAATTATTTTACTAACAAAACATTCACCGAGGTACTTCTTTCATAATATAGAAATTGTATGGCGAACCTCATAAAGAGATAGGTGCAAAATGTTTTAAAAATGACATTTTACTGTGCCATGATAGCATTGTCATGTAAAACGTATGTTGTGATACACAGAATGTTGTGCTTGCCAAGTTGCTTGACATAGAGCTCTATTTCAGAGTATTTTAAGAATGCTTATGTGGTCATGCTTTGACATATTTAAAAAAAATGCAAAACTCTTGCCAAACAATAAAATGAAGTACACAATGGGTAAAAGTGCTGCACATTAGGTGGCATTCTTTAATGGCAAACTTCCACACACTTTTGAAAAAAATTGGCCAAGAAGGGAAAAAGAAGTTATAAGAATGCATGGTCAAAAGCTTTCTTTGCATTTTTGCTGAAACCATATATGATTAAAGCAAATAATAAAATTACGTAAGTCCATTCAATACACAGCAATTTGCAATTTCTCTTTGAGATTGTGAGGCCCAGTGTGTGGTCATAACTTAGACAAGGATATATTAATGTGAACCACCTTTATGAATCGATTACTGTGAATGAATTGCTGAATCCAAATCTAGGTTCCATACGTAATCATTAATAGATTCTTCATGATAATTGTTGTGTTCATAACATGGCTATAAAAAGTGGGGGAGGAATATACACCTGTTGGTCAAAAACTGAAGAACAGGTTTACAGATGCCATGAATATAAAGGAAACACACCATTCGTAACAATGAACTCTTGTGTTCGCAACATAATTTTTAAAAGAATCGGTTCAGCAGAGATAAATCTTAAGTTCTGAAATAATTACAGTAACGATATAATTTTTGTATACGTGTATGCTAACTCATAGGTATAATTCAACACCAATACGTATGCTGCATAATGTGATGACTTATGATGACTACACGACTTAGTTTTCCACAGTAAACAAATACATTCCCATACTGTAAGGTTTCTCTACCCTGCTCATGAAATTGCATTACGTATCACCTAATCTGGTTCTCAAATGGAATGATTTTTGTTCTGGAATGCTACTAGGCCAGCAATCAATCGGTGTTCTGTGGTGTTGTGATATTGCATTCCCCGTAATTGGGGAGTGGCGAGGGCCAAGTGAATCCATCTCTAATAAATGCTATTTGCACTAAGACACAAATTCAAAATTTGCAAACAGTGATACACAAGGAAGGTAGGAAGTCATGTCTCTAACATGAAATCCCCATACTTTTAACTCAAATAGTTTTCCTAATACAAGTAAATAAAATAATATATTATAACAATGAATCATGAGGTAAGCACTGCATTGAGCATAATTATTGATTGGAATGTTCATACGTGTGTACGTATATTTGTAACTATTCAGAGTTGAAATGTAAACGTTGGACATGACATGATCAAAGAAATACTTTAAATAAGCCAAAGTGTTTGTTAAATCAGAGAGAGAGAGAGAGACAGAGAGAGAGAGAGAGAGAGGGAAGATCGTGAATCGTCACGTTATATATTTGTTTATGACTGCTTGGAAATCTGTTTTTGCTCTAGAGAATACAAAGCAGTATTATTCAGTTGTTGTTCCGTTTAAAATGAATTTAATAATAACTTTTCAAATCTGTACATGACTTTTGAGCTCTAATATTCAAGATTTCGTGTGCAATTAGAGCTGCTGTACACCGTGCCATTGCATAAAATGGTTTCTGAACATGTCCCTGAGGGATTTCCCTCCACACAATTTGTATTCGAGCCCACAACTCCATGACACTACTTACTGAAGGATCATGATGCACCAGGGGCCGACCAACCATATCCCAGACATGTTCGATGGGCGACATGTCAGACGAACGTGCAGGCCAGGGAAGCAATGGTACCCGATGCTCTTCGTAAAAGGCTTGTACATTTCTCGCAATATGCGGCCGGGCGTTTTCCTGTTGAAACATGGCCTGAGGAGATACCTGAAGCAGAGGGAGTACCTACCTCAGGCTCTACAACCACCGTTAGGTACCGATTGCTGTTCAAGGTGCCCTCAGTTCGTAGGAGACGAGATCAGTTGTAACCAATGGTGCCTTAAACCATCACACCTCGTGTTTGTCCGCTATGCCGCTCAACAATGGAGCCCTCCAGGATGCGCTCACCACAGTACCGTCGGACACGTATGCGCCTGTCACTGTAGGACACGCTGAAGTGGGACTCATCCGAAAATTGCCATTTTGCCACTCAACACCCCAGTGACGGTGTTCACGTTCCCATTGTAGTTGGAGGAGTTTGTGTCTGGACAATGGAAGCCGACGTAATGACATGCGTGCAACCAGCCCAACCTGCAGAGACGACGACGAACCGATAATGCAGACAAGTTCACGCCTTTTGCAGTGCTCCAGCTTCGAGCCAACATTGTGGATGAATCTGTACAATTCGTTATGGCCATACGGTCAAGATAACGGTGATCCCGTGCTGTTGTCAGTTTTCGTGGTCCAGTTCCCGCTCTTCGCTGCGTACGACCTTCATCTATCCACTGCTCCCACACAGGCATCACTGTCGTAGCAGCGCGCCCTGTTCGAGCCGAAATGTCACGTTATGTTAAACCCGCTTCCAGGAGACCGGTCATTCTGCCCCGTAAGAACTTGGTTATTTGGCGAAATGGCTCTCTTTGACGTCGACGAGGCATACTGGCACTCACTTTATTGTTTCCACCTTGTTTGGCAGCTCTGCACTGACTACACTGGGCGCAACACTGACCTTGTCGGACTGGCACGCGAGGGCTCTGCTTGGTCTACGTGTTACCCAACTCTCTGCAAACCTAATCACTTATTTTTTGCACACTCTTCTACACTTCCGCAAAGTTTGGAGCTATTCGGATAATTCCTTCTTGGTGTTGAAATTTTCAGAAAGGTGTAATTAAATTAAAAATGTTGAAATAGAAATAATTGTAATAAATAACCCACGAATGTTAAATCGATGTATTACATGACAGAGCGTTAAGACGTATTTTCCTTCACTGACGAGCGCTGCGTTCGCTTGTTATCTTGTTTATTAGAAGAGCGAAATACTAGTAACCTGCGTACAGTAAGTGACGCAACATAAACAGAGCTCTTGGGAGCTGTACGCCTGATAAGAAAGATATGTTAATTAAGTGCTATACGCAAATGTAAATTACCAATGTAGCCACCCGTTTGTCGCTTAACACAAAGGGGTTTTGATTTCCTCTTGTTTCTCCTTGTCTGGCCGTGTATGTTCAATAGGCTTGCTGAACAACTCCGTTGGTTCATATACTTTCTGATACGCTTCCACGCTTTGCCATGTAGTACTGCTGGAGAAGCTAAATTTAACCGATGGTCCGCGGACGAGGCATTAAAGAGTTAAAGGAACAGACAGGTTAATAGCGCATGGATTGTAAACATGTTTTATGAATGGCGGGTATAATTTGCACAATGGTTCTTAAACAGTGGCCTCAACCCATAGAACAGTCAGCGAGCCCAGGTCTATCCCTCTTTCTCTTCCGTCTCCTTCCTACTCCCGTATTCAGCGAACTTATCGCTGTTGTTGCTTGATGCAATATGCCGTGTGAATCGTCTGCCTCCGAGAACAGGGGACTGTGAAGTATTGTGACGCTGTCAAAGGTATACCTATGTTAGTGTTGTGATAATGCCTCTGGTATTTCAAAGTTAAAATGAAAGACTCTTCATGGCCGGACTTGTGAGGTGATTGCTAACGTATATGGAATACCTTAAAGAAGAAACAATACATGCGGATCGCTACTCTCCTGAGCATTTCAGAGTGATTAACAAAGTGCAGGAAAGATTTATAAATCACAACAGAAAACAAGAGACTTTCATAAAGAAGTGAATATTGAAAATTATGTTAAATAGCTACCCACAATGTAAAATCCAAATTTACCCTTAACTCGGTGCTAGTAATAGATAATGCGTCTCTTCTTCTTACTATAATACCTAAAACATCAAGTCTTTTAAGAAGAAACATACCTTCTTGGTTACTATCTCACATTATCCCCTTTAATGAAAATAGCACCAAAACAGAATTGTATGTTTTAATTCTAGCCAACAAGCCGACTTAGAAGAGTTTTCTGATTGACCCAATAATGTCAGAATATAAATAAAATGTTTCTCCAGATCTGAATCCTTAAGAATTAAATGGGCAGATGTCAAACACTAGTTGCTATTAGAAATGTAAACTTTAAAACAATAGACGTTTAAATGTGCCGCCAATGATTTGATGAAATTGAAAAACTGGACTGGGGAATGGTATGCCAACATGAGAATGAAATAGAACAGGAGTACTGGAAAAAAGACGCACTAACTTAAGAAAGATTTGAAATTAAAGACAATGGGATGAAAGGCAGTGACGAGAATGACAGTAATAATGAACCAGAAGAAGAAGAAGAAGAAGAAATATCAGGCGTAGAAGAATTAAAATACGATTAAAGGCAAAATTGTTTAACTGCGTGCTAAGTAAATATGTATAAATGAAAAATCTTTCTAGAATTTTTGTACTTAATGTGTTGCAGACTGTAAGAATTTCCCGAATAGGGAGTGAAATATCCAGTCCAGTGATATTTGAGAGGATCAGTAGGCCAGTAACTAAATTATCTCAGAAATTAATCTCGATTGTCATGAAAAGATAGTAAAAAGGTGTCGTAAAATGGCAATATCAGTCTGCAGAATTTAACAAGAATATTCTATTGCAAGTAGCGAATGTCATGTGAATGTTGATCAGATTTGTTTAATTTCCGAAATATTCTCTTGTTCATTTCCATTTTTCCACTTTTCAAGCAAAAAGCCACAAGGGATTGAATGTCTGCTCATTAGTTTATCATGATCTCTCATAAAACTCAAGTAAATTGGTAGCTAATGATTATGCAATCTCTCAGCATACAAAATACCCATCAGAATAGTTACTTTAACCTTAATAAAAACATTTTTCATTCATTCATACACTGCTCATTCATTTGACATTGACTAATAACGTTCAGAAGCGCCTTTGAAATGCGCCAATCACGGTCGTTTATCTTACAATGTGTTTGTGGAGATAGTTTTATGGGATAAAAGTCAACTTATTACTGATCCATAATAGTATCACTATGCAGTGATTAGCAGGCTAATTTATGTAGCTCATATTTCATCATTTATAGAGAAAAGGAGATACAATTTTCTAGTACTTCATCATCCCTTCAGTCCATGTACTTCAGCTTCCAGTATCGAAAGCAAGATTTTTTCAACTTTCAAAATGGTTTTAATAGGTGTGCATTAAAATAGCTGTAATTTCCAAAAAAAAAAAATATGTTTCCTGAAAAACAGTATTTTTTCACTTCAGTTTACTGTAACACTGAGGCTGTTTTCTCATTGCTATTGCTGGTATCATTGTTTAGTAGCACACTCGATTGTTAATGAACTTAGTGTGCTTTGATCTGATAACTTACAAAATGATTTTATTTTAATCAAAAAGGTAAGAAAGAAATTACTATTTATATCAGCTTTTACATATCTGCTAATTGAATAGTCCTAAATGGCATTCCAAGTTACGAACTCTCATCAGATGAGATCATAGCTCCTCAAAGGAGCAGATGAACTCTGAATCGGAGAGAGTAACCAGGACGGATGATCAGCCCGAATTCTGATATGAAAGAAATATGAAAAGAAAGGTGATGGTGGAGCAATACGTGGAATGAATTGCTGGAAAACCCGGAGAACCCGGAGAAAATGCGCCCAAACGCCACTTTGTGCATCAAACAAACCGCATACTGTCTACCCTGCACAAGAAGTTAAGGCTGAGGGATGTGTAATGTAATCACTTTTGCTGTGTTTATGCGCGCTTCAAGATATGATATGGATTCTAGATACACAGTGTTGTCACATAACTCAAACATGCACACCTATCACTGCAGTTACTGAAACGAGCATTAAACCTGGCAGCACGGATGTCTCATAGGCAGTCTCATGCACTCATTTCGTAATAAACAGATCCATCAACACAGCAGATAAACAATTCAAGCTCCCCTGCCCTTCATTCCTGCCAGCCTTCTTGTCGTGTGCAGACAGTACAGTCCCCTGAGATCGATCAGGCCCTCGTGGTGAGAAACCAGTCCACCGACTGGCCACCGCCGTTCTTAAATATGACTTATAACTTATAATTATATCTAACTGTACAATCATTCTATGATACTTAAACATAAAAATAAGTATATATGAAATAAATGCAACACTGTGACCAATAGCGTTAGAAGCCAAATGCGCCTAATGGAGTTTGTGAAGCTGAACCAGCGGCATTCCTCCTGCAAAGATCTCCTAGACCAGGGGAGGACAGACGGTGTCTGTCCTCTTCTATCCTAGAATGAGGTCCGTATTGCGGTATGCCTAAGTCCTAGGCACTTTATTGCTTTTCTGACTGCCACCCGTGACGCCATTATGCGTCAAGTTATGTTAGAAAACTGAGTATTAGTCAGTCTATTCTTGACAGCGTAGCCAGGTAGCAAGTTAATTTATTGTATGGGATGGCAGTTTCTTTATAATACCAGTGTATACGAGAGCTTGGGCACACCTGATACATTTTCCTTGTTGTAAATAACCTATGCTCATTATAATAACATTCCTGGAAGCTGGGCTTGAGAAGAAGCAGCAGCAGGCATCATTGCTGACCCCATTTCACAGGTGGCATTTATTACTCGACTTCGACTCCCTTAGAATCCTCCTTTGGGGTTTAAATTTCCCGTGATTTTATCTAATTTTATCCAAAGTTAGAAATTCAACAATACTGTTCGCAAATGAATTAAGTCTTACCGGACTGTCAACAATGTATCAATTTCGATAGGAATACAATACTAAGATTCCTAGGTGGTTAAGGAAGTAAAACGACGACATCGTGTTACATTTAAAGAAAAGCAGCACCATGGGTATTACCCAAATCATTTTGTGGAAATATTTCGTTGTTACATCATTCTTAACGGCTACTCCTTACATCGCGGTATAAATTGGATAGTAATAATAAAATTGTGTGCTTAAGACCACACGACAGAAGTGAAAACATAACAACTATTCATGATAAATTATTCAAAACTTTAATGTTGACATTCATTCTTGCGCAAAGAGGCCAGTTGTGAGCTAAACATTTCATGCCTTAGGCTAGGTGTGCTTGCAAATGAAAATACTCTGAAAAAACTGAATGACCAAGGACTTGCAACCGTGCGAAGAGGGTTATACATAAGGGATGTATAAAGGAAGTAAAATCAAATCACATAATATACTGTTTTACATGTATTTTATTTGTATATTAAAATACATGCTATTTCACAATCATTTTTCGTATCTTATTTCTTGCTGATACAGATATTTCATTGCATTTTTATTTTTAATGTTCATACATATCTTATAACATAATTATATAATATTCATTTGCTTATTTTCATAAGTTTTGAATATTCGGAAATGTTTAGTTACGTATACATTTTACATATGTTATTAAATATTTGTACATATTTGAATACATATTTTATTACATGTTATATTCATTTCAAATGTTTTGTTGCAATTGATACTGTTATTAATACATTTTCAGTTCAATCTCTCATGCTTTCCATTTCCTCATTAGGGTCATCCTGCATCGAAGAATTCACTTGCTGAGATTCCATTCGCTTCCTTTTACGATATTTTTTCGTGCGTGCTTTGGTCACTTATCTTTTCCGTTGCAATTTGTCATTGATTCAATTTTTTCATGCATTTTCTATAACAGAAAATATATATAAATTCGTATATAATAAGACGTTAATTAGTATAAGGGCTGTTCTTACAACTGTCGGTCATCCCGCTGGCAAGATGGCCAAGGATTATTTACGTCCGTTAGTGTTAGGGCTACGACATCGACATCGATGTATTGAGGTCGATATTTTTATAACTCGATGTTTTTGTCCGATGTTTTGTCTTTAAATTTTTATTTTCCAAACTACATAAACGTCGACAAACTTCGGTCATCCCACTGGCAACATGGCCAAGGATTATTTATGTCCGTTAGTGTTAGGGCTACGACATCGACATCGATGTATTGAGGTCGATATTTTTATAACTCGATGTTTTTGTCCGATGTTTTGTCTTTAAATTTTTATTTTCCAAACTACATAAACGTCGACAAACTTCGGTCATCCCGCTGGCAACATGGCCAAGGATTATTTATGTCCGTTAGTGTTAGGGCTACGACATCGACATCGATATTTACGAAACATCGATGTTTACTGGAAAACATCGAATGTTCTTCACATCGATGTATTGAGGTCGATATTTTTATAACTCAAAGTTTTTGTCCGATGTTTTGTCTTTACATTTTTTTATTTTCCAAACTAAATAATACATATTTAAATACTTTTTCTCTAAAAAATTAAATTTATATACCAAATCTTTTGACCCTCGGTTGGTCTTTCAGTTTGTAGAAAAACAACCTATAAGTTGTAAATGAAAATAAACGCAAAACGTCATTTTAATAAGTGATAATTTTATTATTTACGTGTTATTACATTTGATTTATTGATGTCTTGCGTTTTACTGCTCACAATAAAGAGAGAAATTGTCCAATATAAATAACCAGTTCTTTAATGAAACATCTCCTTCACGAATTCCTAACACTTCCATTTCCAATTAGCACACTCGTTTTATTTTTCGTCATTATGGTTTTAATTATTCAGATACCGAACTTCGGTGATATTATCTGTTCTTTTTTACCATTATTATTATTTAAAGTGGAATTTGATATGTTGTCGACTTGTTAAATGACAGAAGATTATCTGACCGGATCGGTTTCCGGCACTTGACAGACGTTTGTAAGAACGGTCCTAAGACAATTATTTTTTAATGAAACTCCTGCATGGTTACTAAATTTGTCATATTATTTGAAATATGTTAAAACATAGCTGGATGCGTGTTGTTGATACGCTGTTGAGTGCAACAGAATATCTACAGTGTATAGCGGTATGGACAACATAAGACTGAAATAACGAATGAGGTGGGGGTTTAGTTGGGACTGAGCCGACTCGAGCCGACTTCACCCGAATGAGCGTCACATATCCCAGCGTGACGGCTCAGTTTAATTCATTACCCACAAAAAGTGCTAAAAGCGCCTAAAGAAATTTTCACTTCAAAAATAGATTTCATGGAGGAAACGCACCTGAAGTTGCATTTTAGTAAGAAACTCTAAAGGAACAAATTTTGTTTGCAAATATCAACTTAGTATTTTGGTCATTAATAGATATTTACTACGTTTCAAGATGCAAAAAATCCCTGGTTACTACATCAACACTTTGGCACTTAAATACAGTTACACTTGTATTACTTTCTCTATCCACTAACGTTTAATTTTAATTTTTACAAGTAATTATTACGCAAGTTTATTCTTCTGTTTACCCCATGTTTAAGTAAATCTTTGCAGAAACATTTTCAGCTCATGTGTTGGTGCATATAAGTGGGATAGTGGAAACGTAGGCAATTGTCAATCCTTAAAATCTAGTCGGCGTTTGCTGGCTGACCTTGAAATTCCATTCTCTTTGGATGAGATTTCGCGAAACATGTGAATAGTGATTTAGACTGGACACGGGTAAGGTTGTCCAAACGGTATCATTTGCTCTTTGTCTATTCATCTCAAAGAAAATGTGAGTTTTTAAAATGGCCATATTTCTTCTGTCGTATTACATAAATTTCTGTCTGAATTATATGTTTCACTCGTTACACAGAAGTGAACGACATTTTACTTGCTATTCCAAAAAATTTCAAAATATACATTTATTGATGGATAGAGTCAACATGAAAAATTCAATGCCATGGCCGGGATTTGAACCACGGATCTCCTGGTTTCCGTCCAGTCGAGAGCCCCTAGTGGTCTACCGGGGAAATATACGAGTCTACTGGAGAATTTAATGTCAGGACGGACGTTGGCCATGGTAGCTCAAAGGTTAAGAGCGACTGGACGGAAACCAGGAGATCCGTGGTTCAAATCCCGGCCATGGCATTGAATTTTTCATGTTGACTCTATCCATCAAATATCTTAGCCTATATATGGCTAGTGTGGAGAAATGATTAATTTCCATCAATTAACTAAAATATACATTTATGTTTGCCATATAAATGTTTTCATTTGTATTTTAATCAAACTCAATGAATCTGTTTGAAAGAATAGCTGAAAAGTTCAAAACTTCTCGAACATTCCATGTGATCGGTAGCTAGGAGCGGGGGGAGGGGATTTCCTTATAGACCTACATGTCGAATCTTTTGGATGTACTGATGTGAATACCAAGTTTAGTATTTATCTGACTTTTAAATTTTCAGCTAAAATATTCACACACAAGAGCATTTTTGCAAATAGATTTTAGGGTTCAGGGTGCCTCCACACACATTTTCGTTATATCTCGACATCGACAGTACTTCCTCTACTAACCGTAGATAAGTAGTAGAAGGTAAGCTAAAGGCGATAATCTGAATAATTAACATATAAATTTTACTCAAAAATGAACAGTTAATAAAGCAATCATATTATCACTTCCCGAGGAACACAAAAAGTGTTGTGAAAGAAAATGACATTGATTTAAGTCACACTTAGGTAACGAACTTGCGTTGTGGAGTAGTGGGTTGAAGCGTGATGCTCAGATTCCAAGGGCAACTTTTGAGTCCATGTATAGGTCCGCTGCTCACTCAGCATCCTGAGGTGTTTGAGGAGCTAAGATAGGCAATGGTCTGTAGGTCAAGAAAGCTAAAGTACCGGCTGGGTGAAGCATGCTCTTAACAATATCATCTTACCGTATTGGCTGGATGATCACTTGCCTGGCGCGTGTGGGCGTGAGTTCGACATTTGAGTTGGTAATCTAAGACCACACTTAGTGCAGTAGGGTCAGATTTAACTTTATAACCTATTAATCTCGGACTGAATATAAATTCCGCTACCCTGTGTGTGTTTCACTAGTTCAACTTGTAGATGAGGGCCTACCCAACCTTCCTCTGTGAATAAAAGATCAATACAACATATCTTCTAGCTTCTAAAAAGTAAGAAATACCTTTTCGTTCATTTTTATTGATTTCTTTGATAAAATACTGCATTTTGGTTTTATTATTTGGCCTGTAAAATTAAAAATAAAATACCCATTTTGATTGAAAATCCTGGAATGCTCAAATAAGAACGAGTATTCTGATACTTCATGACCTAAATGTACAAAAAGTAGAGAACGTATTGTATTCCATCCAAAAACGGATGTGATTTCACCGGAAACACATTTTCAGATCTCTTGAAACCAAGACAAGGCAGGTGCGTGTAAAGCTTACCGCCCTACTTCAAATTCTGGAGTTAATATGTTTTATTTTGTAGAATTCACAGTATAAAGCGGCAGACGCAGAATCGTTTTAAAAATTGTAGCAAATTTGTGCTGTCCTTCGTGATAAAACATAATAAATTAAGCGGGCAATTCCCTTTAATAATACTGCAAGAAAGCTACAAATGTATTTGGGAGGGGAGTTCGTTGTGTAATCACGCCTAAAGTAATTAAACACCTAATTGCAAGATTCTAAATGGAAAATTATATTTGATGTCTGAAAAAGCCTTTATAGATTTTACTGCATCTTTAAAGAACTATACTGAAAATGTGAGGGAGTCTTAACGAAAATTACATAACAGAAGCATTTTAAGAAAGTCGAGGTTTTTATATGCCACTCACTATTACTTAAGACTTACCCGTCCCTTTAAAATAGTTAGGGGCATTTAAATACTCGGAAAGATACAATTGTATTCTGAATTTTAAAATGTTCAGCAATTTTCTATCAGGAGCTTTGAAAGGTTATACTAGTTTTTTCGACATTGCGACAACCTCAGTATCGGGTACTCTGAAGAAGTGGTCTGTAAACATGACGTGAGATAACATAAATACCCAAACACGTATATTAATTCATCCAAACCAATAAACAAAATATTAAATGGAACTTAAATTAGAAACGACATTCGTATTTGTTAAGAGAATTTACCTTCCAAAATTAGATGTAAAAGAACTAACATTGGCTTTGGATATGATTCTTGAAAACTATGACCCTTTCTTGGCGAAATATAAATCTCAACAATCTTAAAAATCCGGTAAAAATATGTATTATACAGTGTTACAGAACTCTTTTATCAAACCGGCGAGGATATGGTTATAAATTGTGTGTATATCTTTGACCCTCAAGCTATCTTGAGATTGCTTCATGTAACTTAAAATGCATGGAAAGTGGAGCAATGGGCACATATTTCTTGTTGTAATTTAGCATTCATCCCTTGGGGTTACACTCTATGTCAGAGCTAGTTTCTGAGAGAATAATTCCTGATAATCAGTAGTTTTCCACCCTTGTGCTTTGGGAAATGAAAGATTTATTATTTTCTTAAACGGTAACCGTCAACAACTCGATCTGTTTAATGTCAAAAGATAAGCCGGAAGCCGGTGGGTAAGGTGATGGACGATTTTTGTCTATTAGGGTTCGACAGGTTTCTCAAAAAGAATGTTAATGGAGGATGTGCTTCTGTCGATGTAAGATTTAACCCTCCCTAATCACTTCACTCATCACATCCAAGTGACTTTATCCACTATCTTATCTAAATATTTATTGAATCAGAAATTCGGTCCAGCGATGTGAAACTGCGTAAACAATATACATTGTATTTTTATGCCAATGCATATTTAGTTTGCTTTCGACTGTGATAAAGAATCAGAAGAATATTTTGGATGCAACTGTATATTTCCAACGCAGCTGCATATTTCATTTTTTCCACTCATTGAACACACATATTTTAAAGAATTTAACTCTTAAGCTTAAAAGGTATACACGTTATGGACAGAATAATACGTTCCTTATAATGGAGACAGTATTTCCAAGTCAATGGCGGTAACACATTTATTTTTAAAGTACTTTTGAAGTAAAAATAAAAATAGAAAATCGTGGTTTGTGTTTAGATAAATCGTTATCATTTATCACTAAGGTTCAGAGAAAACTTGCATCGTTTGAAACTACACATGTGGAGAAAATTAAGTGGTAACTGTACATGGCTTTAAAGAAAAATAATGCAATTAACATTTTTGTTCTGTAAATAAATATCGTAAAGAAAAAAAAACCCTAATATATCCTGATAAAATTTCCCCACCATAAATGCTTTCAAATTTTGTTCAGTAATATCTTAGGCGTGGAGAGATCCCTCTTGAAATATAAACTCGTGTTCAACAATAAACAGCATTAACTTGTACTAATCATTTAAAGATATTGATAACTTTAACCTCCAAATCAAGTTACAAAGGCCGGAACTGTATCTAAGGAAGAATGTAAATTGAAAGTTGAAAAAGAGATTAAAGTTAAGAAATTTAGTTCTTGCTTATTGCATGTTTCTCATGTGTTATATTTTGACAGTATAAATGCATGCTCCTTTTGGATACATTTAGTACGTACAAAACCCGTGACTTAGTTATCAAAAATATGTAGGGAAAGATCATTTATATATTATTTGAGACTATAATGACGCAAAGTGTACTTATATTGGGATTGAAATCATATATTTTACTTTATTTTTTGCTCACGTATAGCAAGTAGAGTATTGTATTCCATTAAAAATTCGATATCAAAATTGCACTAGAAGTACATTATTTAAGATTCTTTATTAAGGCATTTTAAGAATATCATGCGTATGAGCGTGCGCATGAGCAACACAACTCAAAGGTTAAGAATTGGTTAAGCACCAAATTTGGTATTTAAATTATGAAATTTTTTGTATTATTAACCATTTAAAAATATTCTTTGTTACTGGTTTGAACTTTCAAATACATGTTTACAGCTGTTAAGTTGCTATTTATTTTTTCTCATGGTCGTGCAAAGCGAATGATATTTCAAATTCATCATCACCCTATTTTAGGAATCTCACTATCCTTTAACCTGTGTACCCTTCATTTTCATACCTAGAGCGGCTCACCGCAAATTCATAGGCTTTGCAGGCGTGTTTTGTTTT
Organism: Mantis religiosa; assembly: GCA_030765055.1. Classification (NCBI taxonomy): domain Eukaryota; kingdom Metazoa; phylum Arthropoda; class Insecta; order Mantodea; family Mantidae; genus Mantis; species Mantis religiosa. The sequence goes on along the minus strand of JAUKNK010000021.1, from coordinate 1,659,596 downwards.
TCCACCGCCCGTCGCGCCAATGTTTTGTTTTTCTACTTCTCTTGTCGCGCCAGTACAAATAGTGGAATTGCGATCACTTTATCCGGGATGGCTAAACTATAAAGAAGCATAAGAAGATGGAATGCAAGCGGGTGGTTAAGACATCTAAGGAGCAGTACAAAATTTATATTGACTTCTGTTTAAGAAATCCAAGTATGCAACACGGCAGGCTCACTCCTTCGGATAACCCGAAGTCAAGTGAAATGAACTAGTGCAACAATTAAATAGCTGCGGCAGTGGCCGCACAGAGATGTAAAGAGATGGAAAACGGTAAGTTGAAAATGTTTTACTGTACTTTTAAGAATATTAGTGTTAGGATTTTTAAAGTTGATCCTCTATAATTATTCTCAGTAAGTGGAATGCTTTCCTAAATAACCATTCTTGACACAAAACTGTACCACATGGTAACCATCCATTTCCAACATCCGCGTGTTTGCACTATACATAAGGGAAGCTGAAAAGTAGTGTAATTCAAAAACCAAGCATGGTTTCGATACAATAATATTAATTAGTAGAGCAGTTTTTAAAAGCATACGTGAACGTATTTTAACACGTGGTAATCATCCGGCTTACCGCAAAACATCGCGTGGCTGGGTGTAATCTGAATTTGCAGAATAGATAACAATGTTGCTCAAAAACCAAGCATGGTTTCGATATATAATTAATTAGAGCAGGTTTTAAAACATACGTGAAAGTATTTTAATATTTTTTCCCAATCTGCTCTTGGCCAAAGCACCCTGGCCACATTTGTATAACATTTTGCAATTATGTTTTAAATGTGGTTCATCATGACTACTTGTGAATTGCTTGTGTTTATTATATATTATTTTGCTAACTGTAAATAGAAAAATAAGCTACTGCACAAGGTTCTAGTAAACCAATATTTATTTTAGGTTTTCACAGAGTGGTAGAGCAACGTTAAGCGGAAGGCGAGGCTCTTGTTTGCAGAGCATCACAAGACTGGTGGTGCCACATTTAGTGCTAAACCACTTACAGATTTGGAACAATAGCTAATTTCACTCATTGGTGAAGTTGTCATTATAGGATTTGAAGGTGTTGCAGACAGCTTTGATTTAACTGTGAGTATTGATTTTCATTTGTTTGTTTTTTAATATTATTCAAGTGCTTGAATGAAGTATCCATGTTTTGGACACATCAGTTGTTGAATATGTTATACCTTTATATGCATTAAAGGCATTTTATATTGTAACTCAAAACTTTGCCTGAAGTAGCACTCCAGCCATTTTTTAAGTGAGGGGAAACAATTTAAATTAGGAATTGCAGGTTGCAGATGTAGTCATTATATAACTTAAGTCAAACATGCTTTTTGAAAGAAAAATTCAGATGCTTTATCTACAAATTTATACTTCGTTAAGCTGGTACATTTTACAATAATCTTTGGGAATTTCTATAATTTCTGTTTCTATAGCATATAGTACTTAAATTTTGGAGGAGCATTCACCACACAATTAGATCACTTGTTTGCAATTGATACAGTTCTGGGTTCTAAGGTAAAGGTTTCTTCAGTGTCAGGGATATCAAATTTCAAAATATTCAGTAGTTTGATATCTTATTGTTTTAAGTGCAAATTCAATTCTGTAAATCTAGATAAAAACTACTAACATTGAAATGAATGTAATGCACAGCAGTGTTAGCATATTCAATCACTTCCAGCAAAATAATTCACAATTATTATAAATTATGTATTTTTTCTCTTCTCAGGCATATGCAACAACTTCTTACAACCAAGTGGCTGAAGAAGTAGTTGAAAAACAAGTGCCAGCAGTTTTGCCAGCACCACTACAAGAATCGCCATCACCACTACAAGAACTGCCAACACCAGCAACGCAGCATGCAACACTGTATGGCTCTAGGAGGTAAGGAGAGAAAAGGTTGTGCTAAAAGTATGTGTTTCAGCTCAAGTATAGGATGCTGTATGTCGAGCCAGCCTCCTTTATTTGTATACTGTAAAAGTTAAACACCCCATAGTTATGGACAGAATAAGCTTAAAAGAACTGCTGCAAAGCAAGGTTAACATTGAAATATAATGATTGTTCAAGGAGAAAGATGTCTCAACTAAGTTATTTGCTTTAAATTTAATGCCAATTGACTCTTTTCATGTAATGCTTGATATCAATTAAATTGTCTATTCCAAACATTTTAAGGATTCTGCAGCATTTTAATCAGAAAGAAAGATCCCTGAGGGCATGCTTTCCTTAGCAGATCATCATTCACTGAATGATTACCAGTTGACATGTTTTCATTTGGTACGACAATATTTGCAAATTAAAATTAGACCTTCTCATTTTGAAATCACAGTATTTTTTTTTTTTTTTTTTTTTTTTTTGGATAAGGTATTGTAACTTTGAAATCGTCAATGAAGTTCTGACCCAGGTCAACCATGAGACTATTATTCAACTCCCACAGATGAACGATTAACATAACTTTTCACTGAAGCAAATTATGAAATTCCATCACTGGAACTAATGTACACTCCTGCCGTCCTAAGAAGCAAACTTTCCTGTGAGCAATCCACGAACAGCTCCGTTTATCTTTTACCTACTGGTAAGCTTCTCTTGTGCATACAGCTTGTGAATGTAATATGATGTAACACATGGGTGGAAGTGTCAGTCATCTGTCACGCTTATGCACGTGGACGCAGAGTAATACAAAAAGTGTGTTTCTTAAGACGATTCAGTATAGCTAGGCATGTCTAGACCCCTCTGCTCGTACTTGCCCATGCCTTAGAACTTGCTAATGTTACTTTATTTGCAGTATTTAAATTTTAACAAACAAGTTTTGTTTTGTTGCAGAAGAACACGCTATGAGCCATACGATGCCACAGTTCCTCAGGCATTTAAGCAACAGCAACAAAAGAATGTTGCAGAAGATTTAAATACAAAATTAGATAACATTCACACAACCTTAGCCAGTATTAACGAGACACTTGGAAAATTGTGTGAAATGCTGCAAAGAAACAAAAAAAAAGATTATTTGTAAAGAATTTTGAGTTTTTATTGATGTTGCATTACAACAGGTGAAATTAAAAGGGATTGGGATAGGGAGAAATATATACATAGACCAAGGCAAAAGCAGGAAGGAAGATTATGGCATGGATGAGAACAGGTACTTAATAGATCTACTGCAGGTATGAATCATTCTCAATCAACACTTTACTGTACTAAAACATTGGCTTTATTGCAATAGTTTTTCATTTCTGATGCACTGACAACAGTAAAATTTGTGCTTCACTGCAGTAAAATGTGGCAGCCATGCATCGGTTATTTTCGCTGATTATCTCCCACTTCATATGCATTATATGTTAAGATGGCGAATGGTATAGTTGTTAAACTGTCAGGAATGCTTTGGCTTATGTGAAGTATTGCCTGATGACTCTGGCCCTTACTCTTCTTCCTTCTACAGCTGAACCTTCATGTGCACCTTGATCTTCCCGATTTGCACCTGAAAAACTCAAATAAAAGTATTAATTTTGAGGAACGCTCACCACAGGAAAAAGTGCATATTTAGGTGCCATATGTTTATTAAATTAACATTCTTTTGTTAAGTTAGCTATGAAACAAAGCTGAAAGACTTGCATGTAATCTGGAATGCTGTATTCCTAAAGCAATGCTTCTATTTCTATCATCACTATCAAAGGAGTGAACAGTCTTAAAATAGCGCTACTTTAAAATGCCATTGAGCAAAGTCCTTACTTGCTGATAGTGTTTACTGTTTGTTACCATATGTTTGAGTACATCACCTATGGACATATTTAGGAGTATAAATGTATAGTTAAGGTTAGTTTTTTAAAATTACCAAAATTAACAAAACATGTTTTACATCGCTCTTATAATGAATAACGACTGAATATATACTGAACATCATTTGGTTTCTGATAACCTGTGCGAAACAGTAGTTGAGTTTAAAGTTAAATTGTTGAACATTACAACTGCAACTGGCACATGCATCTCGCCCAAGGCATCATCTGAACAGACTCCCAGCTGTTGACCTGTTGCCAACTTTTGCATACCAAAAACATGAAATACACCCTAAGCCGCAAAACAAACCAATACATAAAGGAATACAAATCCCATTATTGGCAACACTGATTTTGCAAACTTTGCCATCTTTATTTGGAAAGAGCAAACATTCTATTAAGTGAGGCATAAATGTCTGAATTAATTCACTATGTAGCTTTTCATCACAATAGTGAAAATAAATGAACAGTGAAAAAACTTGTTTACACACTTCACTATAATACACACTGTGTATTTCCATTTGACATGCTCCAATTCTTATAACTAAATACAGTAACAAATTAAACCATTACGTGCATTTGCAAAGCTTTATGATACAAAAGTGCAAAAATTAAATGCATGGCAATGCTTGCCAATAGCCATGCAGAGTCCTGTTGCTAAAGTAGTAGGCATGTACCAGCAATAACTCTGTACATTAGAAGACAAATATCTGTGGAACATAAAAATCTTACCTTGATGGTCTTACTGTGTGATTCAAGTTGGACTGGAGAGTTGTCATAAAACAGCTGTACACGTTAAATGTATTATTTGTCCTTTGAGCATGAATCACTTCATTTGTTAATCACTAGTCACACCTTCAATGGACATGTTTGCATGAAGAGAAATAGCAATATAATTGTATTTAAACCCTTTCAGCTTGCATTTGAAACATGACTTAGCATATGTCTGGTCATTCAAATAATAAAATAACACACCAACAATTTGAAGAATTGAATTGCAACACATTCCTTTTTTGAGTGCATTGTTTATATTTTTGTATGTCATTATTAAAGATTAAGCAATTGAGAAAGCAATGCTTGTTTTTCAATCTTTTCAATGATGAATGAATATTGAGTTACAATGTGAGGATAAAAGATGTATACCGCACATTCAAAATATTGCTACAGGCAAAATCATAAAATGATATTCTAATTATACCAGTGACAACTCTTTTAAAAAATGTATGCATCACATTCAGCAGGATACGGTAGCAATGAGAAACATATGACTTGCTAGTGTTGAGCATTGCCTGCCTTCCTACGCCTTTTAACTTTTATGCCTACTGTACTAGCTCGTAAATGAAATGGCCACTGTTACATACCTGCATTTGTTCATCTACTTCAAGCTCCTCCAAAAGTTCATCCCATTGGATGTTCCTTGCAGCCAAGAAATTGTGTAGCACAGCACAGGCATTGACTATTTGTGCTGTCACAAAAGGAGGGTAGTGTAGCACTCTGTCTTTTAGGAAGACACCTGAAGCGCCGTTTTAGTACCCCAATGCATCTCTCTATGGAGTTTCTCACACTTCGCAGAGAGGTACTGTAACGGTCCTCTGGTGAACCTGGTTGTGCATTCAACATTGGAGTCAAAAGCCATGGTACGTAGGGACATCCAGAGTCAGCTGATAACATTCAGGAAAGCATAAACTTCACTTCTGACTTACTGTTGCTAACACACAAGCACATCATTTTACTCATTAAGTATACACCTGTGTTTCAACAGTTACAGATGTACATGTAGATAATTAATTTCACATCAGATGCACACTTCCAAGTATATATTAACATTTAATAAAAGAGCTACATGAAGGCAAATATCTACAATATAATTACTTTCTTTCAAGTATGCATCCTGTACTGGGACTTACCTATTAGCCACAAACTCCATTTCTGCCTATTGTACATTTCCTTCATATGATCTCTGGGAGGAGATAACATCCAAATTGCTGCATCATGCACAGATCCAGGATATCTGGCATTTATTGACAAGATGTGCAAGTCAGCAACACATATCTAAAAGGAAAAAAAAAAAAATATTCTTATGTCATTAAAACTGAGTAACAACACACACGCGCACGCACGCACACGCACGCACGCACACACACGCACGCACACACACACGCGCGCACGCACACACGCACGCACGCACACACACACATTGGATAAAACAGAACATACAGTTTTCCACTCACAATTTGCACATTCACACTATAATGTCCTTTCCTGTCAATAAATGTGCAGGAAGTATAGCATCATGTATGGGGGTGCGTTGTGATGGTATCCAATGTACCATCAATTACTCCCACAACTCCAGGGAAACCAAATTTGTCTGCAAATCTGAAACATTTTCACCATTTCAGCAACATTACAAAAACTGAAAATAATATCTTTGTCATCACACAAATTAAGAGAAAATTAAACACTGTATAAGTCACAGTAAGTATACCTCTCTTTGATCCTGTTTATCTGCTGATCATTAACAGGAAACTTAGTATAGCGTTTCATCAGATGCCTATTCAGTGCATCTGTTACTTCCCTCAGTGCTCTGCTGGTTGAGGGCTGACATCATGCCAAGGGAATAGTTGTGGCCAACAGAAAGTTGGTAGCTCCCTTGGCCATAAAATAGCAGAGCTGACAAAACCTGTGGTGTGAAGAATTTACATTATTGCAACAATGCAGCCACTGAATATTGCTTTTCAATGAAAATCAAGGCTATACTAGTTTTTACTGTCACTTTACAGGAGTCCAGCTAGTGTTAGTACAACTGTTTAAATTACTGTAAAGTTTTTCATAGCTGAAATAAGATAATCCACTTACCCTCAACACAATGCTGATACCAGTACTCCGCACAGGATGTTGCATAACTACTTGCAACTCTGCAATTAAGTCTAAAGCTGCTGCTTTAGGAAAATGAAATAATCGAATGAAGTATACGTTAGGCAGCGTAAAGGGATCACTTCTGTCCCTTAAACTCCTTTGTATACTTCGCTTGGTTTTCCTGCAAAATGAATTGAACATGGGTTACTTCAGTGTACATTTACCACAACACGACCATCCTTTAGCCATTTTATGTATAAATAAATGAGTAAATGACTCTTTTATGAACTATGCACTTTAAACTTTTATTTGTTTGGTGTATCAATGGCTTACTGTAAAGCAATACAACAAATATGTTCTTAGTAGGTATTTCTTGAAGTACTAATAGCATAGTTAAAACTGAATGTCAAATTTTGTTTAAGCTCTAGCGTGTCCTAAATTTGAACTTTGTAATTTTTGTATTGTTTATTATTTAGCTGAGAAGTATGTCATTTTACCAACATTTCGATAACTGTGCGCCATATAAAAGAACTTCTCCGTTAGGAAATAACGCAATTTCTCAGATATTAGGTTAGAATATGTTTTCGCGCAAGCAAACAGTGATAGGACGTTACATGGACACTTGGCATATACATATGTGGTTTCACTTTACGGTCTTATATAATTCAAATAGTTAACGGCCTGTTCTTTTTACCGGTATTAATGTTTAAGCTGTCGCAAAGTTATGCAAACACGAAGCAACAACTAAATAGTTGAAATGCTTTGCATTTAATAATTTCTAGCTATTAATAATAATCTATAATCAGTACTGAAATGAAATACGAGCTATGATACTTTAGTAAAATACATGTTATATCTCCTAGCTTTTATATGAAAGAAACTGCTTTTGTTTACTTTGGTATCAGCTGTTAAAGGAAGGAAAGTTATAGGTTGTACAACTTTCTGTTCCAAACCAGCATTTCAAAAGTTGCACGGCAGAAAACTGAATGTATAAGCTTGAGTATTTCTGAGGGACAAGTGTATCTCACAGCAAACATTTCTTCGAGATGCTCTTTACTACCGTCAAAAGTTAGGTTAGGGAACTCTACGTATTTCTCGTGTAAGCATATATACCTTTTCATCACTCACACACACATACACATATTTAAGGTTTCACTTTACATCGAATAACATAAGGTTACCTGCCTCCTGCGGTTTTCTTCATTCCTTTGTGCTTGTTCATCAGCAATCGCTAAAAGTGCATACATTTTGCAGCATGGAAAAAGCACTATTGCTAGCGCTGACAACACGTTCTCGCCACAGAACATACACTTATTCTCGCCTCTTGTTATCCAAATCCATAAATCCCTTCCTCTCAAAAAGATGTTGTTATGGTAAGATGCTACAGAATACTAAATGGTGCGTAGCCAGTGCTTAGCGGATTTAAAAAGTGGTTCAGCTTCAGCCATACGTTACAGAATAGCTCTGTTGTAGGCTTAAATAATTTTAAGGGTAGTTTTATGGGGTAACAGAATTTTAGGTTGTCTTTAGTTAAGGTGCACAATTTTTTAAATAGAATATAAACATTTTAGGATACATTTCCAAAACTTGGAGAAGACCTTACCATTTGTGGTACCTGGTAGTGCTTGTTTTTGGGTGGTAACACGTCTGGAACAATCGTTCGAATGTCAAAATGGTCCCAGTTAAATTAGAAATCATATAAAAGTTGAATAAAGTCGCAATAGACTTCCACATCATTCAGATTTAAAAATCTTAACCTTCCGTATCTTTCACTCTTAGGAAATGGTTATGGTACACTATCAGCCACATAGCTAATATTTCCGATAAAGGACAAAATATTCTGATATGTCGAATATTTCATTTAAATTAGATATCATTACACCAATCATCCAATACTTATCAGAATATTTTACTAATATAAATATGCAGAAAAGAAGCTAAAGGAGGGGAAGGAACAAAGGATAGAAATGCTTAGAAGATGTCTATTTCAATCCTAACTGAAGTATGTCAACCTGGATCATTAATTGGGGGTGATCAAATTTATAATTTTACTGTAACTACTCATCTACTTACCATAATTGTTTTCTAATTTAGTATTATAATTGGTTTCGGAAACGGATTAGAACTTTTTCCCTCTCATTTATACGAAACAAAGTAATCTGGTTTTGCACACTTCAGCCAGAAAGTCGCTCATCTTTTGCCAGCTGCTCTGGTCAGGCAGGGAATTTTAACATTCCAGTCTCCTCATTGTTGAGAACTTCTCCTTGTTGAGAACTTATTTGTGAACTTAATATTTCGCTGGTTCTTCTATCGTGTGTCATGCGCCGTGGTGTAGCGGGTTAAGGCAGCATGCTTTGGTCCCTAGCCACGAAAAGCGGCTCGGGTTTGATCCCACCCATGTGGTGGATATTTTAGGTCCCGGGTATAGGACCGGTGTCCCCTCAGCATCGTGAGGAAAGTGAGGAGCTTATGCTAGGTAAGCGGCCCTGGTCACGGAAACCAACATTCCGGCTGGAGGATGCCGAGATGCTGACCACATCTCCTCCACGTATCGGTTGGATGATCGTCCACCTCTGCCGTGCGTAAGTGGGCGTGAGACCGGCAGTCGGGTTGGTAGGCCTTGGTCCTCTAAGGGCTGTCGCGCCATGGGTTATTTTTATTATTATTTATTTCTTCCATAGTGTTCCGCCAAAATACGGCATCCGTATATACTCGCATATACCAGATCTTTATCCCCATCAAAAGAAAGTTGATCAATTCTGCGAAAGTCGTCAATCATTTCCTATGCTATCTAGCTTCCCAGTCTACTTTGGGTTCCACTTAACATTGTATACAGGATGTGAGAATAAGGCGCAGTCATTCGTTACATACATAACAAGAACATATATTGACATGGGCTCAGAAACGATTATTTCTGTCTAAAAAGAAATTTTCTTTAGCCCTTCATAGTACGTTAATCATAAATAACGCACATGAACAGATTGTATCGGCATACCTTATGATTTTTTTGTATGAAATGTTCAGAATAGCCTCTTTGTTACGTCTAGTGAAGTTGTAATTCCGAAGTACACTGCCAGTGCTTTGTGTTCCATTTTAACTAAAGTTCATCGCCTTACTACACGTAGCACCAAATTCAGTGGCTCATTACGAACTAGTCAAGCACGAAACTATTTCCTAGTGTTTATCACGGACTTGGTTTTAGGTACAGAGTAATGGAAGTATACGCAAGTACATAGTCGATAGAACTCAGTTGATGTGTAAGATACTGCGAGTCTTTGTGACCATTTTGCAGAAGGCTGCGAAAGAATACGTATTTGTCCAGGGATACATCAACACATACTGGGCTCAGTGAAAGTGCGGGTTAATCCGAGAATCAATATAAAAGGAGGGTATTTTAAAATATTCATGTAAGAAAGAGTATTACGTGATATGCTGAAACGCACTGCTCCTTTGGTTCCCCGTGATTGACTTATTACAAAGAGTTATAGAAATACCTTCTAATATGGAAATGAATTGTTTTTTATCCATATCTATACAAAATTTTCTTCTCTAACATGTAAGGAATGTCTTAATGTAGCCACACTTTATTGTTGCAGCCTGTATACCACCTTAATTACTTTCCCCAAAGTGGATTTTCTAATGAGGTATTGGGTCAAAAATATAAATTGAGTTAACTGAAAACAAATTCGATACTATAAGATGTTATAAATAAATGTTCTGAAAATATTTCTTTTTCTAACAAGTTACATGAACTTGTATATGGATATGGTTTTTCGCTAGCGTTAATATACACATACAAGCCAGTGGAATGCATTTGTTACTATGAACCACAAATTTATAACCGGTTTTCAAAACTTTGGTGTAAGCATTGTAAAGGGAGCGAGAGAGAATGCCGTGGGGAGATAGTGGGGGAGAAAGAGAGTGACAAATCTCCGAAATAAATACTCTACAGCATAAGCGTACTGCAGTTTTTGCAACTTAAAACAATTGTAACTTGAAATTGGCAAGCTGTGCGTTCCCTTTATTTGCAATAAAGACTCTGATTTCTCTAGTTAATGGTGGCAACAAATTATCTTAATAATGCTGCAAATATATAGCTATTTTATGTACCATAATGATTACCTGCTTCATAAATAAGGCCGAAGAAAAGCTAATGGTATAATGATGCAATGCCCGCAAGTCTTACTGCATGACTAAAAATCCTGATATATTACCATTTATCAACTTTATTCACGCTATAACTTGCATGTCATTATCGATAGTTTGCAGACATCGTCGAGACGAGAAAAAGCGAGTGTATTCCAACAATTCAATAAATGATTTACCTTTTCACGTCACGTAATAGACAATGGAGTGCAGCTAAGGTTTTTGTTTCCCGTTCGATATTCAGTGTGAAACTGTTTACGGAAAAACAGGCATTAAACTACATTTACTGTTGAAAATAAATGACCGGTTTCTGCGAGCTAACTAGGTAGTGTCTCGCATGAAATACGTCCATTATAACGAGGCACTGTAATTGATGGCCATTTCGAGGTTTATTTCGGAACATTCCAGCACGGAAGTTATCATCATTTGATTAAGGCTTCCTCATAAACCTAAGAGAGGTAATAACTGTAAAGTACTGAGGTAAAACAAGAATCGGAAATGACAGGAGGGATGTTTATTAGTTCAGGCCCCTAAAACCAGTGGTCTCCTGCCAGCTAACGAGAGCATCAATTATTAATGCTGTCGTTTTTCTCTAAGCAGTGTATGTTAAACTTTTTATAGCTAAAGAAACAAGTGAAAAAACTCTAAGTATCACGTAAGTATAAACAAGCACAACTATAGATACTAAGAAATCGATACTGAAAAATCGAATTTATTCAGAACCTGACACTAGCTGTGGCTCGCGCTGAAAGGCACAAGGGCACATGCCCTCCTTTTAATTTCCACCTGTAAATAACTAAAGGTTTCCTTGGTTGCTTCTTAAGTTGAATAATTTGACTTGCGAGTTGTTCTTCATCCACTTTATCGCTAAATTTCATTTCCTTCTTCACCGCCATACAGACATAGGCTAAACATCCATGCTGACCTACGGCATTTGCTTGTAAACCCTTGGGAGTGCAAGTTTCTACAATGAGGAGGGCAATTAGAAGAAGAAATAACTATTTATCATTTCTGCTCGTTGTCGACTGAAAACCATATTATGGAATTTTAGGTGCAAACGCTAAATATTTCAGCACCTGTGAGCCCTAAAGTGTGCAATTCGCTTTTTGAAGATTTCGGTTTCAATCCCCGACAACCACTAACTCTGACTTACGGGTTTTTCATGTTTCCCGGGTCATTAGTTGAACGCTGTGGTGGTTACATCTTTATCGCAACCTTCCTGTACCCAGAACTTTCTTGATTGTCCTCTGTTCCATGGTTATGAAACTAGGCGATGATATTTGAATATGTGCCCTGCAACCCCCCCCCCCCTGTCGTCAATTAGGACTGAACTGTCAGAATCGCCTCCCTGTGAGCCCCACAAAGGGGACAACTGAAAATTACAGACTTTTAGGTGGGTTAGGGTGGCATCGGATGCGTTCTAGTTGGAAAGTTAGTGACACAGGTCATCCGTTCATAGTTCTTCACACCATCATCTGTATATGATCACACTTCGGGTCTCTCCCCTCATTCCTCCTTCCAAGAGGCCATAGTAGAACCACAAAGGGCCGAATGGTCTACGTGGTATGCTCCTTCTCATTGCAGGGGGTACTTTACCTTTTACCTTCAGCACTTAACTTGAATATAAGACAAGAAGACTGCTATTTAAACGGCTTCTCAGGGAATGCAGTTTGGTGAACAGAGCCTGTCAGAACACATTCTTTGCAGCTCCGAACGCTTTGGTTTAAAAAGTGGTGTCTCAGGGAGAGTTCACTGAGTTCACACAAAAGCTGAACGTTTCATGCACATACATACACACTGAACCTGGCCTAATCTGCAAGCGGGATTTCCCCATCAATTTATCGTGAGATTAACAGAAGGTTGTTCCTTCACACCAGTGACTAATGCGGAATCTAAATTATAAGAAAGTCTTCCAATATATAGGCTTCTCAGCTACCCTCAAATAGCATTACACTTTAAAAAGAACCTGCATTATCATAAGAGTAAACTTGAATGGTTAATGAGAAGAGAATTGCACAATGAAGTAATTGTATAAATAGAAGCATTGACTCTTAGTACATCGCTTAACGTTAACCTAAGCATTAGTTTTGATGCACTTTAAATCGCCACCCCACAAAAAGTACGTCATGGGCAGCAGTCTTATGTATAGAGCTTCATTCCAACCGGTTGTATGTATTCATTGCTGACATTACATTGTTTCATGCAGCTTCTGTACAAGAGTCCATAGGAAAACTATTTAATAGAGGTTCTGTTATACTTCACACGGTGTATCAATTTTTAATGTGTAGTGCAGTGTGACTTAACTCATAGGGTTTACTCAACAGTAATGTAACACATTCGTCAAACAAAATATTAATGGAAATCAGTCGTACAGTATACTTGTAAGGTACGCTCGTGACCGAGTTTGATTTGCATAAACACAAACTAACGAGTGGAAGAAAAGAAAGATTATTTGCAGGAATTGTGTTATCTCACGTTTTAAATTCTGATCGCTTTCTGCTACATTCGCAGATTTTAATCACCGGATTAGGTAAATGTAACAGCCGAGATTGAGTCGCCGCAAAAACATGATAACAAATGCAGTTCCTTTCCTACTTTAAATTTCACTCACTGTTTTAACCATATCTTGCAAGGTGAAACAACGTAATGTTTGTTTATTGGCAAATACAACTGCCAACTGAATTGACATACTTCATGCTGCTCCAAAAAGGACTATACGGGATGTGGCGAAAATGCTAACCTTCCGCATATCTTCAAATATGGAAACTGCATATGAAAAAGAAACTTGTCAGCCAGCTAGCCAGAGTGGGAGCGAGAGACTAAGTAAATTGAGAGTTTTTGCCACATGTACTGTAATTGTCTAAAAGACGAAAACTTTGGAGGATCAGATACATGATTTAAACTATATTGTACACAAACAAAGTGAAATACAGACCATCAGTGCAATGCAATCCAAATTTTTGCTGAATTCCGCAAATAGCAACAACGGCTACTGGAAAATTGCAAATCCACTAAGAGGAACAGGAAGAAGACAAACTTGTATTGAGGAAACTACACTATTCAGTTCAGTTTATTCCTATAGAAGTTGATCTAAGTTAGAGAAACAAATGAAATCAGTTTAAGATCTTTAAATATGCAGATTAAGGCAGTATTACAAATGCATAAATAAATCAACAGATACCATGGGAAAAATCTATTAAAATTAAAATCCGATAAAAATATTTCAGAGATTGGTATTTATTTAGGAAGAATGAAAAAAATTGGATGAAAGCGTTAATTTAGAAAGGGGAAAAACAGGAAAATGGAGTACATTCATATTGGGTAAAGTCTCTGTTTAAAGTGGTCCTGGTAGGAACATAACCGCAAGCTTACAAGGATCAATAGAGCTCAATAACTCACAATATACATTACAATACAATAAATTCAAGAGCTGTATTTAGACTAAGTTATTCTAATAAATTCATCAAGTGTTTTTCCCTCCGAAAAATTACTACTCAGTAGCGAACCATTGGCTCCACGCAGCCAGAATCGGGTATTTGTTACTGAACTGAAAATTAATCCAGACAAAAACACGAACCTACATACGCTGATGTTATCAATGTGAAATGAACAGCTGGCTCGAGCTTCTATAAACGAGCTTTGCTACGATTGGCACAAAAGAAAACGCTAGACCAATACAACACAATTCGCCCTTATAAGGAAGGTTTGAAGAATTATTTTCTTTTGTCTTTAAACTGAACGACAGGTACAACATTGTTAGAAAAGTTTTATCAGAAATACGAAGGCGAAATGTTCTCGTGTTTACTTCTGTTTTAATTATATTTAATTTTACGCCTAAATTGAAGGAGTCTTGCCTTAACGGTACTCAGCTAGTGAGAAAATGTACTGTAAATTGTTACCATTTGATATTTATCTATGCATATTTAGTGGGAGTAAGAGTACCTTGTCAATCCAAATTATACTTGAACAGAGTTTCTCACGCTGGCAGAGGAGCTAAATTTAAATTTGCTAACATATTACAGTTCGGCCGCTCTATCTCCGGCTCTGACATTTCTCGTGAGGGGGAAGCGGGCTGTTGCCAGTTCTTTAGCGGGAATTTCAAGCCGAGGAACATACGTGTTTTAAATATTTCAAGCATTTGCATATTTCACGAACCAGTAATCATATTATTATAATAGCGATAATAATAGGACTTAGGAACACTAAAAATCGGAATTCACACACTTACAAAGTAAGAAAGAAAGTTCACCAGTGCAAGCAACTAAAGCCACGTGGTCCAAACAAATTTAAGCTGGCAACACGGGGTTGGGTTCGGAAGCGACGCCTAGCAGCGACAATACTGATTGGCGCTACCAGACAGTTTTAACTTCCTGATCGCGACACCGGATGTAGAGAGTCCCAGTACTACCAACAGAAGCAGTCACTGTGCGTGAAAAGCAGGGGAGGCTTCTCAATGGGGTAGCAAGTTTGCGCTACAACCAAAATGCTGGGTCTCCCTTTAATGCAAGGGCATGTTCCATTTGGAGTTCAGTTCGACCTTGTCTAGTGCAGTGGCCCTCTCCGCGCTGTATTGTTTGCAGGTGCCAAGTAGTTCACTCTCAGTTGCAAACCACTGGTATACAATGGGGAGGTATAGGGCAGGATGAACCTATGGAGTACCGAGGCAAGTAGGGGGGAAGGGCGGGGCTTATGGCTGCATAAGGTTGGTTAACCTAGCAGCCAGAGAATAGTGAATGCCAAGCCTTCTCCTTCTGTTTTCAGTGCCACCTATTATTCTCATATTAAATGTTCGCATCGGACAACTATTACCACAGATTACTATTACCTACCAGAGCATAGCCACATGTTTTGTGCCGTGTTTTGTTAGCTATGCCGTGCTTTGAGTAGTGAATAAGAGTGATTTATTTAAATACAAGTATATTGTTTTATATAAGGAGAAACAATGAATTCCATAAAGTGTCTATTAGCACATCCTTTTTAAAAATGAGCTTAGAAAAAAAAAATCCCGAAAATAAACGACTTGGAAGTCCCACGCCAAATATAAACATCACATAGGTAGTCAAAACAAAAACAAGCTATTTGAACAGGAACTTTAACAACAATGTATATGAGAAATAGAATTTGATGTGTGTTTGTAATGTTAAAAATAGCCTGTTTTGCTTTCCTTGCGTTCTGTTTGGTGGTGAAGATCCGTGAACAAAACATGCTTTGCAGCATCTTCATGATCGCGCTAAAAACACGTAACTTAAAAACTGCACATGAAAAACACAGTTTTGCTATGCTTGACATTGTAAATAGGGCAAAGCAGATGGACAGTGCATATCGGAGAACAATTGAAGAACACAACTAGAAAGTGGCTCAAAATAGGTATGTTTTAAACATTATTGTTAACTGCATTAGGTTTTGTGAAGCCTTTGAGTTAGCTCTACGAGGACACGATGAGTCAGCTACGTCAAACAATCCTGGTATTATTCGAGGACTGATAAACTTCAGTGCAGAGCTAGACTGCGTTCTGAAAAACCTATTTGGAGAATGCTACAGTGTTTAAGGGAACCTCCAAGACAATCCAGAACGAAATCTTGCAATGTACACTTGAAGTCTGTCATGAAGAGATGTCAAGTCCATTTTTACCTGCATAAATAGAAGAGTGTTATGCTCTAGAGTGTTTCTGAAATACGCATGTTGTGTTATACGCTGTGAATTACCGTTAAGTTGTGTATACAGCAGTCTATGGTGTCAGGCTAAAACAACCGTTTGTTACTTTAAGAAAATTAAATTGCATGGATAAATTTGTGAACCACCGATTTTCAGCCGCCCCTGTGAAAAGTGTGAAAGAAATATTCGAATAGAGGGTGCTGTAATGAATATCTTGCATGTTAATGAAATTGCAAGTTTGATTTCAATGTTTTAAAGCTAATATAGTCCTATATTTTCATTCTAAAGATAATTTTAAAGATATGTTTTCAATTGCTCATTAGTATGTTGGTACTATTAACCTTTCCCCTCCACCTCCTGCAGCTGCAAAACGTTAGAGCCGGAGATACAACGGCCGTATCGTAGCTGCGTTCCACTATGGACCACTTTTTATGCACGCCAGTAAATTTATATAAGTGAAATAAATTCATCTCTCTATAAGGAAAGGAATCCGATGCTTCCACTAAATCCATTAAGTACCCAGGATTAAATCCCCGAAGTTTCGTTATTTGTTGTCATCTTGTTTTTCACAAACAGTTTGCGTGGTCGTCTTTGTAAAGCAATGCAACTGTACAATGTTAATGTTTTCAAACCATTGCTGCTGCACAGATATGTTTCGCCAATGCGAAGGATACAAAGATGTTTCTAAAAGCCATGTGCCATCAAGGTTCTGATCAAGGTGCGTAACACTAGAGTAGAAGCAACCAAATTCCCCCTCAGTTTCTCTGATATGATCTTTCAGAGAAGAGGGGAAAAAACCTACTAATTTGTGAACGCCGTTGTTTAACGAGGGTAGCTACTTAAATAGCAACAAAAACAATCAATCTATTTAGGACAAGCAAAGAAACCACAGGAAGCTACGCTTATTTGTTCACAGTGTCTGTATCATCCATCACATCCTGTCTACCCTTAGGCAAATACTCGGGCCTGGAATTAAATGGCCTGCACTATCCTTTATACGAATAGAGGTCTGTAAGAGAATATGCAATTCAATCCAATCTCAAAGGGGAGTTCTTTTGTCCTTACTCTTCCACTCCATACGCCCTAATTGTCGTCCACCTTAGAAAATATAATTAAAGGTGAAAACATGTTATATGTATCACACACCTATCTCGATGTAAACATTGCTGTATGCTCTAGATTGGAGGAATACATGACAATTTCCCCATAATAGAATATGTAGTCGGATTTGTGACACTATTTCATTGGGTATATATAATACTAATTTCTACAAAGATAGTTCTTTCGTATATCTGCTGTCACATTCTCAATCACTGGTGATTGTGAGAGAACTAAAATATAGTGCCTCATCTTATTGAAAGAACGATGAAAAATAAACTTCTTAATAAGAATTAAAGGTAGGAGGGATGTGCGCTCGCATGCCATACAACTTAGCTGGACACAGAGTATGAATAACGTCACATAGACAGCACGACCATCGGATATGCATACGTCGAAAACCACGTAACGTAGTACTCCACGAACTAGTGAAACATTGCCTTTCAAGTGTATGCAGGCGCAAGGTCAAAGCGACTGTTTTGTTTCTTTTCGCTGTGAGACGGTTGTCATGCTCAGGCTATTCCTACATGTCTTTGTGTATATGTACAAGCAATAACAGTATAGTCCATATGCCAGTATACCTATTGAAAACCTCAGACGCCTCCGACCAATAATAATAGTAATAATGGTGGTGGTTATGTGATAATATAATAATGATAATAGTATTATAATAATATTATAACAACAATATTACTTTTACACGTAATTATAATCAAACAAACTAAGCAGATGTTTCACTTAATTTGTGAAAATACAGTAAGACAAATAATTTTTCTTTCGAACCTGTGACAGAATGAGAATAAAAGATACATACAATATTCTTGGACCAAATTAAATTGTAGTTAACATATACTTCTATTCAACTATAACTGGAAATCAAAATACTTGGATACAAATGAATCAGATTGATTAGATTTGATTAAATTGTCAATGAAAACAAATTGATGAGGAAACAAATTTCAGTAATCAATGTTTTTATTAAAAAAATATGCTCATAGAGTGCACTGCGCGTTGCTTCTAAGGCGACTTTGAATTAACTCCTTATTTCAGTTTCTACTGAAAAGCAATGACACTGAAGTACTTATCCGTATGTCAGCCGAGAGTAAAGGAAGAGCTGAATAATACTCGTAGTTAGGTGAACTCATTTGTGTTATCAGGGCCGTCCGTATAACGTAATAAAACAACTTATCTGCTGCGAGTAATAGGTCATGTAAGCTATCATTGTAATGAACAGGTACTCATAAAAGCATTAGGTCAAATTTCTGCAACTCAAACTCGGACATTTACTTTCCTAAAAACAGGTCTAAACATTTAAGTAAAAATAAATGCAAAGAAATGCATGTCATTTGCAATGATGACAAAAACAATCTTTCTTCTAAAGTGCAAAATGTGTTGACAAAAAATATTTAAGTGCACTTTCTGTTGCTTCCAGAGTCACTTATTCAGTCAACAAAAGCTTATATGTACATGTTCCCTCACACTGAGTTCAGTATTCAGTACTTTTCAGGGTATCATTTAAGCATGATTACTTCTATTAGACAATTTTTATTTCTAATAGACAGGCTCAATTTTTACCCATTCTTCGAACATTCTTTTCTGTAGTTGATCTTCAAAGAAGATTGGAGAATTACTCACTCCGTAAATTCTCCGTTGGGTTAAGATCTGGACACTGGATGCAGATGTATTACATTTGGGCAGATACATAACAAACTTTCCCTGACAATATATGCCTGGTACTTGGTTCATTATTCTGATAAAGCTTTAAGGTATTTCTTATTCATAATTTCTCGCACATGATGGTCTTTTTTTAAGAATTTTGAGGTACCGATGTATTAGTCCATGGTGTTTTCAGTGAATATAAAATTTGCCACTGCACTTGCTGATATGCACCCCTATACCATAACATTGCCAAGTTTATGTTTCTCTGTAGGGTGTAAATTCTTCATATTCAGCTCTGTATTGGGCTTGCGTCGAATACGGACCCTCCCTTCTGTATCAGATACATAAAAGAGAGTTTCATCAACAAAACTTACATCGCCCCACCATTCTTGCTCTTTTCTTTAGAATTCTTTAGCAAACTGAAACTCTTTGCCCTGTTAGTTTTGTTTAATTAAGGCTTTTGTCTCGCTGCTCTTCCTCGATAAAAATCTTTCCACCTTGTTCTGGGTGTACATCTTTACGAGTAGTCAGACGCAATGGGGTCACCAGATTTAGGGGATTCATTTTAGGATTACTTATTACCTTTCTCATAAGCAGTCTCTTCTCACTGATTCAGCTTCTGTGGACATCCTGTTTGTGAAAAAGATTCGATTCTGTATTCTTATCTGTATCGCCTAATGATGTCTCCAACAATGTTACGTGGTATATACACTTTAGCAACTATTTATTTTTGCGTAAGACTTTTAGCATTCTGACAGATCAAAAGCTGTCGATGTTCAAATGTTTTATTGTTTCCTTTGACTTTACGGTACACCAAGACAGCACAGAAATATAAGTACTGTTATATGTGTTGTAAAGATCGCAAGTGCCTGGATTTATTTAATATTCTTTTTGTGCTTTAAATTCCAAATAAACTTTAATAGCACAACATAATTCCAAATAACTCTCCATTAAGCAGAAAGATCTTATGACTATTTTCATAAGTACCTGTGGGACACTGGGACAGAAATTTCCAATTTCTTTACTACGTGAGCTATTGAGCTATAATTTGGCATACAAAACAAAGAAGCGACTGGCCCCGTAGCTCGGTAGAGCCCCTGCCTGCCGTGCTAGGGGTCCCGGGTTCGATTCCCGGCGGTGGGGGTGGGGATTTTTCTCCGACCAAGATAATTCCCCATCTTCCCCAGAGTCTGGAAGTATGAATGAGAGTGTGAATGTGTGCGTGATCTAATGATTAAAAAACCAAAGATAACGAGTTAACACCTTCAGTATGTTCCAAAGAAGAACGGCCGCCGATATGACCATAGCAGTTAAGCAAAACAAACAAAACAAGCAAAAAAAAACTATTAATAAGCCGCGTACAAAGTTTGACGTCTATGACTGTTACTTTCAGTGATATTAATTATTTTATAAAAATATCATGTAAATTAGTGACCATTTTCAAAAGTTAGCTGACGTCAACATTTTCTAAGTAGATGGCTAATGTTATGCTCTTCTTATTTGTTATGGCTGTGGTAATAAAGTAGGTGATTAGTTTTGTAATCATAGCATTCTTTGATCAAGCATATTTTTTTCCATCGGAAAATATTTGCCTATAAAAGTTAGCCAAATTTCTGAATATTTTTTTTTTAAAAAAGGTAATAAACATCGACCAAAAATAATTACTAGTTTTGTTTAAGGACCTCTGCAAAACATGCATGTAAAGTTACAGTGCAATTGGATCAAAACTACAACGCCATGCTCATTTTATATGTTGAAAAATGAAAACTTGAAAAACATAAACACTTGCGTAAGCATGCATTTCAGATCTTTTTTCAGGCTACCTGTATCCTCAGAACTATCCTGGAGCATAACTTGTCCCCTCTTTCCTCTGTTTGGAAGTCAGAGACCACAGTACTTACATTTAACATATAATTTATGAGATAGCCCATGTATTTCTTTAATTTGCACTGTTACAGAACATTCATTACACTCAGTACATCTCAAATTTTGGAAGAGTTCACATATTGAATCAGTGCTGATTAGCAAATACTCAGTGTTGACAATACTGACCTTGGATATTTCCACAGAACCGCTAAATAATTGTAGTTTTTCTTAACTTTTGTCTATTACACTAACACTAGGGTTGTCATCTGGTTCCATGTTGACACTTTGAAAAGTTTCTGATGGAGCACGAGGCTGGCTTACGGTGGATTCTGCACTGGTTGTCTTTTATTTTCCCATCTTGCTGCGCATCGTTTGAAAACTCCCTCCTTGCTCTTTTTAACTCTGGTTTTACGTTTATGCCACCGAGAACTTATTGCATGCATGATTACACTTATTACACTATATTCATAAGTATTACCATAATTTACAATATCATGTGTTTAAAACAAAGCACAGCGCGCGACAATAACAACTTACTTGTACTGTCAAATATCTTTCTATTCGCTCTCTTAGTTCCTGCTTACTTGCTTCTCTGAACATGAAAATAAATAAATTGAATGTAAAACTTTGCAGAATAACTCATAACATGCACGGAAATAAGCAAATGCTGACCGAAAATATCGCAGCATTAGTTTATTTGGAATTTGTATTGAAAAATACTAAATAACTCTACATATTGGCACTAGGTAGCAGCACAAAGCAGGACAGCCTTCCTTGTTGCATACTGCGCGGAAAATCCAAAATCAAAATGCGTATATTGTAAGAAATTACCATTAATTTTACATGATACGAATGGGTGGGCGTGGTCATACATGCAGGGAGCTTAAACAGCTGCGCACCTGGGATTTTAAATGTGCGCGGGAGCTTTAAAAATTGCGGAACATGAAAAATGTTAAATCCGTTTGATGCCTCAAGCTCATGGGTACATTTATAGATACTCACCCAAAATACGTAAATTTTGCAATTTTGGCCAACATTTCGGACCCAGTGTCCCTTAAGCAGAAATAATTTATATGACTGACTATTTTCGTGAGTACTTGTACATGAACTCCAAAAGGAAATTACTAAATT
Source organism: Mantis religiosa (assembly GCA_030765055.1). NCBI lineage: Eukaryota > Metazoa > Arthropoda > Insecta > Mantodea > Mantidae > Mantis > Mantis religiosa. Next base: position 1,637,389 of record JAUKNK010000021.1, on the reverse strand, counting down.
ACCGCTGAAATGGCCCTTACAAATGTTAAGATGTCAAAAATGCCGATCCGTTATCTATATGTTTCAAAATGAGTTACCTTAAATAAAATAGCACAATGTAAGCTGCTAACAATGATGACCAATTCATAGCTCTTGGTTCTCAGTCGGTTTGCTCATACTTTCATCACTGGGATCTGATGGAAGTATTAGCGAACCAACTCAACAGCCAACAACTATGAGTTGCCTTATTTGACGCACATTTGAAATGCGGTTACTTTAGAAATATGCAATTCTTTTTTATTTTTTGCTAAAATTCCAAGACCGAAAGGGTAGATGTTGCATGTTTTCATTTCCTAATACATCTTTTCTAATGTATTCTCACGCTTTCTCCCGCGAATGATGCGCAACTTTTTGGAAGCTGTGCTAGGTCCTGGGGACCTTTTGAACACGCGTTCAAAATGTCTTAAATATTAACGAAAATATTATTGTAATTAGACATACAAATATGCTAAACTGTGGCGAAATCATACACTTAAGGAAGAAAATGAAGATGACAAAACGTGTATTTCAAATATTCTATCATATTAGGTTGTCTCAAATGGCGGGTTCTTGATTTTGGTGTTTTGGAAAATGTATTGGGTTTCTTTGGTTTGGCAATGCCACGGATGCCAATGCTAGTGTTCCGTATATGGCGAGCATGTATCAGTCTTCAGTTGTTAATAAACAATCACAAAATGGAGATAACGGAGTTTGAACTTAGAGCCCTTCACAGACACTACTAGAAGCAAGAGTATAAAGCCGTGTCGCATCTCGAAGAATATGTGAAGTGGAGGGATATGGTGTCGTCAGTGAGCGTGCGCTACAATGATGGTCCCAACGTTTCAACAATGGAGACGAAAACACTAAAGATTTATCACGTTCTGGAAGACCTAAGGTAAGGAATATTGAGGATATACCCCAATTTTTGCGAGAAAATCCGCAAAAAGTACCCTAGGCTTTCAGAAGAACTCGGTACATCAAAACATAAAATACATCGCCGCATTAAGGCACTTGGAAAATGATACAGAAGCTGTAGATCTGTACCTCATGAACTGACACCTCAACCGGCTGATCGTAGAGTGCATATCTTTCGTCAGCTTATTAGTAATCCCATGGATGATAGATTTGTTGGCAGAACTGTCACTTGTGATGAAAATGGGTATATTACCGAAACCTTGGTACCTCGAAACAGCGGCTAGGTCCCCGCCAACCTGCCAAAGTCATCGTTAACAAAAATCAGTTCGGTCCCAAAGTAATGTGTGAGTCTGGTGGAATTTTAAAGGAGTGATTCACTGGGAGTTTGTTCCAAACGGAAGGGCGACTGATGCGGATCTTTATTTTCAATAACTGGAACGAGTTCCTGAAAGTTTGAGACGGAGATATCCAGCATCAGTTAACCGTAATAGAGTTGTATTCCAACAGGACAATGCAACATCCCATACTGCACAAAAAACCATGGAAAAGATTCAGGAATTCGGTGGAAGCGAACTGCTCCTACACCCAGCATACAGCCCTGATCTCGCACCATCAGATTATCATATTTTTCGATTCATGGCCCATTTTACACGTGGAAGAAATTTTTACAACAGTGAAGTACAAGTGGGTGTTACCGAATTCTTCGCATAAAAAACCAGAGACGGTACCACCGTAGGATAATAAACCTCGCTCAACGATGTCTCAAGGCCATAGAATCAAATGGTCTATACTTTGAAAATTAGTGAATTGCTTGTCAAAACACATTTAAACTAATTTTTTTTTCATAAAAAGCTTTACTTATGTGACAGTATCCATATCTTTCAAGTTCCTTATTTCAATTAGACATCGAAGAGTAATCTGCAAAATATTTTTGCTGCTGAAATACGTCATTAAAGGCTAAATTGACATGAATTTTCAATAGTTAGTTATACCCTACGAGGACGAAAACTAGCACCAGTAGATACATAAATGTTTATTTCATCTTTGCAAACGTATAGTACCACTGGCACAGCAATCAAGCGCGCCAAACCGGGCGTACCGCGAAACCGATCCCGCAAAGGATTGCTGAACCGATATTTTTTTCTGCTCCATTCCACTCAGTATATATAAAGTAGAAACGAGTAGACAACATCAAGGATCTTATTGCGCTTTGAATAGTTTATGTTCGTCTGGACGATTTGTTTCTATCTACGGTGGACGTGATGGGTGTTAGTGTAAAGGCCTCCCAAAATGTTGCTCATAAATCTCGGATGTTAGATGTTTATCAGTCTGATGAAGGTGAGGGAGCTCTCTGCACTTCCACAATGAATCGTGGTATCACAATTGCTTTCTGTTTCAGAACACTATAATTAAAATACCTACTTCACTCTGCTAGACAGATGTTCTGCGTCCTTCTCAAGGTCGAGCGGCTGGTTTCCTCGCCGTTCTTGGTCTAATAACCTTACGTTACACCAAACCATTACTTACCACTGACTGCCTTTGTGAAGTCGTTACGAAATATTCTCACACATCGAAGATACCTTAATCTTCAGTCATGATGATATGCTAGTTATTTATCCTGATTTTGTGCAAATGAATATGACAAGGTATTCAGCTTCAGATCTTAGCCAATCATGTTCAACATATACAATATAATTTCTAGAGAGGTTTTGTTATAAAACACAGAATAATTATCAAAATTAAAACAATAAAAACAGAAGGAAAAGAGAAAACCTACAAGGAAATTGCATTGCACGATAAAATATAAGAAGAATATAGTATCTTAAAGTAAACAACAGTTTTGAATGGAAAACCATAGAATATAGAAAAAAGCTCATTATAGCAAAAATATAGATCCCCTTAAAAGTAAATTGATCTAAAATTCATGATGTTAAGGGTATAAACATATTCCATACTTCATGTTAGTTTTCAAGCTAATCCACCATCTGATTGAGCAAATTTGAAAGTTTGCTATATTTCAGTTTCAATGTTGTTCGCTGTAGTGTATCATTGCGAATTATTAACATATGAGTATTGCTTCCGCTTGCCGTACAGATCTAAGCTGTGGTGCATAATTAGAATCATTTCTAATCAAGCATGATTTATGAATAATGTCATGTGAGTCCAAACGTTTCTTACATGAAATATCTATTTCACGCCTAACTTACTGTCCAGTGATAGTAATATACACAATGAGTAATAATAACCTGCCCGCTTCGGTAGCGTAGATGGTATTGTGCCTGCCTAACGTTCAACCGGTCCCGAGTTCGAATCTCGGTCAGGGTGAGTTACCTGGATAAGGTTTTTCCGGGGTTTTCCCCTGTCCTTAAAGACGAATGTCGGGCAGCTCTAAGCTCCATGGACCCTGGACACATTTGAGCATCATTTCATCCATTTCATTCACCGTCCGATATGACTTGGAGGACGTAAAATTACAATGATGATAATAATAATAATAATAATAATAATAATAATAATAATAATAATAATAATAATAATAATAATAATAATAATAATAATAATAATAATAATAATAATAATAATAATAATAATAATAATAATAATAATAATAATAATAATAATAATAATAATAATAATAATAATAATAATAATAATAATAATAATAATAATAATAATAATAATAATAATAATAATAATAACCTAGTTATAAGTAGTGTCCACCTCCACCAAGACATTTCTAGCATTTCTCGTATTCCATGAACTTAAGTCATTCTGTATGGAATGAATGAATGAATGAATGTGCCTTTATTTCCATTTTACATAATTTACGATATTCCACAATATTTCTAATGCTTACGTACAACTTATTAGTACAACTTATATATAGTCTAGCCGTTCATTATCCCCTTGGACCCCTGGTTGCCTGGCTCCCTGGCTTTTGGCTCACCTCAGGTTGCCTCCTACTTCAACCTTTCTCTCTCTCTCTCTCTTCCTTCTCTCTCTTGTTTCTCTTCTCCCTTCTCTATTCTATTCTGCTCCTTTTTTCCCCTACTCCATTTCTTTTTCATCCTTTTTTAAAAACTCCGTGCTCTTATTCTTCTTATTCAATTATTGGAAGAGATACTTATCTAATGATTTCCAGATTTTGAATTATAGTTACTGCTAGTAAATTGTGACATATAATGATGTGAGGAGGGTGACATATAGTGAAACGCAACAAACTAGTGACCGTGATTACCCTCCAGTAGAGAGGGGTGAGGTGAGATGAGACAATGACCTCAATCCCTTCTTCCTATCCCCAGCAGCGTAACTAATATGGCATTTTTTATTAAATAAAAAAGGGATTGAAGTAAAGAAGGAGAAATTGCACAGTTACAGCAATTTGTCAATTGGAGTTCCTGGTTTCCTCATACCTAGTAAATTTGTATGCAAAGCATACGTGCATACGTGCAATATGCATACGTACATAATGAACCGCGCTTTATAAATGTGTGGACTCAAGTATTACAAATATACTAGTAAATTGGAGTGCAAAACTGTACTGGCTACTTTTCATTTTTATATACTCTCTGATAAGTAATTCGTTTTTTAAGCAATTAACTAATTTACTAAGTATATACTATCAGATTCCATGGTCTGTGAACCATCGTTCAGGGAGGTTCATTATTCCACGAGAGTCCCATCTCTGGCTTTTGATGCGAAGAATTCGGTGACCCGCACTTGCACTGCTTCAAAGTTGTAAAAATTTCTTCCACGTAGAAAATCTGCCATGGAGAGAAAGAGATGATAATCTGATGATGCGAGATCAGGGCTGTATGCTGGGTGTGGCAGCAGTTCGATTCCTCCCAATTCCTGAAATTTTTCCGAGGCCATTCGTGCAGTATGTGCTATTGTATTGCCTGTTGCAATGGAACTCTATTTCGGTTAAACTAATGCTGTATCTCTGTCTCAAAATTTCATTAACTCGTTCCAGTTGTAGAGAATAAAGATCAGCATCAATCTCCCGCCCGTTTGGAACAAACTCCTAGTGAAACACACCTTCAAAATTCCACCAGACTCACAACATTACTTTGGGACCGAACTGATTCTTTTAACGATGACTTTGGCAGTTTGGAGGGGATGAAGCCAATGTTTCAATCATCAGGGTTTTGGTAATATACCCATTTTTCATCACAAGTGACAATTATCCTGACAAAACTATAATCCATGGGATTAATGATAAGCTGACGACAGATATCCACTCTACGATCAGCCTGTTGAGGTGTCAGTTCATGAGTTCGAGATCTACAGCTACTGTGTGATTTTCGCAGAGTCTTAATGTGGCGACATATAGGCATCCTGTTAATAGCACTGCCAAATGTTCTAAAACAGCAAAATCAGAAAAACGACATCACTTATGAGACAACCAAATAAATAACGTGCATAGTGGATCAACTAAAGTAAAAAAATTACGTTCTTTATATATGAAAGCACGATTACAATAAAACCAGGTATATGATATACTTTAGGCCGTAATTTAATACCATCTTTTAGCATCTTAATTACCCTAAAGGGAGTTATGAAATACGAAACTAAAGCTTTATTTAACTATAACCGGAATTAGTTTTCTTAAAAATGTTAATAAATATTTAAAATCATTCTTTATTGACGCTTTTTTGCAGGAAATTTCCATATGACGAATTTTTAGAAACAATGCCAATGGCTTGTTTATTTTAAAGTGCATAAGCAAGTTGTCTGACAAATTCTATTTTAGGCTTCGTTCTCTCTCTCTCCCTCCCTCTGTGTGAATCTCTCTCTCTCTCTCTCTCTCTCTCTCTCTCTCTCTCTCTCTCTCTCTCTCTCTCTCTCTCTCTCTCTCTCTCTCTCTCTCTCTCTCTCTCTCTCTCTCTCTCTCTCTCTCTCTCTCTCTCTCTCTCTCTCTCTCTCTCTCTCTCGCACACGCGCGCGCGCGCGCGCGCACACACACACACACACACACACACACACACACACACACACACACACACACACACACACACACACATTTTCTCTCTTTTAGCAACATAGAACCGGACGCTTTACGCCATTAGACAGCGTCCGTTAAAGGGATTAACAGCAATTCTTTATTCACCTTTGAAAATATCAGATAATGTCTGCTTTGTACGTTTTATGAAACTTCTAGATTTAATAATGCAGACAAAATATGCATTTTAATGTATTTTGAAAGCACATTTAAATTACAACAATTATTATCAGTCACAAAGATGTGTCCGTAACTGCATTTTGGCAAAATAAATATTATGCCACAACCAAATATTATTTTATTTTTACTTTTACAGATGGCTTCTGATTCTACTTGTATATAATACTTTTTTTAGGAAGATACGCTTATTTCTTCACTAAAACACATTTTGATTAAGATTTGTCAACAGATATGTTTAAAAAATCTTTCTAACACGAAGATAGGTCTAAAAATAGCTAAATTAGGTCATCTTAAGTTTTATTTTTGTCACCGTAAAGAATAATTATCATCAAGAGCTTCTGTAAAAACGGATCATTTATAGCTTTGGACACGAAACAAAATAGTAGAAGCAATACCATATTTTAAAATACGAGGGCTATCCAGAAAGTAGATTACGTTTTGGAATAAAAAGTAAACAAAGTATAGGAAACAAATTTTATTATATACAGATGAAAGCCACACTCAAATACTACTTTTCGACATAGTCACCATTCAAATTAAGGCATTTATCGTAGCGATGTGCGAGCTTGGAAATTCCTTCGTCGAAAAATTCGGCCGCCTGCGCCTTCAACCACTTCGTTACCTCTTCTTGCAGCTGTGCGTCGTCATCAAAACGCTGCATAGCCAGCCACTTCTTCATTGCTGGGAATAGGTGGAAGTCGCTCGGTGCCAGGTCGGGACTGTACGGCGGATGAGGAAACAACTCCCACTTAAAAGATTCAAGAACTTCACGAGTGACATTTTTGCCGTGTGGGGCCGGGCGTTGTCGTGAATCAACAAGATCTTAGAGCTCAACATTCCTCTGCGCTTGCTTTGAATGGCTCTTCTGAGTTTTTGGAGAGTTTGGCAATACCTTTGAGAGTTTATTGTAGTGCCTCTTTCCAGGAAGTCCACCAAAATCACACCTTTTCTGTCCCAAAAAACAGTCGCCATCATCTGCCTTGCCGACATTGTTTGCATGCATTTCTTGGGTTTTTGGGGAGAACTTGTGTGCCCCCACTGCATTGATTGCAATTTCGTTTCACAGTTCACGTGTTTCACCCATGTTTCGTCACCAGTAACGATGCGATCGAGTAAAGAGTCACCATCCTTATGGTAAACGTCCAAAAAGTTCAACGCTGCAGCCATTCGCTGATTTTTGTGGTCCTCTGTCAAGATTTTTGGAATCCATCTTGCACAAAACTTGTGGTAACCAAGCTTTTCGCTGATGATTTCGTGCAACAAACTTCGCGAAATTTGTGGAAAACTCAAAGAAAGTTCCGTTATTGTGAACCTTCGATTTTCACGAACTTTAGCATCGACTTTTTCGACAAGTTCGGCAGTCACTATGCTGGGTCTCCCACTTCGATCTTCGTCGTGAACATTGGTTCGGCCATTTTTAAATCTGATGACCCACTGACGCACTCCACCTTCAGTGATAATGTTGTCCCCATACACTTCACAAAGCTGCCGATAGATTTCTATCGGTTTACAGTTTTTTGCAGTCAGAAGCCTTATTACTGCACGCACCTCGCAGCTCGCTTGATTTTCAATTAACGCAGACATTTCAAACCGTCACAGTATCTGAACGGAGCACAGCACGAACCTCTCACTAGCACGGCTAGATGCCGACTGAGCCGCGCAACGCTCTGACCCCAAGATGGCCGCGCTAGCCCCGCCCCTAGCGGAAACAGACGAAAACGTAATCTACTTTCTGGATAGCCCTCGTATATATTTTAAGGTATGCTCATGATACAGTAAATGTGAAGTTAAACAGTATATCCCAATTATTTCCACATAAGCCTAGAAATGTAATTTTTGTCTTACCTTACAAACATCTATAATACTAGTTATCCTGTCACTTTGTAACATTCTTGCTCACAAAGGATGTGCTTTCTGAGTAAGTTTTTTTCCAGCTACTTAACAGTTTCATAATTACCATAATTTTCAATACCATTATCGCCATCAAACTAATTCTTTAGAACCGCTTGAGGCAGATATTCGTATTAAACTGCATTAGTTGCTTTGAAATGTTAATGCATGTTAATATTCTTTATTACTTTTATATCTTATTTTAAAAAGTGAGCGGAATCTTCTAAGTGTTAATAGGTCTTGTTTTGGCTGCTTCTTGGACAGAAAGCTATGCATTTTTATTTTATTATTTACTTCGCTCCCAAACACAACTCTTGTAGCTATGTCGGCATATCAAAGGTAAGTAAGTTACTCTTTTTAGTTTCTTTCTTTAGTTTTGTCTAGTTTTCATCGTTTGGAAAATTAAACGACATTTAATTTAAAAGGTATGGGGAAAATTGATGCTTCTTGTCGTATATTTTACTTTCTAGGATGATGAGTGGACTGAAATAGTAAGCGGCTGTCACAAAATTCTTGGAAGTTTAGGATACCTACCCTTCGCTGAATAACAACGATATCAGTATACTTTATAATGCTGTATATAGTTTTAAAGCAAATATGTGTGCCATATTGTCAGGCCTTACATAACGTTTTTCATTTGAATTTCTATATCTAGAAATGTTAGGCATGAATGCACTCAAACGTTCTATTTCTCACTCAATTATACACTAAACTTTTTTTACATTTAGGCATATGTATTACAAGCATAAAATGTCATTCTAATTCAGTAACATTGTACTGGTACATTAAATATTTACAACCTTTTGACTGCATTAACAATGACTAAAACGTTTAAAAAAGCATACTAATAATTAGGTAACAACTTATATTTTGTTCTTCGTATCCAACCATTTCTTTTAAACCTTATGCTCCCTCTTTTGAATTTATTCATGCACCTAAACATATTATTTCCCAAGGAAAGATTTTTCAGCAGCTTGAATGGAAAAAGCTAAATACTTTTTTGGAAACCTAATAGCTGAAATTAGTTTCAAACTATACTTTATTACGGCTTTTAGGCAAGTTTTGGGAGAAAAGATTAATTCACATTATGTTCATTTGTACGACTTCTTGCACTGTTTTGCAATTTTCTTTCGTGTCTTTAGTGATACAAGTTCAGCTGATAACGTTAGTGTAAAATTGTGGTTTTACTTTCGTCTCAAATATAGAGATTTAACGGTTTATGATCAATTTAGTATACCATTTTAGTTGCGGTTATTATAAATGGTTTAATGTGGTTTTAAGTATTTTTCTGTAAACTTACGATTTCCCAAGTTTTCTTGCATACATTTGAAACATAATTAACTTCAAATTTAGAATAGTTTTAATTGCAGAGGTTCCCAATACCTTATTTCTGACTAGCTTACCCGGTGAACTTCGTACCACTCAACAAAAGCTGTCTGATATAAATATATAAGTAAATAAATAAGTAAATAAAAAAATAAGTGAGTAAGTGAGAAAGTGAGTCACTGAGTGAGTGAGTGAGTGACTGAATGAGTGACTGAGTGAGTGACTGAGTGAGTGACTGAGTGAGTGACTGTGTGAATGACTGAGTGACTGTGTGAATGACTGAGTGAGTGAGAGAGTGACTGAGTGACTGAGTGAGTGACTGACTGACTGACTGACTGACTGACTGACTGACTGACTGACTGACTGACTGACTGACTGAGTGAGTGACTGACTGAGTGAGTGACTGACTGAGTGAGTGACTGACTGAGTGAGTGACTGACTGATTGACTGACTGAGTGACTGACTGAGCGACTGACTGAGTGATTGACTGACTGACTGACTGAGTGACTGACTGACTGACTGACTGACTGAGTGAGTGACTGACTGACTGAGTGACTGGATGAGTGACTGATTGGGTGAATCGCTGAGCGACTGAGTGACTGAGTAGGTGAGTGACTGAGTGGGTGAGTGACAGAGTGACTTAGCGCGTGGGTGACTGGGTGGGTGACTGTATGGGTGACTGGGTGACTGTATGGGTGACTGGGTGATTGGTTGGGTGGGTGGTAGGGTGACGAGGTGGGTGGGTGAATGGGTGGTTGAATGGGTGACTGGTTGGGTGACTGGGTGGGTGAATAGGCGATTGGGTGGGTGACTGGGTGGGTGAGTGTGTGACTGGGTGCCTGGGTGACTGGGTGGGTGAATGGGTGACTGGGTGGGCGAATGGGTGACTGGGTGATTGGGTGGATGACTGGGTGCGTGATTGGGTGGGTGACTGCGTGACTGGGTGGGTGACTGGGTGGGTGACAGGGTGGGTGAGTGTGTGACTGGGTGCTTGGATGACTGGGTGGGTGAATGGGTGACTGGGAGGGTGAGTGGGTGACTGGGTGACTCGGTGGGTGACTGCGTGACTGGTTGGGTGACTGGGTGACATGGTGACATGGTGGGTAACTGGGTGACTGGATGTGTGACTGGGTGGGTGACTGGGTGGGTGACTAGGTGGGTGACTGGGTGGGTGACTGGGTGCCTGTGTGGGTGGCTGGGTAACTGGATGGGCGAATGGGTGGGTGATAGGGTGGGTGAGTGGGTGACTGGGCGACTGGGTGGGTGAGTGGGTAACTGGGTGGGTGACTCGACGGGTGTGTGGGTTCCTGGGTGACTGAGTGGGCGCGTGGGTGACTGGGTGGGAGAGTAGGTGACTGGGGGACGGGGTGGTTGAGTCGCTGACTGGGTAGGTGAGTATGTGGGTGACTGAGTGATTTGTTGGGTGAGTGGGTGGGTGAGTGGGTGAGTGTGTGGGTGACTGGGTGACTGTGTGGGTGAGTGGGTGACTGGGTGGGTGAGTGGTTGACTGGCAGCCTGGGTGGGTGTGTGGGTGACTAGGTGAATGGGAGGGTGAGTGGGTGACTGGGTGGGTGGTGGGTGACTGGTTAACAGGGTGGGTGAGTGGGTGATTGGGTGGGTGTGTCACTGGGTGGGTGACTGTGTGACTGGTGCCTGAGTTGGTGAGTGGGTGACCGGGTGACTGAGTGGGTGAGCGGGTGACTGGGTGCTGACTGGATGAATGGGTGGTGACTGGGTGAATTGGTGACTGGGTGAGTGGGAGACTGGGTGGGTGGCTGACTGGGTGGGTGAATAGGTGACTGTGTGGTGACTGGCTGGGTGAGTGGAAGACTGGGGGGCTGGGTGACTGGATGGGACAGTGGGTGAGTGGGTGACTACGTGGGTGAGTGGCTTAGTGGGTTTTTGACTGGGTGGGCCTTTGGGTGAGTGGGTGACTGGATGTGTGAGTGGGTGACTAGGTGGGTAACTGAGTGGGTGACTGAGTGGGTGACTGGGTGATTTGTTGGGTGACTGGGAGACTGGTTGGTTGACTGGGTTACTTGGTTGGTGACTGGGTGGGTGACTGGGAGACTGGGTGGGTGACAGGGTGAATGGGTGTGTTCCTGGGTGGGTAACTGGGTGTGTGACGGTGTGCCTGGGTGGTTGAATGGGTGACTGGGAGACTGGGTTGTTGAGTGGGTGAGTGTATGACTGGGTGGGAGACCGGGTTAATCGGTGACTGGGTGGGTGACTGGATGATTTGGTGGCTGATTGGATGACTCGGTGACTGGGTGGGTGAATGTGTGACTGGGTGGGTGAGAGGGTGACTGGGTGGGTGAGTGGGTGGGTGAGTGGGTCACTGGGTGTGTGATTTTGTTGGTGACTGGGTGGGTGACTGGGTGACTGGGTGAGTGACTGGGTGAATGGTTGAGTAGGTCTGGCTGCCTGGGTGGGTGAGTTGGTAACTGCGTAGGTCACTGTTTGACCGGGTGGGTGACTGATTGACTGGTTGATTGTGTGGGTGAGTGTGTGAGTAGATGTGTGACTGCGTGGGTGAGTGGGTGGCTGGTTTACTGGGTGAGTGAGTGGGATACTGGGTGACTGGTTGGGTGAGTGGTTGACTGGGTGACTGAGTGGGTGACTCGGTGGGTGACTGGGTGCGTGGGTGGGTGAGTGGTTGCCTGGGTGGGCAAGTGGGTGAGTGGTTGACTGGGTGACTGGATGACTGAGTGAAAGGGTGGGTGACTGTTTGACTGGGTGACTGTGTGACGGGATAGGTGACTGATTGACTGCGTGGGTGACGGGGTGATTGTGTGAGTGACTGGATGGTTGAGTGGGTGACTGTTTTGGTGAGTGGGTGACCGGGTGGGTGAATGGGTGACTGGCTGCGTTGGTGGGTGTGTGGGTGACTAGGTGAATGGGAGGGTGAGTGAGTGGGTGACTGGATGTCTGGTGGGTGACTGGTTAACAGGGTGGGTGAATGGGTGACTGGGTGGGTGAGTGAGTGGCTGGGTGACTGTGTGGGTGACTGTTACTGGGTGCCAGATTTGGTTAGTGGGTGACTGGGTGAATGGGCGGGTGGGGACTGGGTGAGTGAATAGTTGACTGTGTGGTGACTGGGTGGGTGAGTGGGTGGCTGGGTGACTGGGTGGGACAGTGGGTGAGTGGGTGACTACGTGGGTGAGTGGTTAATGTGTGGGTGACTGAGTGGGCCTGTGGGTGAGTGGTTGACTGGGTGTGAGTGGGTGACAGGGTGGGTGACTGAGTGGGTAACTGGGTGGGTGACTGAGTGGGTGACTGCGTGACTTGGTGGGTGACTGGCTGACTGGGTGGGTGACTGGGAGGCTGGGTGGGTGACAGGGTGATTGGGTGGGTGACTGGGTGGGTAACTTGGTTTGTGACGGTGTGCCTGGGTGGTTAAATGGGTGACTGGGAAACTGGTTGGGTGAGTGGGTGACTGGGTGGTTGAGTGGTTGAGTGGATTACTGGGTGGGTGACTGGGTTATTCGTTGACTGGGTGGGTGACTGGGTGACTTCTGGGTGATAAGGTGACTCAGCGACTGGGTGGGTGAGTGGGTGATCGGGTGGGTGTGAGTGGTTGACTGGGTGGGCCTGTGGGTGAGTGGGTGACTGTGTGTGTGACTGGGTGGGTGACTGGGTGACTGGTTAGGAGACTGGGTGACTTGGTGGGTGCTTGGGTGGGTGACTGGGAGACTGGTTGGGTGACAGGGTGAATGGAAGGGTGGGTGAGTGGGTGACTGGAAGTGTGAGTGTGTGACTGGTTGGGTAACTGAGTGGGTGACTGGGTGGGTGACTTGGTGACACGTTGGGCGACTGGGTGACCTGGTGGGTGACTGGGTGGGTGACTGGGAGCCTGGGTGGGTGACAGAGTGAATGGGTGGGTGACTGGATGGGTAACTGGGTGTGTGACGGTCTGCCTGGGAAGTTGAATGGGTGACTGGGAGACTGGGTGGTTGAGTGGGTGACTGTGTGGTTGATTGGGTGAATGGATGACTGGGTGGGTGACTGGGTTCAATGTGACTGGGTGGGTGACTTGGTGACTTGATTTTGTGATAGGGTGACTCGCTGACTGGGTGGGAGAGTGGGTGACTGGGTGTGTGAGTTGGTGACTGGGTAAGTGGGTGACTGGGTGGGTGACTGGTTGACTGGGTCTGTGACTGGTTGAGTGGGTGACTGGGTGGGTGTGTGGGAGAATGGTTGAGTAGGTGACTGGGTGACCGGGTGGGTGAGTGGGTGAGTGGGTGATTGGTTGACTGGGTGGGTGAGTGGTTGAATGGTTGAGTAGGTGACTGGGTGACTGGGTGGGTGAGTGTGTGACTGGGTGGGTGACTGGATGACTGGATTGGTGTCTGATTGACTGGGTGATTGTGTTGGTGAGTGTGTGAGTGGGTGTGTGACTGGGTGTGTTTGACTTGGTGGGTGAGTTGGTGGCTGGGTGGGTGACTTGGTGTGTGGGTGGGTGAGTGGGGGGCTGGCTGTGCGAGTGGGTGAGTGGTTGACTGGGTGACTGGGTGACTAAGTGAATGGTGGTTGAGTGGTTGTCTGGGTGCCTGGGTTAGTGAGTGAGTGACTGATTGGATGAGTGGGTGACTGGGTGAATGGGAGGGTGAGTGGGTGACTGGGTGGGTGGTGCGTGACTGGTTAACAAGGTGGGTGATTGGGATACTGGGTGGTTGAGTGAATGTCTGGGTGACTGGGTGGGTGGCTGTGTGACTGGGTGCCCGCGTTGGTAAGTGGGTGACTGGATCACTGGGTGGGTGACTGGGCGACTGGGTGGTGACAGGATGAATGGGTGGTTACTGGGTGAATGGGTGACTGGGTGGGACAGTGGGTGAGTGGGTGACTACTAAGGTGGGTGGTTTAGTGGGTGTGTGACTGGTTGGGCCTCTGGGTGAGTGGGTGAGTGGGTGAGAGGGTGTGTGAGTGGGGTGACTGGGTGGGTGAGTGGGTGACTGGGTGGTTGAGTGGGTGAGTGGATGACTGGGTGGGTGACTGGGTTAGTCGTCGACTGGGTGGGTGACTGGGTGACTTCTGGGTGATTAGGTGACTCGGCGACTGGGTGGGTGAGTGGGTGACGGGGTGGGTGAGAGAGTGGGTGACTGGTTGGGTGACTGGGTGGGCCTGTGTGTGAGTGGGTGACTGTGTGTGACTGGGTGACTGGGTGGGTGACTAGGTGACTGGTTGGGAGACTGGGTGACTTTGTGGGTGACTGCGTGGGTGACTGGGAGAGTGGGTGGGATACAGGGTGAATGGGTGGGTGACTGGGTGGGTAACTGGATTTTTGACGGTGTGCCTGAGTGGTTGAATGGGTGACCGGGAGACCGGATGGGTGAGTGGGTGAATGGGTGGGTGGGTGAGTGAGTGACCGGGTGAGCCTGTGGGTGAGTGGGTGACTGGAAGTGTGAGTGTGTGACTGGGTGGGTAACTTAGTGGGTGATTGGGTGACTGGTTTGGTGAGTGGGTGACAGGGTGACTGGTTGGGACAGTGGGTATGTGGGTGACTACGTGTGTGAGTGGTTTAGTGGGTGGGTGACTGAGTGTTCCTGTGGGTGAGTGGGTGACTGGGTGTGTAAGTGGGTGACTGTGTAGGACTGAGTTGGTGACTGGGTGGTAACTGAGTGGGTGACTGGGTCGGTGACTGGGTGACTTGGTGGGTGACTGGGTTACTGGGTGGGTGACTGGGAGACTGGGTGGGTGACAGGGTGAATGGCTGGGTGACTGGGTGGGTAACTGAGTGTGTGACGGTGTCCTGGGTGGTTGAATGGGTGACTGGGAGACTGGGTGGGTGACTGGGTTAATCGTTGACTGGGTGGGAGACTGGGCGACCTGGTGGGTGATTGGTTTACTCGGTGACTGGGTGGGTGACTCGGTGACTGGGTGGGTGACTCGGTGACTGGGTGGGTGAATGGTTGACTGGGTGGTTGAATGGTTGACTGGGTGGGTGAGTGGCTGACTGGGTGGGTGAATGAGTGGGTCACTGGGAGGGTGACTGGGTGGGCCTGTGGTTGTGTGGGTGACTGGGTAGGTGACTGGGTGACTGGTTGGGAGTCTGGGTGACTTGGTGGGTGACTGGGTGACTGGGTGGGTTACTGGGTGAATGGGTGTTTGACTGGGTGGGTAACTGGATGTGTGACTGTTTGCCTGGGTGGTTGAATGGGTGACTGGGAGACTTGGTGATTGGGTGACTGGGTGGTTGAAAGGGTGAGTGGATGACTGTGTGGTTGACTGGGATAATCTGGGAATGGGTGGGTGACTGGGTGACTTGGCGGGTGATTGGGTAACTCGGTGACTGGGTGGGTGAGTGGGTGATTGGGTGGGTGAAAGGGTGACCGGGTGGGTGAGTGGGTGACAGGGTGGTTCAGTCAGTGGGTGACTGGGTGTGTGACTGGGTGGATGACTGGGTGAATGGGTCGGTGTGTGCGTGAATGCTTGAGTAGGTGACTGAATGACTGGGTGGGTGAGTGGGTAACTTGGTGGGTGACTGTGTGACTGGGTTGCTGATTGGGAGACTGGATGGGTGACTGATTGATTGGTGATTGTGTGGGTGAGTGTGTGACTGGGTGGCGGGTTTACTGAGTGAGTGGGTGACTGGGTGACTGGCGGGGTGAGTGGTTGACTGGGTGACTGAGTGCGTGACTGAGTGTGTGGGTTGGTGAGTGGGTGACTGGGTTGGCGATTGGGTGAGTGGTTGACTGGGTTACTGGGTGACTGAGTGAATGGTGGGTGAGTGGCTCTCTGGCAGCCTGGGTTAGTGAGCGGGTGACTGGGTGACTGGGTGGATGAGTGGGTGACTGAGTGGATGAGTGGGTGACTAGGTGAATGGCAGGGTGAGTGGGTGACTGGGTGGGTGAATAGAGGACTGTGTTGTGACTGGGTGGGTGAGTGGGTGACTAGGTGGGTGACTTGGTGGGACTGGGTGAGTGACTACGTGGGTGAGTTGTTTAGTGGGAGCGTGAATGGGTGGGCCTGTGGGTGAGTGGGTGACTTGGTGTGTGAGTGGGTAACTAGGTGAGTAACTGAGTGGGTGACTGGTTGGGTGACTGGGTGACCGGTTGGGTGCCTGGGGTACTTGGAGGGTGACTGCGTGACTGGGTGGGTGACTGGGAGCCTGGGTGTGTGACAGGGTGAATGGGTGGGTTCCTGGGTGGGTAACTGGGTGTGTGACGGTGTGCCTGGGTGGTTGAATGGGTGACTGGGAGCCTGGGTGGTTGAGTGGGTGAGTGGATGACTGGGTGGGAGACTGAGTTAATCGGTGACTGGGTGGATGACTGGGTGATTTGGTGGCTGATTGGATAACTCGGTGACTGGGTGGGTGAGTGTATGACTGGGTGGGTGAGTGGGTGTCTGGGTGGGTGAGTGGGCGACTGGGTGGGTGACTGGGTGAATGGGTGAATGTTTGAGTAGGTGACTGGGTGCCTGGGTGGGTGAGTGGGTAACTTGGTGGGTCACTGTGTGACAGGGTGGGTGACTGATTGACTGGCTTATTGTGTGGGTGAGTGTGTGAGTAGATGTGTGACTGGGTGGGTGAGTGGGTGGCTGGTTTACTGGATGAGTTAGTGGGTTACTGGGTGACTGGGTGACTGGTTGGGTGAGTGGTTGACTGGGTGACTGAGTGGGTGACTCGGTGGGTGACTGGGTGTGTGGGTGGGTGAGTGTGTGACTGGGTGGGTGAGTGGGTGACTGGGAGGTTGAAAGGGTGACTGGGTGGGTGAGTGAGTCGGTGACTGGGTATGTGAGAAGGTGAGTGGTTGAGTAGCTGACTGTGTGACTGGGTAGGTGAGTGGGTAACTGGGTGGGTGACTTTCCGACTGGGTGGATTACTAAGTGACTTTTTGACTGGGTGATCGTGTGGTTGAGTGTGAGTGGATGTGTGACTGGACGGATGAGTAGCTGGCTGGTTAACTGGGTGAGTGAGTTAGTTACTGGGTGACTGGTTGTGTGAGTGGTTGACTGGGTGACTGAGTGGGTGACTCGGTGTGTGACTGGGTGTGAGTGTGATTGAGTGGGTGACTGGGTGGGCGAGTGGGTGAGTGGCTGACTGGGTGACTGGGTGATTGAGTGAAAGGGAGGGTGACTGTTTGACTGGGTGACGGGATAGGTGACTTATTGACTGCGTGGGTGACTGGGTGATTGTGTCAGTTACTGGATGGGTGAGTGGGTGACTGTGTGGGTGAGTGGGTGAATGGGTTACTGGGTGAGTGGGTGACTGGGTGGGTGGGTGACTGGCTGAGTGAATAGTTGACTGTGTGGTGACTTGGTGGTTGAGTGGGTGAATGGGTGGGTGAGTGGGTGACTGGGTGGCTGGGTGACTGGGTGGGACAGAGGGTAGGTGGGTGACTACGTGGGTGAGTAGTTTAGTGGGAGGGTGACTGGGTGGGCCTGTGAGTGAGTGGGTGACTGGGTGTGTGAGTGGGTGACAGGGTCGGTAACTGAGTGGGTGATTGTGTGGGTAACTGAGTGGGTGACTTGGTGTGTGACTGGGTGACTTGGTGGGTGACTGGGTTACTGGGTGGCTGACTGGGAGACTGGGTGGGTGACAGGGTGAATGGGTGGGTAACTGGGTGTGTGACGGTGTGCCTGGGTGGTTGAATGGGTGACTGGGAGACTGGGTGGGTGAGTGGGTGAAAGGGTGGTTTAGTGGGTGAGTGGATGACTGGGTGAGTGACTGGGTTAATCGTTGACAGGGTGAGAGACTGGGTGACCTGGTGGGTGATGGGTGACTCGGTGACTGGGTTGGTGACTCGATGACTGGGTGGGTGACTCGGTGACTGGGTGGGTGAGTGGCTGACTGGGTGGGTGAGTGAGTGGGTTACTGGGTGGGTGACTAGGTGGGCCTGTGACTGGGTGTGTGAGTGGGTGACTGGGTGGGTGATTGGGTGACTGGTTGGGAGACTGGTTGACTTGGTGTGTGACTGGGTGACTGGGAGACTGGGTGGGTGACTGGGAGGCTGGGTGGGTGACAGGGTGAATGGGTGGTTGACTTGGTGGGTAACTGGGTGTGTGACGGTGTGCCTGGGTGGTTTAATGGGTGACTGGTAGACTGGTTGAGTGGGTGACAAGGTGGTTGAGTGGGTGATTGGTGACTGGGTGAGTGCGTGACTGCGTGGGTGACTGGGTGACTGGGTTGGTGAATGGGTGACCGTGTGGGTGAGTCAGTGGGTGACTGGGTGTGTGACTGGGTGGATGACTGGGTGAGTGGGTGACTGGGTGAATGGGTCGGTGAGTGGGTGAATGCTTGAGAAGATGACTGGGTGCCTGGGTGGGTGAGTGGGTAACTTGGTGGGTCATTGTGTGACAGGGTGGGTGACTGATTGACTGGTTTATTGTGTGGGTGAGTGTGTGGGTAGATGTGTGACTGGGTGGGTGAGTGGGTGGCCGGTTTACTGGATGATTTAGTGGGTTACTAGGTGACTGGTTGGGTGAGTGGTTGACTGGGTGACTGAGTGGGTGACTCGGTGGGTGACTGGGTGTGTGGGTGGGAGAGTGGTTGACTGGGTGGGCAAGTGGGTGAGTGGTTGACTGGGTGACTGGATGACTGGATGACTGAGTGAAAGGGAGGACTGGTTGACTGGGTGACTGGGTGACGGGATAGGTGACTGATTGACTGCGTGGGTGACTGGGTGATTGTGTGAGTGACTGGATGGTTGAGTGGGTGACTGTTTGGGTGAGTGGGTTACCGGGTGGGTGAGTGGGTGATTGGACGACTGGCTGGGTTAGTGGGTGACTGGCTGCCTGGGTGGGTGTGTGGGTGACTAGGTGAATGGGAGGGTGAGTGGGTGACTGGGTGTGTGGTGGGTGACTGGTTAACAGGGTGGGTGAATGGGTGACTGTGGGTGAATGAGTGGCTGGGTGACTGTGTGGGTGACTGTGACTGGGTGCCTGAGTTGGTGAGTGGGTGACTGGGTGGGTGGGGACTGGGTGAAGGAATAGTTGACTTATGGTGACTGGGTGTGTGAGTGGTTTAGCGTGTGGGTGACTTGGTGGGCCTGTGGCTGAGTGCCTGGGTGTGTGAGTGGGTGACTGGGTGGTTAAATGAGTGGGTGACTAGGTGGGTGACTGTGTGGGTGACTGGGTCGGTGACTGGGTGACTTGGTGGGTGACTGGCTGACTGGGTGGGTGACTGGGTGGCTGGGTGGGTGACAGGGTGTTTGGGAGGGTGACTGGGTGGGTAACTTGGTTTCTGACGGTGTGCCTGGGTGGTTGAATGGGTGACTGGGAGACTGGGTGGGTGAGTAGGTGACTGGGTGGTTGACTGGGTGGGTGACTGGGTTAATCGCTGACTGGGTGGGTGACTTCTGGGTGATTAGGTGACTGGGCGACTGGGTGGGTGAGTGGGTGACGGGGTGGGTGAGTTAGTGGGTGACTGGGTGGGTGACGGGGAGGGCCTGTGGGTCAGTGGGTGACCGTGTGTGTGACTGTAAGTCTGGGTGGGTGACTGGGTGACTGGTTGGGAGACTGGGTGACTTGGTGGGTGACTAGGTGGGTGACTGGGAGACTGGGTGGGTGACAGGGTGAATGGGTGGGTGACTGCGTGGGTAACTGTATGTTTGACGGTGTGCCAGAGTGGTTGAATGGCTGACCGGGAAAGTGGGTGTGTGAGTGGGTGACTGAGTGGGTGGTTGAGTGAGTGACTGGGTGGGCCTGTGGGTGAGTGGGTTACGGGGTGTGTGAGTGTGCGACTGGGTGGGTAACTGGGTGGGTGACTGGGTGACTGGTTGGGTGACAGGGTGAATGGGTGGGTGACTGGATGTGTAACTGGGTGTGTGACGGTGTGCCTGGGTAGTTGAATGGGTGACTGGGAGCCTGGGTGGTTGAGTGGGTGACTGGGTGGTTGATTGGGTGAGTGGATGGCTTGGTGGGTGACTGGATAATGGGTGACTGGGTGGGTGACTGGGTGACTTGGTGGATGTTTGGGTGACTCGGTGACTGGGTAGGAAAGTGGGTGACTGGGTGGGTGAGTGGGTGACTGGTTGGGTGAGTGGGTGACTGGGTGTGTTGGTGACTGGGTGTGTGGGTGACTGGTTGGGTGACTGGTTGACTGGGTGGGTGACTGGTTGAATGGGTGACTGGGTGGGTGTGAGGGTGAATAGTTGAGTAGGTGACTGGGTGACCGGGTGGTTGACTGGGTGATTGGTTGACTGGGTGGATGAGTGGTTGAATGGTTGAGTAGGTGACTGGGTGACTGGCTGGGTGAGTGTGTGACTGGGTGGGTGACTGGAGTGGTGACTGATTGACTGGGTGTTTGTGTTGGTGAGTGGGTGACTGGGTGTGTCACTGGGTGGGTTAGTTGGTGACTGGTTGGGTGACTAGGTGAGCGGGTGAATGGTTGAGTTGGTGACTGGGTGCCTCGGCGGGTGAGTGGGTAACTGGGTGGATCACTGTGTGACTGGGTGGGTGACTGGTTGACTGAATGGGTGACTGATTGACTGGTTGATTGTGTGGGTGAATGTGTGAGTAGATGTGTGACTGGTTGGATGAGTGGGTGACTGGTTGGGTGAGTGGGTGACTGTGTGACTGGGTGGGTAAGTGAGTGGGTGACTGGGTGGGTGATTGAGTGGGTGACTGGGTGTGTGACTGGGTGGGTTACTGGTTGACTGGGTGGGTGACTGGGTGACTGGGTGGGTGAGTGGTTGAATGGTTGAGTAGGTGACTGCATGACTGGTTGGGTGTGTGGGTAACTGGGTGGGTCACTGTTTGACTGGGTGGGTGACTGGATGGGTGACTGATTGACTGGTTGGTTGTGTGGGTGAGTGTGTGAGTAGGTGTGTGTCTGGGTGGGTGAGTGGGTGGCTGGTTTACTGGGTGGATGAATGGGTGATTGGGAGACTGGATGGGTGAGTGGGTGACTGGGTGGTTGAGTGGGTGTGTAGATGACTGGGTGGGTAACCAGGTTAATCGGTGACTGGGTGGGTGACTGGGTGACCTGGTGGGTGATTGGGTGACTCGGTGACTGGGTGGGTGAGGGGGTGACTGGTTGTGTGACTGGGTTACTTGGTGGGTGACTGGGTGGGTGAATGGGAGGCTGGGTGGTGACAGGGTGAATGGGTGGGTTACTGGTTGGGTAGCTGGGTGTGCGACGCTGTGCCAGGGTGGTTGAATGGGTGACTGGGAGACTGGGTGGTTGAGTGGGTGAGTGGATGACTGGGTGGGTGACTGGGTTAATCGGTGACTGGGTGGGTGACTGGGTGACTTGGTGGGTGACTGGGTGACTCGGTGACTGGGTGGGTGAGTGTGTGACTGGGTGGGTGAGTGGGTGACTGGGAGGTTGAAAGGGTGACTGGGTGGGTGAGTGAGTGGGTGACTGGGTGTGTGAGAAGGTGAGTGGTTGAGTAGCTGACTGTGTGACTGGGTAGGTGAGTGGGTAACTTGGTGGGTGACTTTGCGACTGGGTGGGTGACTGGGTGACTGATTGACTGGGTGATTGTGTGGTTGAGTGTGAGTGGATGTGTGACTGGACGGATGAGTAGCTGGCTGGTTAACTGGGTGAGTGAGTTGGTTACTGGGTGACTGGTTGGGTGAGTGGTTGACTGGGTGACTGAGTGGGTGACTCGGTGTGTGACTGGGTGTGAGGGTGGTTGAGTGGGTGACTGGGTGGGCGAGTGGGTGAGTGGTTGACTGGGTGACTGGGTGATTGAGTGAAAGGGAGTGTGACTGGTTGACTGGGTGACTGGGTGACGGGATAGGTGACTGATTGACTTCGTGGGTGACTGGGTGATTGTGTGAGTGACTGGATGGGTGAGTGGTGGACTGTGTGGGTGAGTGGGTGACCGGGTGGGTGAGTGGGTGACTGTGTGACTGTCTGGGTGAGTGGGTGACTGGCTGCCTGGGTGGGAGTGGCTGGGTGACTGCGTGGGTGACTGTGTGGTGCCTGGATGAATGGGAGGTGAATGGGTGAATGGGTGACTGGGTGAGTGGGTGACTGGGTGGGTGGGTGACTGGCTGAGTGAATAGTTGACTGTGTGGTGACTGGGTGGTTGAGTGGGTGAATGGGTGGGTGAGAGGGTGACTGGGTGGCTGGGTGACTGGGTGGGACAGAGGGTAGGTGGGTGACTACGTGGGTGAGTAGTTTAGTGGGAGGGTGACTGGGTGGTTCTGTGAGTGAGTGGGTGACTTGGTGTGTGAGTGGGTAACTAGGTGGGTAACTGAGTGGGTGACTGGTTGGGTGACTGGGTGACCGGTTGGGTGCCTGGGGTACTTGGAGGGTGACTGCGTGACTGGGTGGGTGACTGGGAGCCTGGGTGTGTGACAGGGTGAATGGGTGGGTTCCTGGGTGTGTAACTGGGTGTGTGACGGTGTGCCTGGGTGGTTGAATGGGTGACTGGGAGCCTGGGTGGTTGAGTGCGTGAGTGGATGACTGGGTGGGAGACTGAGTTAATCGGTGACTGGGTGGGTGACTGGGTGATTTGGTGGCTGATTGGATAACTCGGTGACTGGGTGGGTGAGTGTGTGACTGGGTGGGTGAGTGGGTGTCTGGGTGGGTGAGTGGGCGACTGGGTGGATGACTGGGTGAATGGGTGAATGTTTGAGTAGGTGACTGGGTGCCTGGGTGGGTGAGTGGGTAACTTGGTGGGTCACTGTGTGACAGGGTGGGTGACTGATTGACTGGTTTATTGTGTGGGTGAGTGTGTGAGTAGATGTGTGACTGGGTGGGTGAGTGGGTGGCTGGTTTACTGGATGAGTTAGTGGGTTACTGGGTGACTGGTTGGGTGAGTGGATGACTGGGTGACTGAGTGGGTGACTCGGTGGGTGACTGGGTGTGTGGGTGGGTGAGTGTGTGACTGGGTGGGTGAGTGGGTGACTGGGAGGTTGAAAGGGTGACTGGGTGGGTGAGTGAGTGGGTGACTGGGAGGTTGAAAGGGTGACTGGGTGGGTGAGTGAGTGGGTGACTGGGTATGTGAGAAGGTGAGTCGTTGAGTAGCTGACTGTGTGACTGCGTAGGTGAGTGGGTAACTGGGTGGGTGACTTTGCGACTGGGTGGGTTACTGGGTGACTGATTGACTGGGTGATTGTGTGGTTGAGTGTGAGTAGATGTGTGACTGGACGGATGAGTAGCTGGCTGGTTAACTGGGTGAGTGAGTTAGTTACTGGGTGACTGGTTGGGTGAGTGGTTGACTGGGTGACTGAGTGGGTGACTCGGTGTGTGACTGGGTGTGAGGGTGGTTGAGTGGGTGACTGGGTGGGCGAGTGGGTGAGTGGCTGACTGGGTGACTGGGTGATTGAGTGAAAGGGAGGGTGACTGGTTGACTGGGTGACTGGGTGACGGGATAGGTGACTTATTGTCTGCGTGGGTGACTGGGTGATTGTGTGAGTTACTGGATGGGTGAGTGGGTGGGTGAGTGGGTGACAGTGTGACTGTTTTGTGAGTGGGTGACTGGCTGCCTGGGTGGGAGTGTGGGTGACTAGGTGAATGGGAGGGTGAGTTGGTGACTGGGTGCGTGGTGGGTGAGTGGTTAACAGGGTGGGTGAGTGGGTGACTGGGTGGGTGAGTGAGTGGCTGGGTGACTGCGTGGGTGACTGTGTGGTGCCTGGATGAATGGGAGGTGAATGGGTGACTGGGTTACTGGGTGAGTGGGTGACTGGGTGGGTGGTTGACTGGCTGAGTGAATAGTTGACTGTGTGGTGACTGGGTGGTTGAGTGGGTGAATGGGTGGGTGAGTGGGTGGCTGGGTGACTGGGTGGGACAGAGGGTAGGTGGGTGACTACGTGGGTGAGTAGTTTAGTGGGAGGGTGACTGGGTGGGCCTGTGAGTGAGTGGGTGACTGGGTGTGTGAGTGGGTGACTGGGTCGGTAACTGAGTGGGTGATTGTGTGGGTAACTGAGTGGGTGACTTGGTGTGTGACTGGGTGACTTGGTGGGTGACTGGGTTACTGGGTGGCTGACTGGGAGACTGGGTGGGTGACAGGGTGAATGGGTGGGTAACTGGGTGTGTGACGGTGTGCCTGGGTGGTTGAATGGGTGACTGGGAGACTGGTTGAGTGGGTGACAATGTGGTTGAGATGGTGACTTGGTGACTGGGTGAGTGGGTGACTGCGTGGGTGAGTGGGTGACCTGGTGGGTGAATGGGTGACCGTGTGGGTGAGTCAGTGGGTGACTGGGTGTGTGACTGGGTGGATGACTGGGTGAGTGGGTGACTGGGTGAATGGGTCGGTGAGTGGGTGAATGCTTGAGAAGGTGACTGGGTGCCTGGGTGGGTGAGTGGGTAACTTGGTGGGTCACTGTGTGACAGGGTGGGTGACTGATTGACTGGATTATTGTGTGGGTGAGTGTGTGAGTAGATGTGTGACTGGGTGGGTGAGTGGGTGGCTGGTTTAACGGATGAGTTAGAGGGTTACTAGGTGACTGGTTGGGTGAGTGGTTGACTGGGTGACTGAGTGGGTGACTCGGTGGGTGACTGGGTGTGTGGGTGGGAGAGTGGTTGACTGGGTGGGCAAGTGGGTCAGTGGTTGACTGGGTGACTGTATGACTGGATGACTGAGTGAAAGGGAGGTTGACTTGGTGACTGGGTGACGGGATAGGTGACTGATTGACTGCGTGGGTGACTGGGTGATTGTGTGAGTGACTGGATGGTTGAGTGGGTGACTGTTTGGGTGAGTGGGTTACCGGGTGGGTGAGTGGGTGACTGGGCGACTAACTGGGTTAGTGGGTGACTGGCTGCCTGGGTGGGTGTGTGGGTGACTAGGTGAATGGGAGGGTGAGTGGGTGACTGGGTGTGTGGTGGGTGACTGGTTAACAGGGTGGGTGAATGGGTGACTGTGTGGGTGAATGAGTGGCTGGGTGACTGTGTGGGTGACTGTGACTGGGTGCCTGAGTTGGTGAGTGGGTGACTGGGTGGGTGGGGACTGGGTGAGTGAATAGTTGACTTATGGTGACTGGGTGTGTGAGTGCTTTAGTGTGTGGGTGACTGGGTGGGCCTGTGGCTGAGTGCCTGGGTGTGTGAGTGGGTGACTGGGTGGTTAAATGAGTGGGTGACTAGGTGGGTGACTGTGTGGGTGACTGGGTCGGTGACTGGGTGACTTTGTGGGTGACTGGCTGACTGGGTGGTTGACTGGGAGGCTGGGTGGGTGACAGGGTGATTGGTTGGGTGACTGGGTGGGTAACTTGGTTTCTGACGGTGTGCCTGTGTGGTTGAATGGGTGACTGGGAAACTGGGTGGGTGAGTGGGTGACTGGGTGGTTGACTGGGTGGGTGACTGGGTTAATCGCTGACTTGGTGGGTGACTTCTGGGTGATTAGGTGACTCGGCGACTGGGTGGGTGAGTGGGTGACGGGGTGGGTGAGTTAGTGGGTGACTGGGTGGGTGACGGGGAGGGCCTGTGGGTCAGTGGGTGACCGTGTGTGTGACTGTAAGTCTGGGTGGGTGACTGGGTGACTGGTTGGGAGACTGGGTGACTTGGTGGGTGACTAGGTGGGTGACTGTGAGACTGGGTGGGTGACAGGGTGAATGGGTGGGTGACTGCGTGGGTAACTGGATGTTTGACGGTGTGCCTGAGTGGTTGAATGGCTGACCGGGAAAGTGGGTGTGTGAGTGGGTGACTGAGTGGGTGGGTGAGTGAGTGACTGGGTGGGCCTGTGGGTGAGTGGGTTACGGGGTGTGTGAGTGTGCGACTGGGTTGGTAACTGGGTGGGTGACTGGGTGCCTGGTTGGGTGACAGGGTGAATGGGTGGGTGACTGGATTTGTAACTGGGTGTGTGACGGTGTGCCTGGGTAGTTGAATGGGTGACTGGGAGACTGGGTGGTTGAGTGGGTGACTGGGTGGTTGATTGGGTGAGTGGATAGCTTGGTGGGTGACTGGATAATCGGTGACTGGGTGGGTGACTGGGTGACTTGGTGGGTGTTTGGGTGACTCGGTGACTGGGTGGGAGAGTGGGTGACTGGGTGGGTGACTGGTTGGGTGAGTGGGTGACTGGGTGTGTTTATGACTGGGTGTGTGGGTGACTGGGTGGGTGACTGGTTGACTGGGTGGGTGACTGGTTGAATGGGTGACTGGGTGGGTGTGAGGGTGAATAGTTGAGTAGGTGACTGGGTGACCAGGTGGTTGACTGGGTGAGTGGGTGATTGGTTGACTGGGTGGATGAGTGGTTGAATGGTTGAGTAGGTGACTGGGTGACTGGCTGGGTGAGTGTGTGACTGGGTGGGTGACTGGAGTGGTGACTGATTGACTGGGTGTTTGTGTTGGTGAGTGCGTGACTGGGTGTGTCACTGGGTGGGTTAGTTGGTGACTGGTTGGGTGACTGGGTGAGCGGGTGAATGGTTGAGTTGGTGACTGGGTGCCTCGGCGGGTGAGTGGGTAACTGGGTGGATCACTGTGTGACTGGTTGGGTGACTGGTTGACTGAATGGGTGACTGATTGACTGGTTGATTGTGTGGGTGAATGTGTGAGTAGATGTGTGACTGGTTGGATGAGTGGGTGACTGGTTGGGTGAATGGGTGACTGTGTGGCTGGGTGGGTAAGTGAGTGGGTGACTGGGTGGGTGATTGAGTGGGTGACTGGGTGTGTGACTGGGTGGGTTACTGGTTGACTGGGTGGGTGACTGGGTGACTGGGTGGGTGAGTGGGTGAATGGTTGAGTAGGTGACTGGGTGACTGGTTGGGTGTGTGGGTAACTGGGTGGGTCACTGTTTGACTGGGTGGGTGACTGGATGGGTGACTGATTGACTGGTTGGTTGTGTGGGTGAGTGTGTGAGTAGGTGTGTGACTGGGTGGGTGAGTGGGTGGCTGGTTTACTGGGTGGATGAATGGGTGATTGTGAGACTGAATGGGTGAGTGGGTGACTGGGTGGTTGAGTGGGTGTGTGGATGACTGGGTGGGTGACCAGGTTAATCGGTGACTGGGTGGGTGACTTGGTGACCTGGTGGGTGATTGGGTGACTCGGTGACTGGGTGGGTGAGGGGGTGACTGGTTGTGTGACTGGGTTACTTGGTGGGTGACTGGGTGGGTGAATGGGAGGCTGGGTGGGTGACAGGGTGAATGGGTGGGTTACTGGTTGGGTAGCTGGGTGTGTGACGCTGTGCCAGGGTGGTTGAATGGGTGACTGGGAGACTGGGTGGTTGAGTGGGTGAGTGGATGACTGGGTGCGTGACTGGGTTAATCGGTGACTGGGTGGGTGACTGGGTGACTTGGTGGGTGACTGGGTGACTCGGTGACTGGGTGGGTGAGTGTGTGACTGGGTGGGTGAGTGGGTGACTGGGAGGTTGAAAGGGTGACTGGGTGGGTGAGTGAGTGGGTGACTGGGTGTGTGAGAAGGTGAGTGGTTGAGTAGCTGACTGTGTGACTGGGTAGGTGAGTGGTTAACTGGGTGGGTGACTTTGCGACTGGGTGGGTGACTGGGTGACTGATTGACTGGGTGATTGTGTGGTTGAGTGTGAGTGGATGTGTGACTGGACGGATGAGTAGCTGGCTGGTTAACTGGGTGAGTGAGTTGGTTACTGGGTGACTGGTTGGGTGAGTGGTTGACTGGGTGACTGAGTGGGTGACTCGGTGTGTGACTGGGTGTGAGGGTGGTTGAGTGGGTGACTGGGTGGGCGAGTGGGTGAGTGGTTGACTGGGTGACTGGGTGATTGAGTGAAAGGGAGGGTGACTGGTTGACTGGGTGACTGGGTGACGGGATAGGTGACTGATTGACTGCGTGGGTGACTGGGTGATTGTGTGAGTGACTGGATGGGTGAGTGGGGGACTGTGTGGGTGAGTGGGTGACTGTGTGACTGTCTGGGTGAGTGGGTGACTGGCTGCCTGGGTGGGAGTGTGGGTGACTAGGTGAATGGGAGGGTGAGTGGGTGACTGGGTGCGTGGTGTGCGAGTGGTTAACAGGGTGGGTGAGTGGGTGACTGGGTGGGTGAGTGAGTGGCTGGGTGACTGCGTGGGTGACTGTGTGGTGCCTGGATGAATGGGAGGTGAATGGGTGAATGGGTGACTGGGTGAGTGGGTGACTGGGTGGGTGGGTGACTGGCTGAGTGAATAGTTGACTGTGTGGTGACTGGGTGGTTGAGTGGGTGAATGGGTGGGTGAGTGAGTGACTGGGTGGCTGGGTGACTGTGTGGGACAGAGAGTAGGTGGGTGACTACGTGGGTGAGTAGTTTAGTGGGAGGGTGACTGGGTGGGCCTGTGAGTGAGTGGGTGACTGGGTGTGTGAGTGGGTGACAGGGTCGGTAACTGAGTGGGTGATTGTGTGGGTAACTGAGTGGGTCACTTGGTCGGTGACTGGGTGACTTGGTGGGTGACTGGGTTACTGGGTGGGTGACTAGGAGACTGGGTGGGTGACAGGGTGAATGGGTGGGTAACTGGGTGTGTGACGGTGTGCCCGGGTGGTTGAATGGGTGACTGGGAGACTGGGTGGGTGAGTGGGTGAAAGGGTGGTTTAGTGGGTGAGTGGATGACTGGGTGAATGACTGGGTTAATCGTTGACAGGGTGAGAGACTGGGTGAACTGGTGGGTGATTGGGTGACTCGGTGACTGGGTGGGTGACTCGGTGACTGGGTGGTTGTGTTGGTGACTGGGTGGGTGAGTGGCTGACTTGGTGGGTGAGTGAGTGGGTTACTGGGTGGGTGACTAGGTCGGCCTGTGGGTGAGTGTGTGACTGGGTGTGTGAGTGGGTGACTGGGTGTGTGATTGGGTGACTGGTTGGGAGACTTGTTGACTTGGTGGGTGACTGGATGACTGGGAGACTGGGTGGGTGACTGGAAGACTGGGTGGGTGACAGGGTGAATGGGTGGTTGACTGGGTGGGTAACTGGGTTTGTGACGGTGTGCCTGGGTGGTTGAATGGGTGATTGGGAGACTGGTTGATTGGGTGACAACGTGGTTGATTGGGTGACTTGGTGACTGGGTGAGTGGGTGACTGCGTGGGTGAGTGGGTGACTGGGTGGGTGAATGGGTGACCGGGTGGGTGAGTCAGTGTGTGACTGGGTGTGTGAATGGGTGGATGACTGGATGAGTGGGTGATTGGGTGAATGGGTCGGTGAATGGGTGAATGCTTGAGTAGGTGACTGGGTGACTGGGTGTGTGAGTGCGTAACCGGGTGGGTGACTGTGTGACAGGGTTGGTGACTGGGTGATTGGATGGGTGACTGATTGACTGGGTGATTGTGTGGGTGAGTGTGTGACTGGGAGTGTGACTGGGTGTGTGAATGGGTGGCGGGTTTACTGTGTGCGTGAGTGGGCGACTGGGTGACTGGTTGGGTGAGTGGTTGACTGGGTGACTTAGTGGGTGACTGGGTGGGTGACTGAGTGTGTGGGTTGGTGAGTGGGTGACTGGATTGGCGATTGGGTTTGTGGTTGACTGGGTTACTGGGTGACTGAGTGAATGGTGGGTGAGTGGCTGTCTGGGAGCCTGTGTTAGTGAGTGGGTGACTAGGTGAATGGCAGGGTGAGTGGGTGACTGGGTGGCTGAATAGGTGACTGTGTGGTGACTGGGTGAGTGGGTGACTGGGTGGGTGTGTGGGTGACCGGGTGACTGGGTGGAACTGGGTGAGTGAGAGACTTCGTGGGTGAGTGGTTTAGTGGGAGGGTGACTGAGTGGGCCTGTGGGTGAGTGGGTGACTGCGTGTGTGAGTGGGTGACTAGGTGGGTAACTGAGTGGGTGACAGGGTGGGTGACTGGGTGACTGGTTGGGTGACCGGTTGGGCGACTGGGTTACTTGGTGGTTGACTGGGTGACTGGGTGGGTGACTGGGAGACTAGGTGGGTGACAGGGTGAATGGGTGGGTTCCTGGATGGGTAACTAGGTGTGTGATGGTGTGCCTGGGTGGTTGAATGGGTGACTGGAGGACTGTGTGGGTGAGTGGGTGACTGGGTGGGTGAGTGGGTGACTGGGTAGGTGAGTGGGTGACTGGGTGATTCAGTGAGTGGTGACTGGGTGGGTGACTGGGTAAGTGACTGGGTGGGTTGGTGAATGGTTGAGAAGGTGACTGGGTGCCTGGGTCGGTGAGTGGATAACTGGGTGGGTCACTGTCTGACTGGGTGGGTGACTGGGTGACTGGATGTGTGGCTGATTGACTGGTTGATTGTGTGGGTGAGTGTGTGAGTAGATGTGTGACTGGGTGGGTGAGTGGGTGGCTGGTTACTTGGTGAGTGCGTGGGTTACTGGGTGACTGTTTGGGTGAGTGGTTGACTGGGTGACTGAGTGGGTGACTCGGTGGGTGACTGGGTGTGTGGGTTTGAGAGTGGTTGACTGGGTGGGCAATTGGGTAAGTGGTTGACTGGGTGACAGGATGACTGGATGACTGAGTAAAAGGGAGGGTGTCTGGTTTACTGGATGACTGGGTGAGGGAATAGGTGACTGATTGACTGCGTGGGTGACTGGGTGATTGTGTGAGTGACTGGATGGTTGAGTAGGTGACTGTTTGGGTTAGTGTGTGACCGGGATGGTGAGTGAGAGGCTGGGTGAGTGGGTAAGTGGGTGGTGACTGGGTGGGTGACTGGGTTGGTGACTGGGTGGGTGACTGGGTGGGTGACTGGGTGGGTGACTGGGTGAGTAGGTGACTGGGTGACTGGATGGGTGATAGATTGACTGCGTGATTGTGTGGGTGATTGTGTGAGTGGGTGGTTGACTGGGTGGGTGAGTGGGTGGCTGGTTTACTGGGAGAGTGAGTGGGTTACTGGATGACTGTTAGTGTGAGTGGTTGACTGGGTGACTCTGGGGTGAGTGGGTGGGTGGGTGGGAGGGTGAGTGGGTGACTGGGTGGGTGCGTGGGTGGGTGAGTGGGTGAGTTGTTGACTGGGTGACTGGATGACTGTGTGAAAGGGAGGGTGAATGGTTGACTGGGTGACTGTTTGGGTGACTGGATGTTTGTGTGAGTGACTGGATGGGTGATTGGGTGACTGTGTGGGTGACTGGGTGACCGGGTGGGGTGACAGGGTGAGTGGTGTGTGAATGTTTAACAGGGTGGGTGAGTTGACCGACTGCGCGACAGTGTGACTGGTTGGGTGAGTGGTGGTCTGTGTTAGTGGGAGGGTGAGTGGGTGAGTGGGTGACTGGGTGGGTGAGTGGGCAACTGGGTGGGTGGGTGAGTGGTTGACTCGGTGACTGGGTGGGTTAGTGGGTAACTGGGTGGCTGAGTGGATGGCTGGATGACTGGGTGGGTGACTGCGTGACTCGGTGACTGGTTGGGTGACTGGGTGACTTTGTGATTGAGTGGTTGACTGGATGGTGACTGGGCGATTGTGTGAGTGACTGGGTGGTTGAGTGGGTGACTGGGTACCTGGGGGATGAGTGGGTGACTTGGTGGATGACCGGGTGGGGGACTCGGTGGTGTGTGGTTGACAGGGTGACTGGGTGGGTGAAAGAATGAAATGGTGGGTGACTGTTTGACTGGGTGTGTGACTGGGTGACTGGGTGTGTGAGTGTGTGACTGGGTAACTGGATGATTGACTGGGTGGGTGACTGTGTGCCTGGGTGCCTGGGTGTGTGACAGGGTGACTAGGTGACTTGGTGGATGACTGGGTGACTGCGTGACTGGGTTGGTTACTCTAAGGCTGGGTGGGTACTGGGTGTCTGGGCGGGTGACTGGGTGCGTGACAGGGTGAATGGGTGGGTGACTGGGTGGGTAACTGTCTGTGTGGCGCTGTGCCTGGGTGGTTGAATGGGTGACTGGGAGACTGGGTGAGTGAGTGGGTGACTGGGTGGTTGAGTTTGTGAGTGGATGACTGGGTGGGTGACTGGGTTAATCGGTGACTGGTAGGGTGACTGGGTGACTTGAAGGGTGATTGGGTGACTCGGTGACTGGGTGGGTGACTGGGTGAGTGGGTGGATGCGTGGGTGACTGGGTGGGTGAGTGAGTGGGTGACTGTGTGTGACTGGGTGGGTGACTGGTTAACTGAGTGGATGAGTGTGTGAGTCGGTGACTGGGTGACTGGGTGGGGGAGTGGGTGAATGGTTGGGTAGGTGAGTGGGTGACTGCGTGGTTGAGTGGGTGAGTGGATGAGTGGGTGAGTGGATGACTGGGTTAATCGTTATCTGGGTGGTTGACGGGTGACTTGGTGGGTGATTGGGTGACTCGGTGACTTGGTGGGTGAGTGGGTGACTGGGTGGGTGAGTGGGTGACTGTTTGACTTGGTGTGTGACTGGGTGACTGGGTGTATGAGTGTGTGACTGGGTAACTGGATGATTGACTGGGTGGGTGACTGTGTGCCTGGGTGCCTGGGTGTGTGACAGGGTGACTAGGTGACTTGGTGGATGACTGGGTGACTGCGTGACTGGGTTGGTTACCCTAAGACTGGGTGGGCAACTGTTTGTGTGGCGTTGTGCCCGGGTGGTTGAATGGGTGACTGGGAGACTGGGAGACTGGGTGAGTGAGTGGGTGGCTGGGTGGTTGAGTTTGTGAGTGGTTGACTGAGTGGGTGACTGGGTTAATCGGTGACTGGTAGGGTGACTGGGTGACTTGAAGGGTGATTGGGTGACTCGGTGACTTGGTGGGTGACTGGGTGAGTGGGTGGATGCGTGGGTGACTGGGTGGGTGAGTGAGTGGGTGACTGGGTGTGACTGGGTGGGTGACTGGTTAACTGAGTGTGTGAGTGTGTGAGTCGGTGACTGGGTGACTGGGTGGGTGAGTGGGTGAATGGTTGTGTAGGTGAGTGGGTGACTGGGTGGTTGAGTGGGTGAGTGGATGAGTGGGTGAGTGGATGACTGGAGTAATCGTTAACTTGGTGGGTGACGGGTCACTTGGTGGGTGATTGGGTGACTCGGTGACTTGGTGGGTGAGTGGGTGACTGGGTGGGTGAGTGGGTGACTGGGTGGGTGAGTGAGTGGGTGACTGGGTGGGTGACTGGGTGGGCCTGTGGGTGAGTGGGTGACTAGGTGTGTGAGTGGGTGACTGGTTGGGAGACTGGGTGACTTGGTTGGTGACTGGGTGGGTGACTGGGAGACTGGATGGGTGACAGGATGGGTTTGACGGTGTGCCTTAGTGGTTGAATGGGTGACCGGGAAACTGGGTGGGTGAGTGGGTGTTTGGGTGTGTGAATAGGTAACTGTGTGGTGACTGGGTGGGTGAGTGGGTGAATGGGTGGGTGAGTGGGTGACTGGGTGTCTGGGTGACTGGGTGGGACAGTGGGTGAATAGGTGACTACTTTGTAGGGTGATTTATTAGGTGGGTGACTGGGTGGGTTACTGGGAGACTGGGTGGGTGACAGGGTGAATGGGTGGGTGACTGGAAGGGTAACTGGGTGTGTGACGGTGTGCCTGGGTGGTTGAATGGGTGACTGGGAGACTGGGTGTTTGAGTGGTTGAGTGGATGACTGGGTGGGTGACTGGGTTAATCGGTGACTGGGTGGGTGACTGGGTGACTTGGTGGGAGATTGGGTGACTCGGTGACTGGGTGGGTGAGTGGTTGACTGGGTGGATGAGTGGGTGACTGTGTGGGAGAGTGGGTGACTGGTTGGGAGACTGGGTGACTGGGTGGTTGACTGGGAGACAGGGTGGTGACAGGGTGAATGGGTGGTTGAATGGGTGGGTAACTGGGTGTGTGACGGTGTGCCTGGGTGGCTGAATGGGTGACTCGGAGACTGGGTGAGTGGATGACTGGGTTTGTGACTGGGTGGGTGACGGGGCGGCTGGGTGTGTGACTGGGTGAGAGGGTGAATGGTTGAGTAGCTTACTGGGTGACTGGGTGGGTGTGTGGGTAACTGGGTGGGTGACTGTGTGACTGGGTGCGTGACTGGGTGACTGGATGGGTGACTGATTCACTGGGTTATTGTGTGGTTGAGTGTGTGAGTGGGTGTGTGACTGGGTGGATGAGTGGCTGGCTGGTTTACTGGGTGAGTGTGTGGGTTACTGGGTGACTGGTTGGGTGAATGGTTGACTGGGTGACTGAGTGGTTGCCTCGGTGTGTGACTGGGTGTGTGGGTGGTTGAGTGGGTGACTGGGTGGGCGATTGGGTGAGTGGTTGACTGGGTGACTGGGTGATTGAGTGAAAGGGAGGGTGACTGGTTAACTGGGTGACTGGGTGACGGAATAGGGGGCTGATTGACTGCGTGGGTTACTGGGTGATTGTGTGAGTGACTGGATGGGTGAGTGGGTGACTGTGTGGGTGAGTGGGTGACCGGGTGGGTGACTGTGTTACTGTCTGGGTGAGTGGGTGACTGGCTGCCTGGGTGGGAGTTTTGGTGACTAGGTGAATGGGAGGGTGAGTGGATGACGGTGCGTGGTGGGTTACTGGTTGACAGGGTGGGTGAGTGGGTGACTGGGTGGGTGAGTGAGTGGCTGGGTGACTGTGTGGGTGACTGTGTGGTGCCTGGATAAATGGAAGGTGACTGGGTGAATGGGTGACTGGGTGACTGGGTGAGTGGGTAACTGTGTGGGTGGGTGGGTTACCGGGTGAGTGAATAGTTGACTGTGTGGTGACTGGGTGGTTGAGTGGGTGACTGGGTGGCTGGGTGACTGGGTGGGACAGTGGGTAGGGGGTTGACTACCTGGGTGAGTGGTTTAGTGGAAGGGTGACTGGGTGGGCCTCTGGGTGAGTGGGTGACTGGGTGAGTAAGTGGGTGACTGGGTGGGTAACCGAGTGGGTGACTGTGTGGGTAACTGAGTGGGTGAGTGGTTCGCTGACTGGGTGACTTGGTGGGTGACTGGGTTACTGGGTGGGTGACTGGGAGCCTGGGTGGGTGACAGGGGGAATGGGTGGGTGACTGGGTGGGTAACTGGGTGTGTGACGGTGTGCCTGGGTGGTTGAATGGGTGACTGGGAGACCTGGTGGGTAAGTGGGCGAATGGGTGGTGTAGTGGGTGAGTGACTGGGTTAATGGTTGACAGGGTGGGAGACTGGGTGACCTGGTGGGTGATTGGGTGACTCGGTGACTGGGTGGGTGACTCGGTGACTGGGTGGGTGATTTGGTGACTGGGTGGGTGAGTGCCTGAATGGGTGGGTGAGTGAGTGGGTGACTGGGTGGGTGACTGGGTGGGCCTGTGGGTGAGTGTGTGACTGGGTGTGTGAGTGGGTGACTGGGTGGGTGAGTTTGTGACTGGTTGGGAGACTGGTTGACTTGGTGGGTGACTGGGTGACTGGGTGGGTGACTGGGAGACTGGGTGGGTGACAGGGTGAATGGGTGGTTGACTGGGTGGGTAACTGGGTGTGTGACGGTGTGCCTGGGTGGTTGAATGGGTGACATGGAGGTTGAGTGGGTGAGTGGATGAATTGGGTGGATGACTGGGATAATCTGTGAATGGGTGGGTGACTGGGTGACTTGGTGTGTGATTTGGTGTCTCGGTGACTGGGTGGGTGAGTGGGTGACTGCGTGGGTGAGTGGGTGACTGCGTGGGTGTGTGGGTGACTGGGTTGGTGAATGGGTGACCGTGTGGGTGCGTCAGTGGGTGACTGGGTGTGTGACTGGGTGGATGACTGGGTGAGTGGGTGACTGGGTGAATGGGTCGGTGAGTGGGTGAATGCTTGAGTAGGTGACTGGGTGGGTGACTGGGTAACTGGTTATTGAATTTTTGGACGTTAGCAGTACTTTCCACACTCAAGTACTTAATAAGGACTTTCTATTTAAGAATATATAACAATTTTGGAGTATAATCAAGAGTAAATCAGAAACGGTTGTCCTTTCCAAATAAAGCGTAAACTGTATCAAACATAAATTGTATGTTGTAACAAGATCAACATTCTACGTATAGTTATGTAAAGTTATCTAAAGTGATTCACAATGAAAAGGAATTTTGACGACATACCCAGCAGATAAACATATGTATTTAATTTGTAATGAAGATGTTTTAAAATAATATATTAATTAAAATCATTAGATTCAATTTTTGATATAACTCGGGTATTCTAAAATGTTTCCATTTAAGAGGTAGTTTGGTATTGGGAGACTTTCCTGTACGTCTTGCTTGTCGTCCTTGAAGCGAAACTTATATGCCACTTTGGTATTTAACCTACTTTCGCGTATTGAGTTTTGTTAAAAGAATTTTCTCCATATTCAGGTGTTCCAAAGCCATATATTTCCAATGGAATTTCGGCATTGAATTTTTGGTTACAATGTAATTCTGCAATAAGTACTATATTAACGCTAAAATAAAGTCGAACCGAAAAGCGGAACAAACTTGCAGTTTAAATATCCCGCGTGTTTCCTGACTGACTGTGATCACTGCGACACGCATTTGCACGAAACACAAGGTACAAGTAGGACATAACAGATGGCGCCCAAGTGGTAATTTGCAATTTGTATAGCAATGAAACTTAGTTATTTAGCACCATTTGCGACATATTAGAACAGTGATGTTTTATTTCTTTGCAAATTAGTTGTGAATGTTAACTATAATAACTGAGACGTACATTACCTAAAATATTTCATATAGGCGGAAAAGAAGCATTGTGTTTCAGAACTAATGTCTACAGAGAGTTGTATAAGTAAACCAAATTCAATCTTTATCTCGCACATTTCCATTTTCACTGCTTTCCAGATTTGTTGGCTTTTTTTATAGATTTTGTGAATAACTCTAGTTCGCTTTAAGTACATTGAGCAACTGTTATGTAAATCAAAAGCATTAATTATTCCTTGTCTCTCCAAAAGAAGTGGCTATTTTCCGCATTTTATAGCTAAGTTCAATAAAATAGATTTGGGAATTAACATTCGCAGCATTAGAACCATTATTCTTTTATTTGTATTTAAATTAATAATTGAAAACATCTGTTCGTCTGTAGTACCGTACATTGACATAGATCTTGAGGCAAGTATATCAATTTTGTTGGATTTATTTTGTTTGTCTGTCTTTATCACTTGTTTCGCACTCAAAATTATTGAAGCTGGAAACTTCTCTCAACAACGTGGTCTTGAATACCAATTATTGATCGATCTGTTATTTTTCACAATGGCCCATTAAAATAAGAGCAAAAGGCAAACCTTCAATTAGGGTTAGTATAATTGTCAACAACGCCTCTACAAAACTTACCTAACAGTTGGGGAGATGAAACTTACTTCACAATAAGAAATCAATCTTTCCAATCTTGACTTCCAAAAGAAATGAATTACAAAACTTGCAATGTGCTCATTGGGTTGATCACCTCGGAATAGGGACATCACTACCGCAGAAGGAAGAGAAACTACAAATATTTAGGAGTTATTGTACATACAGAGCTAACATGGAAAAATCATAAAAAAAACAATTGCAAAAACTGTACAACAAAGACTAACAATGCTCAAAAGAACGGCAGGCAGAAAATGGGGCTACTCAAAAAGAACCTTAAATATAACATATAAATTGAATATAAAACTAGCTGACCAGGCGATTTGTAGCGCCTATAAAAGTTATCTGAACATATCTATCCAAATAAAACAAATTCGGAGTAATTAGTTATTTATTCTTCAATTGGCGGTTAAGTTTACACTCAACACAGTTACAATTAATTTAATAAACACAGATGTTTCTGATAAACAATATCTTTTATCTTTTACAGTGGTGTGTAAATATACAAAGATGAAGCTTTTCCGATGCTGTTGGCTTCCTTATTCCTTTCTCTTTGCATGGCCAAAGCATAAAAAGCGAATAACTACTTCCCATTTGAGAAAAAAATAAGTAATGGGAAACTCAAAGCAGTAACAAGGGACCTCTCAGAAATGGATACTTATAAAGGAATTAACAAACGTTCTAATTTTCTAGTTAATTCTAGCAGTTAATCGGGAATTCTTATGATTATTTATACATATATAACGATTGTGAGTATTTCTTACGATTTTCCAGTTATATAGACTTTTTTAAAAGCAACAGAGCTTTAGATGCTATTTACAGAAAAATAACACATAAACATATCTGAAAAAGTACGTATTTTAATACGCTTTTGAAAGGTCAACATACTTTGAAAATTGTTCTGTGCTAACAATAATTTTTGATGTGAGAAATGTTTGAGTATTTGTTAGCCGTATTTTTGGAAGCACGTTAACTAAAGGTTACTTTTCCTTTTGGAGTTCTACTGAAAGACAGACTGTCCATGGAAAGACACACACAAACCAAATACATGGATCAAATATATGCTTATGGGGCTTCGAAACGTGTATTCCAAGTGAAATATGGTATCCAGTTTTTGGGCGGAATACAATACCGCTTGTGCCTACTATAAACGTAATAGAGAAAGTAAAACTGAACACAGTCATACAGTGGCATGTACAATATCTTAATTTCTTCACTAGTCACCTGCAAACCGCTTAAATGACCTGAAAATGTTGCAGCGTGGCATTTCCTTCAGTTGCGAGTTTGTTCGTAGACTTACACTGAAAATCTGAAACGTTCACTTATCACAACTGCATTGTGCTTATTTCTACCATCTGTAAAGTCTAAAACTGTTTCTCTCTCTTTGACATAACGAGTGACATTGGAAATTTGTGATAATTTTGCTGCATCCAACGTTTCTTCCAGCATTACATTAATAGTTATTTATGGGGTTTGAGAGGTAAGTTGAGAATTATTAGCGAGTAAGCACTTCATCGCCTGAGGCATTACACATCAAACCTCGCTAGTCCAATACGCAATTTTATCCACTGCCAATAAAAATGGACTTGAATTTATCAGATTTTCTTTATCCCTATCGCGCCTACTTAAGGATAGAGTCTAATAAAAATAAAAGAAAATCCCCCAATTATTTTAGACCTAATTCATGATCACAACGACAGACGTGCGTAATTCCTTCTGCTTTCTATTTATGGTCATGAAACAGTAATGGAAAGAAAAAATCTGCAAGAAATACGAATATTACTCAAAACTGATTCTGGAGCGTGCTACTTCGCTATTCGTTAAGGCAAAAAATTCATCGCAGTAAATTTTGGTATTCAAATATTTAAACGTTGTGTATGTTTTACTTACTTATTTACCTATTTATTCATTTATTTACTTGTTATCTTCGGAGATAGAAATAACTGGAACGCACTCAATCCTCTTTGTTACGAGCCCCAACTGATATACTGCTCTTTGAATTTTTTTAATCTTTGCACTCCCAATTTTCAATTGTTTCTGCTCACAATGCAATGTTGGTAATGAGACGAAGCGCTTTGCTCGTACTATTTGCAGTGTTCCCAACTAAACCTATTTTCGGTCCTTCTTTCACTTTATTCCTTGTTGGTCTTTTTTTTTTTCTCCTTATTCGACTTTTCGATATACATATTTAAGCACATATTAAGAGTATCATGATAAATTTTAGACAGTAAAGAAACATAAATAGCAGTATTCAGAAAAAAAAATCTGAAAGAATATGGAATAGTACTCAAAACTAATTCTAGAGGGCGCCACTTCGCTATTCATAAAGTAAAGAAGATCATAGCGGTGAATTTTTATATTTACTTGATATTCGAAATTATTTCTGCGCTTTATTTTTAGGTTATGCAATAGCATATATTTATTTATTATTTATCTGTTGTTTTTTTGTTTATGGTCATGATGCTGTGATCAGAAGGAGCAATTTGGAGAAGCAGGGAGTAGTACTGAAAACTAATTACAGAGGGCGCTACCCTGCAATTCGTACACAAAACAATATCATCGCCGTAAATTTTGATATTTAATTGATATTAACATTTTGTTGTTGTTCATTCTTCACGCTATGCAACATTTAACTCCTTTATATTTATTTGTTATCTTCCGAAATACAAATAAACGAAACACAATCAGACGTCTTTGTACGACCACAAAATGGTTCAAACCTCTTTGCGCACTGCTACAAACCAAACGACTTTTTGTTTTTATAGTTTTCATTCTGCTTCTACTTTTTCCTACCTATACTCTTTTAACATTCATATTTACAAAAACTGTCCTTATACTTTTAAGCAGTAGTGAAGGATATGAAGCATAAATCATGAGAACATATCTGGAAGAATAAAAAATATTACTT
The DNA here is from genome assembly GCA_030765055.1 of Mantis religiosa. Lineage (NCBI taxonomy): Eukaryota > Metazoa > Arthropoda > Insecta > Mantodea > Mantidae > Mantis > Mantis religiosa. The sequence continues at coordinate 1,597,262 of JAUKNK010000021.1, read as the reverse complement.
CAAGTTTTCTAAAAGGCAACACTTCCTCATCTGGATATGAATCCAAATCATAACAGTTAACTCTGATATTGGAGACTCGACATTTTGGTTGCTGTTCATCGATTATGCTATAATTTATTAATTTATACAATTATGTATTTATTGAATAGTTTATTTATTTACTTATTTATTTACATATTTATTTATGTATTGAATTATTTACTTAAGAATATTTTATAATAAATTAATAATACATAAGAAAAAATGGTACCACTAATATTGGGTCGTATGTAATATATCATCATCATAGTAAGATAAGGTGTTAGAATCACACTACTTTCTCAGCTCATTCTTTCACCACCACTTGTCTCTCGTATTAAAATTATAACATGTACGTTTACAGAGGTACCTTCACAGCCCATTCCGTTGTAGATATAATTTGTATTGTGACTTTGTGGGTTCGTGAAATGAAAAGTCCAATTGCACCACTCAAAAATGTTCTTTATTTCCACCGACTTACAGTTGAACACTTTCCAATTACACAGGATTACGTAATGCACACAATTACGATTCACCAGTTCGTCCGTTACAATTCCACTGCACTCGCAGTCTTCTCGTCCGTTCGCTAGCTCGTCAAGCACTGACTGACTGACTGTCCTCACTCATTGCACCCCTTTTTATAGGGAAATCACTGTTTTCTAGACGTCTCTAGCTTCAGTGAATCACTGCGAAGGTGATGGCAGGGGAAGAGGGGAGAGGCGGCCAGCGACCAGCGACAATCATCCCCTCAGGTAGTGACTGAGATTAATGGGAGGGTGCGGTCCATAATACTTCACGTCCAACCCTCCTGCTTGCCCGTTCTATAGAGTGTTCCGACGCTCGGGTGACACTGCTCCCTCCTCAAGGCTGGTCGTCCCGAACAGCACCGTCGTAGCGTGCCAGGCGATCCAGGTCTACCACCAACATCTTCCCTCGGGGAACCTTCTGGATGCGGTAGACCACGTCGTTAATCCTCTTCACCACCCAGTACGGTCCTTGCCAAGGCTGCTGGACCTTCGGGCAGCGTCTCTTGGTCCGGGTAGGACGGTATAAGCAGACCAGTTCACCTTGCTGGAAACCTTGGCTGTTGGCTCACCTGTCATACATGGTCTTCATGCGGTCGCTCGCCTTCTGTATGTTCTGGCGAGCCATCTCGTGCATGTCGTGAGAGATGGTCCACCAAGTTCTCCACATACTCGGTCGCTGGCTGTTTCGCTTCCGGAGGGCTTCCAAAAGCCAGTTCACAAGGGAGGCGTAACTCTCGACCGAACATTAAGCTGGCTGGCGTCATCCCAGTTGTGTGACAATTGCTGTGTCATTTCTGATGATATTTGGGTCCAAGAAAGAAAGTTGTCTATTGATTTCCTTTTCTGTTGTGAATTTGATAGTCTTTTCTTGTAGATTGAGTAATTTTAATCCATCATTTAAATGTTTATTTGGAACTACTGGAAAGATGTTATCAAAATATCTATACCAAATCTTAAAGATTCAAAAGCACTCCTAAAGAAAGGGTGAAAGTGGGTTGCCCATTGATAAACCTGACTTCTGCTTGTAGTATTTCTCATTAAAGCTAAAGAAATCTTCTTGAATGCATAATTTTGTTAATGGAATGTATTCCTCTGCTTCTATTGTTTCCATCTTCATTGTACTTAATCATTTTTAAAATATTGTCTGTAATTTTTCTGTTGGTATGCTTTGGAATAATTATGCGACATCAAATGAGTTCCACATTTTAATCTAAATAATCGCTTTCAAAACATACCAAAAGATTATACGATGAAGCAAGTCTTTAAGGGGGGACGTACGAGAAAATGTTCAAAAAATCTAATTCTTTGTTATTGTTTTGTAAAATAGTATATAGTGTTAGCTATTAAATACCAAAATATTATGACTGTACGTGCTCTGTATGTATCTTCAAAAATTTAAATGCCGTAGTGTTGCACAGTAGCAACACATAGTCTTCCATCAGCTGCCTTGGAATCTATAAAGCCCACCTACCAATTCTTAGCACACCCAGACTTGCTAAAAAAACGTCTCTATGGAGAGACACAAAACCCGAATGTAAGCCTCAACAGTTTGATATGGAAAAGGTGTCCCAAAACATCATTTGTGTCTTTCATAGTGGTCAGAATTGCTATATTTGATGCTGCAAGTGTTTAAAGATGGGAATGTTGGCAGAAATAAATTTATGCATCAGTTAGGGTATCAACCTGGTGTGTTTATGGAAACCACATTCGCATCGCTGGTGTTGACGGAGCTATGAAATTAATGCAGAAAGAAGCCAGACAGAAGAGGAATTTAAAAAAGAAAGGCTGAAGAAGACCAGAATGAGCATGCAGACTATGGATATGGGAAGTTCTGACCTAAAATTAAAAGGCAAACTCTATAACACTTATTGTATTTTAAATTGCCGTTCCCCGTAACTTGCATTTTCTACAACTTCAACCCATTTTTCTCTCAAACTACTTCATCTACAGTGATGCAATTTAGCACACAACTTTCTTATACCACAATGAACAAATCTTTTGTTCTAGAATTTAAGATTAAGCTCCAGATGGAATGTGATGATACAAAATACATGTAATTATTTTAATTTTTAAAGGATGCATATGATTAACATTTTTTTAAAATTCTATACAGCTTCGATAAGAAATATAAATCCAACAAATTAATTTTTAGTGTGTTCTAATTTCTAAAATAACTTACCAAATTTTAGAAAGATAGCATATGTGAATTTTGAAAAAAGAAATGGGCTTAAGTTTGTAAATATCTCTGCATATAGAAAACATATGTAGCATCAGTTATAAGCAATGGAAAATTATGAAAACTTTGTGCATATTAACTTATTATCTTAAATGAGTATACTAAGTTTCACTTATCTAACTTGAAAACTTTGAATGTTATGGCTATTTATGTAAGACCCTGAAATTTGCATACGTCCCCCCTTAATAAGTTGAAGACTTAATTTTTAGCATGTTTGCTATTTCTCTTCTCCTCACATATGGATGATGCAGCTATAATACTCTTATTTTTCTCTCCAGATTAATTAAACTTTAGCAGAAATATGTGTAATATTTCTCCATTAAGAATATTCATGATCTGTACTACTAGAGTAGCTACAAAATATGAATGAACATCGGTTGAGCCAATATGATTATCCTACTGTCTTGGTGTTGCCAGTTCCATGGCAAGTGGGCAACAGAGATGGAAGATATATCTGTCTTTGTTTCAACCTAGCAAGTATCATACAGATGCTGAGATGTACAGTGATACAATGCTGCCAGAGAAGTTCGTTTAATATTTCAGCAGGTGTGTGAGAGATCCTATACAATGGTTATTGCACAATCTGAACCTTAAAACCTTGAACTGGAGAACAGTTCATTTACATAGCTATCCTTCATATGCACACAAAACAAAATGATTCAAATTACATGCACTCTACGAAAGAAGGTGTTTCCTACAATGAAACAAAATAGTGACATTTCAACGATTTGTGAATATAGCTTCTATTTTAATATTGCCATATTTGTATACTGTCTGTAATGGACTTTAAACCAATTTTTGTTTTATTAAAATACTTAATAAATACGGAAGATATGAATCTGATGACCTAATATTATGCATTGTGCGCAGAAATGTTAGTCTTGCAGTAACATAATCGCTTCTTTCAAGAAGAAATTTGGGACCATCATTGGTTCTTCTATATTTGAACCCAAGAGATTTCAGAATATTATGCATAGAAGATACAGCATCCATATATTCTGTCTTCCTCATTAAATTAGTCAGCCTTTTCATATAAATCATAAATTGTTTTATGCAAAACTCACTTTTGAAAATTGTCTAAGTTGGTAGCTCATTTTTAGCTGCCCGATGTTTCCCTGGAGATCCAAGTATGAAAACTTCTCCTAATTTGGTAAACTGTTTGCCTTTTTTAACAATGTTCGTCAAAGAATGAGCACTCACATGACAAGCTTGTAACATTAATTCAAGACTCTGAGTGAAATTAGTACTTTTGAAAATGTCTTTAATTGACAGCTGTTTGAACAAGGAATACACATTAACAAGAATATTTGTAGCCCATTTATGTAAAATCTTATGAGTTGTTTCACAGTTACTACTAGGTACATCAGTACTAGGCTTGCTAAGCGCTATATTTACTAACTCTGAAAAGCACGTGTGCACTCTTAAAAGATCACCACTTCACTGAATGCAGGGTACAAAATGCAACTGCAGCATAGCATGTGTGTGCTTTTCTTCACTGACAGTTAATAATTCTTTTCTTTCTAGTCAGGCGCCTTTTGTTTCCATATCTCTGAAACCAGATAAGGTACAAACATGGGGTTTGGACAGTATTCCTCAGAAAAAATAGTTCTGTAACATGGGGAAAACAAAATAATTCTGTAATTAGTAACTTTAGAGCATGCAAAGAAATTAGGCGCATGCTTTGGCAAAGCGAGCCAGTATGCGTGCTTAACTGTATAACGTTGCATGCACCGCATTGTCTAGTAGCCATAGGACAGCTATGCCTAACCCCGCCTTATGTTCAGTTCTATATTGTAGTTACCTTAGTACTGGTCTATAGTCCTCCACATCTGAATAGCAGTATCAAGAGACAGTCTATGGTGAAGCCATGCCACGACGAAGTGAACGTGCTCCTTATGCACAGCTACAAACATTTGAATGGGGTCAAATACAAACAAACATCTGGATCGATGCATTGTATGGGCTTAATGTGTGCCCATACAGAAACCAGGGAACACCTCGTGGACTATTGGTGACCGTCTTCTTGCAGCAGGACTCAAATCATGTAAGCCTCTGGCTAAGGTACCGCTTACACCACAACTCTTCCACGCATGTTCTTTCTGGTATCGAGAAAGGCTTAATTAGACAATGAAATTACACTCTCTTGTCTTCTGTGATGAGAGTAGGTACCGTCTGTACACTAGTGATGGTCGGTATGCATACTATGTAGAACTGGTGAGCAAACTTGACCAGGGTGCGTTCGTCCATGACACAAAGAACCATCTCATGGCATCATGGTGTAGAATGCCATGATTTACAACATTTGGTGCTTATGCAGGGTCATGGAACCAGTGCGAGCTACATCCAGCAGGCAATTAATCCTGTGTTACTACCATTTCTTCAACAGGACGGTGATGTACCATATTGAGCAGGATAAAGCATATCCCCATACATTTGCTGCAACATAGCAACCACTGCCCTGGCAAGAACAGTCCGCTTACCTCTCTCCTATAGAACATGTATCAGGCATGAGGGGGGAAGAAACTTACTGGTCCTCCATGGCTGGCCACACAACAATTGCTGAACTGAGACAACAGGTGCAGGATGCTTGGGACAGAGTGTCGCAGGATAATCTCCGCTCTTCTGTTTGTACTTGAATATCAACAGAGCATTGTTAACAAATCTAAAACGCCTCCAGCATGGACAATGACTAGATGTGGCTCCTTTCATATTGCAGCAGCGACTCCAGTTTCTGATTCACCCTGCCAGCATACTGTCACAGATTGTGTTGCATGAATATGAGTTTCGTCTACATAAACAATTGGCTTATCTTGCATTCTGTATTTATTAATATGTCTTAAACATTGTGCATAACACTCTGCATTGTTAGGACTTTCTATCAGAATCATTCATCTTGACTGACATTTTTTTCCATTGGAATCTTAGAGATCTTATAAGGCAATGCAATATTCCGTGCTAAAACTCAGAATGTTGTCTTTACTTAAGGCGTTAAAAGCCTTTTTAATGTTGGCATCTCTTTTCTTAAAATATAAACATTGTGTATCATTCTCACAATCTCTCCTTTGGTGAAATTATCCACTTCTATTCTCCTCTATCTTTCCTTCCTTCTTTCTGTTGGAGTGGAGAAATTTAGTTTTCCTTTCTCCATAGATTCCTTGCCTTCTTTTAACACTGTAAAATCTGTTGATTTTGATACACCTATAGCAGCATTTGTTGATTCAGTACCACTGTATTGTGACTTTGTGGGTTCGTGAAATTAAAATTCCAGGTTACAACACCAAAAATTGCCCTTTATTTCCGTAGAAAATCACTTCGTATACAGCAGTCCAGAATTACGTCACATACACAATACAACTTGCCAGGTCATCGACCACAAACAAACAGCTTTTCACGCATGCGAGTTCAATTAACAAACTGACTTTTGTGGCGGGCGGGCTGCCTTTTCATAGAATACTCACATTCCAAAATTTTTTTAAACAATCGAGACCTGGCTAGAATAAAGACAAAATCTCGAGAAATCCATCTCCTTCCCCCCGCAGTTTTGGCAAGCTTTTATCTACACACTACACTGCCCGTCCCTTTGAACTAGTCACCGGCACTGCTTCGATCAACAATGGGCTCGCAACAGTGTTTAAATTTATAAAATTCTTGTTGATTATGCAAGCAAGTAACAGTGTTATAAAAAATCTCCCTAGCCGGTTCCCTAAGGGACTTACCAAAAGAGAACTTAGGTGTTGAAGGTACCGACATTACCATTAATAATTCTCAACCTGGGAAGGTACACTTTAAAACAGTACACCATGATTGTGTTATGATCAGCTAATCGCTCCCTCTCTCCCATCACTGACAAAACCTCGTGATGGACGTATCTGTCTGATGTCACATGGTAATGTTGGAGGTGTGGACAGTCACTTAACCAGCAGTAGTTGCACCACCAGGGTTCTATGCAACTTCTTTATTAACTTGTACGTCTATACCATCATAATGGCAGAGACTGGCTTTGGGTTCTGATTCTGACTGGCGGAAGAATCAGAAAACAAATGAATGTTAAAAGAGTCAATAGTTGAGTTTTGATTTAGATTATAAAAAAACATTATTAGTGTGAATGCACTGTGGTTACATCATCCTGGTGACTGAGTTTTCCACCAAGTACAGAAATAAATATCTTTCTTTATTTGTGTCTTTGAATGAGTAATGACACATAGGTTATGCAGCATTTTTGTGTTGCATAGAACACTTTGCCAAAAGATAATTTTGGTAGTTGTTGATTTTACTGCATATCAAAATATATGTTTAGTACGTCTGCTTGATGACCTTCTCAAACTTTTTATGTAAAATTTATTGACCCTAAGTTATTTTTTTAATATCTGTCTCTGATTTTATTTGCAAAATGGTTACCTAATAATAGATTGAGCAGGAATCTGTGTGAGACATTTTAAATGAGTGGAAACAGTGCTGAAGTTTATGTTTGTACACTGAGAAGGAGAAAGCTTCAAGTCCCAAGTTTCTACTTTTTAAAAAAAGAACAAATCTGCTCAGAGTTTTTAAGCAGAGAATATATGCTGGAAAAAATCCTCTACTAGATTTTCCCCTGATACAGGGTACCTCTCTACATTGCTCGAATTTTTGTCCTAGGATACATTCACCTTCTGTATCCATTTTTTAACTACATGAAAGTCAAAAGCAATGGTATTGAACTCCAAAAAGAATGAAGTTCTTGAAAGAAATAACGTAGGTTTGCAGCTTTGCACTTGCAGTGCTTCAAATGGGAATGTAACTTAAGTGTAATACACGCTAATGGAAAAAAATATATGACCTATAATAAGATTATATGCTTTAGAAGTTTACATGTTTTAAACAGTCAACAGGTGTCCAAATATGCAAGGATTCATATTTTTCTCCCTGCCTCAGATCACAAGAGTTTCTCTCATGGGAGTACAGTAATTGGAATATCACAATGCTGAAAAATGTTCTTAATTAAAACACCTTTATTTAAACCTGTATGTATTTCAAATAAGGTATAAAGCATGTATCGAGTGCTGCTTTAACTATGTAGCTGTATTTACAGATTTTCAAAAAAAACCTGCAGTGTATCTAATTATGGCATAATTTGAGTTCTGCTAAATCTCCTTTCACAGATCAATTCAGAAGCTAAAAAGTATATTGGTACGATATTTAATTCAATTTTGAAAATGTTTGCATCTATCGACCTGTGCAAAAATGATCCTACTGGTAGGCTACTCTTGTGCATACAACTTGTTTGAATGTAATATGGCGTAACACATGGGCGAATGTGTCACTATCGTCTGTCACGCTTATGCATGTGGGTGCAAAATAATACAGAAACTGTGTTTCTTAAGACAAATGCAGTATAATGGTGACTTACAATTCTGTAACTGCTTAAGTTCCTGACTATTTTTAAGGTTTTTATTATAGCTTCCACATACAATGGCAATCACTGACAATTGATTGTTCTAACCACAGATTAATACCAGATTCTCAACTGTGTGGTGGGGACTGAAGATGCATAGGGTGCTCTTCCTGCCCTTTCGGGTAGACCTAGTGGAACAAACAATTTTGTCCGTAATGCTGTGAGCTTTTATTTCAAACTAGCTATTGTATATCTGCCTTTCCCCACCCTTCCCTGACCGTGTTCAGCGACTGATAGAATCCAAATTCTTTCGAAGCCAAATCTCGTGCACTCATGAATAATTTACGGCAGAACTCATTTATCGCATATTAGCATAATATGCTTTAAATATGCTGAGTAAATGTGCGGTAAACTATTTATCGTTGTGCAAGATTTGATTTCAAAAGAAGTTGACGAATTTATTTCGGAAAAAAGGTCTCAGAAGCCACTTTCCAAGTTGATCTTTTAACCTGTTCCTACTAAGCTAATTTGACTTCCCCTTTTCATCATCACTACAGCTAACAAGCTGGGGAGACAAAGAAACACACATATAACAGTGTGACACTTTCTACTACTTTGTTTAACTTTATTACCAATCCTCAAATTGCACAGCTGGCTTAAGTAATGCTACATCTCCAACTCGATTTGATAAAGCAGTTAATATTCCAGCATTATAAGACTGTTCTTGTTTAAACCCTTGCACACCTTCTGCAATGGAGGAGTTGTGGAATTAAAACAATAAAAAGCTCCAACCACTTTGTCGAGGTATTGCAGTAGCTTTGTCTTGGCAAACCGCTTTGGACAGCATAGAACACCTAAGATCTAATCTCTTAAACTGGACATCTAAAATGTGCAATACTGATTAATGAGCTTACAACTATTTTATAAATCATTATTTTACGTTTTAAATTTTAAGTGATTATTTGTCCAGATTATATCTTTCATACACACTGATATTTGTGCTTCCTTATTTAAATTTATATCTAAAATATATAATTTAGAAAAAGGAATAGCATATGGATAGCAAAGTTCGGAAATAAAGTTAAGAAACTCTCCAAAAAATGTAAAAAAAGCGGCTTCAAATTCAACCTCCGCTTAACATTATTTAAATACCCATGTAGACAATTGTTTCCAGTCCAAAATTAAAAAGAATATTTACACTACAGCATTCCTACTGCGCAGAAAATAAAAAATAACACGCCGTGAATAATAATTTATGACAGTTTTGGCCCAATATGTACTAGCCCATCCCTTTAAATTTTTCTATTAACATTCTCAAAAAAGTTCATGTGCATTCTGTAGTTTAAAGTCCATAATAAGCGTTTATTTTCACGACAATATAAGCTGCAGAATATGGAGAGTATAAAGCTAACGACAAAATTAAATTATAGAGAATATAACCATGAGGAATACTTCTGTATGAGTTCACTTTGAGGAGGCTTTGTTTAAAATCTGTAACATCGTCATAACTAGGAATCAGAAGGAAATTGGCAAGCCGATAGACAACAATAATAAATTTCCAGGTCTGAGCTAACTAGTAAATGTTACGCGAAAATGTGGATGTCTTTTATACTTGACTTCTTTGGATGCCCTCTTCCCCCGCATTTGTTTCGCAGCTGCTTCATTTCTCTTCCCACCAAATTAATTCACATGTGACCAATTACTAGAAAAGTTATGGTTTACCAATTAGGTATACAAAATTCTTTCAGAATAATGAGGGCTTCAGAGACCACTAAAAGAAAATTGAAGGTATATGTTTTATTTTTCTTAAAGATACTTTAAATATTAGACATTTTTATCAAAATAGCTGGAGCCAATGTTTAAGATAACCAAAGTTTTCGTAACATTTTCAGTGTAAAGATTACTTTGCCTAGATGGATTGTCATAAAAAATATTTGAGTCGTATTCTTGAAAAAATGCAGAGTTTAGATAAATGCCAAGTTTATTATTTAAACGAGTTTTCGTTTATGGTATTTCATGAGCGCCCTGGTCTTTTTCTAAAATTGTCATTTTTAGATTCGCGAGTACCAAAATATTATTTTTGGTGAAGTCTCTAAAACGAAATTGGAATGCAATCAGGGGCGGCTTCTCAATAGGGTAGCATGTTTGCGCTACAACCAAAATTCTGGGCCTTCCTTTAATGCAATGGCACGTTCCATTTGGAATTCATTTCGACCTCGTCTAGTGCAGTGGACCCCAGCACACTATATTGTTTGCAGGTGTCGAGTAGTTCACTCCCAGTTGCAAACCACCGGCATACAATGGGTAACTATAGGGCAGGTTGGACCTAGGGTTTGCCGCGGCAAGTAGGGGGGTAGTGAGGGGCTTAATGCTACATAAGCTTGGATAACCTAGCAGCCAGAGAATAGTGGATGCCAAGCCTTCTCCTTCTGCTTACAGCGCCATTTATTCTGGTATTAAATGTTCGCATCGGTCAACTATTACCTATCAGTACATGCCCATATGGTTTGTGCCGTGTTTGGTTAGCTTTGCGGTGTTTTGTGTAGTGCATCATAGTGATTTATGCAATACACCAATATATACATATATACATAAAATACTTTTAAATTGTGTTATATAAGGAGAAACAATGAATTCCATACAATGTCTATTAGCACATCCTTTTTAGAAAATGAGCTTAGAAGAAAAAACTGAAATTAAGCGACCTCGAGGTCCCACGCCAATTATAAAAATCTCACAGGTAGTTAAAACAAAAATAAGAATTTTTAACAGGATATTTAACAACGATGTATATGAGAAAAATAATTGGAGGTGTGGTTTTGATATTAAAAATACCCTGCTTTGCTTTCCTTCCGTTCTGTTTGGCGGTGAAAATCCGTGGAAAAAACATGGCATGAATGATTTTCAGCACCTTCATGATTGCGCTAAATAACACGTAAGTTCAAAACTGAACATGAAAGACAATCAGTTTTGCTGTGCTTGGTAATGTAAATATAGCAAAGCAGATGGACAGTGCATATCGAAGAACAATTGAAGAACACAACCAGAAAGGGGCTCAAAATAGGTATGTTGTGAACATTATTGTTAACTGAATTAGTTTTTGTGGGGCCTTTGCGTAAGCTCTACGAAGACACGATGAGTCAGCTACGTCAAGCAATCCTGGTATTTTTTGAGGACTGATGCTTCAGTGCAGAGCTAGACTGTGTTCTGAAAAAACACATCTGTAGAATGCTACAGGGTTTAAGGGGACGTCCAAAACAATTCAGAACGAACTCTTGCAATGTATTCTTGAAGTCTGTCATGAAGAGATATCAAAATAAGTCAAAGACCTCCCAGTTTAGCTGTATAAATAGGTAAGTTTTATGCCCTAAAGTGTTTTTGAAGTACGCATGTTGTGTTATACGATGTGAATTAACGTTAACTTGTGTATACAGCAGTCTATAGTCACAGGCTTAAAGAACAGGTTGTTACTTTAAAACATTAAATTGTATTGATAACTTTGTGAACCACTGATTTTTAGAGCCACCAGCCGCCCATGAATGCAATATATCTGCTATATGTAGTATAGAAAATAAAAAAACAATTATATACACTCATTAGTGTTTTTCCACTTATTATTGCTTATCCTTCTATATTTTCATGTTAATGGAGATAAACATTTGTGGAAATGTTCCCTGGAACACAATCAAGTCAAATCGTGTAAGAGTTAGTCGCTATGCGAAGGCTTTGAAATTCTTTCTGTTTACATGTCTACAACATGACTTTCTACTTGAGAAAAAGAGAAAAGAATTGGAGGAAAAAAACGAATTGTGAGTTTTACACTTTAAGGAGATCTACATTTTTCTGAAGTAAGATTTTGTGTATTCCCTGCCATTATCAGTTATGTGAAGGACCTTCGAAAGTATGAGCACATCTGACGTGATATTCAGAAAATTCAAGACTCATTGAATTTGTCATGAAAAAATCTTACAACTTTAGTCAGAATCGTTCAAGTTATTTTATACAACACTTTAAAACACGTTCCCGTTAAAGGACAGTTTGGAGAGCAAGGGCTTCACTGAAATGCTTCGTGTCCCATTCGTAGTAGATGCAGTGTTTAGCATTTTACCTTTACCCGCGCTAGCAGGATGTTGATTGTAATGGTCAACTAAAGGGCATTGGCCCTCCTCTGTAGCGTAGGTGTCAGCGTGTATGCCTAGCATTAAATAGGTTCCGAGTTCGAATCTCGGCCAGAGTGAGCTATCTAGATAAGCATTTCCGGGTTGTCCCCCTATCTTGAAAAATGAATGCAGGGTAACTCTAAGCTCTATGGACCCTGGGCTCATTTGAGCATCATTTAATCCATTCATTAACCGTCCGGTATGACTTAGCGTTGGAGTATGTAAATTAAAAATAAAAGAGCAGTGTGCATTGTAGATATCTGTTTACTTATTCTTGAGTTACATATGCGGTTATTTACAAATGGAAACCACGCACTATATCTTGTGTAATAACCTTTTAAACAGCACAAGGCACTTTTTTCTTACTGTGACAATAACAGTGACATGGAGAATTAAAATACTATAACAAGTGAAGTCTGTATTGCACTCATAGAAATGTTCATGGAATAAAAGATGTTCTCCATGGCAACCACCCTAATAAGCAGGGAACAAAAATTTGTTATTTCGTAGAAATTCAATTGTGTAAAAACTGAGTTAATTAAGAAAACGAATACTTCTTCCTGTAACCATCGTTTTAATATTGCTGGCCCTTACGTGTGTGCATTATTGAATTGTTCCTACATTAAGAGTATTCTTTAGCATTAAGTTCTACTTTTCTGGAAGCATGTATATGTATGAAGTTTCTTGTTTAAAGTAAGGTTAGGTTCCTTCCTGGCATATGCTTGCTTTACCTTAAAATTTAAACACTTTTTACTGTTGCATTATCTAACCGGGCAATGAAATATCTATACAGAATCGCTAACTTGGAAGATGGCAATATAGCTAAATAATGTTTTCATATTCAAAGGGGAGGGTCTTGGGCACATAAAATGAACGTGTTGAAGCAGACAAGTATGGGTCATTCTTGGATAAATGCAGAGTAAGGGTATAGGGGCTTCTGGAAAGAAGTTAAGATTAGAGGACATTGACAGACAAGACATTTTTGCCAGTACAAGTGACAAAAGTTCATTGAGGTTATATAGAGAAATAAAAACAACCTGGGGAGGGAAGTATATATAGACATATGTAGTAAGTTAGGGCGAGAAGGTTTTGATTAGGCGAGAACAGGAGTGAGAAACTTAAAAGGTATAGATTAAGAGAGGGTAGATAAAAATCCATTGTGTGGAGAAGAGAATACCGACTTCCATTGTATATTATGTTGTAGTTAAATAGAGATATGGAGAGAGCAGGCCTGGCTCCGTAAATGGGACAATATGGGGGGAGGGGTGAAGTAGTAATTAGAACATTTTGTCAGTAAAAGAATAGCAGGAACATAGGAAATTATTTAGGGAAAGTTAAAGAGAAATAGCTAAGAAGAATTAAGAGAAGGATGTAAATTAGAATAGGTGAAATGGCAAAATGTGTAAAAAGGGGTAGAAGACCTCCTATACACAAAAAACTAGGTTTAGATGTATGAGGAGTGAATTGTCTTTCAATGGCAAGCAACAGTTTCTCAGGATTTATGAATATATGGCACTTTTCAGTATGGATTTTATAATTGTAATCGTGATTGTGTATTTCCATTTGATGATGTCAAAGGAAAGATGATAAATAAATTACAAATTATCTAACCGGAAATCAATTATGTTCTTTCTGAAACTGCAAGTTTAGTTTGTGTATATGTTTTAGATTATTTCAATAGTTGATGGTTATTTATTCGCCAATTATTAGTTTAGCATTCTGTGACACACTTGTTTCAAACAGCTTTTAATTTCTGCAAAGGAATGCTCTAATTACATGAGATGTGTGAAATAAAAGATTGATCTTACCACAGTAAGGGTTTAAAATTTAAGTTGTACTAAAATCACCATGCAGTTTATATCTACGTTCCCAGCTGCTAGGGGCGGCTGCCCTTTGTTCATAATCATAACCATTATCGGGAGATGCTTTTTCACATTTTCTGGGCTGTCTAGCTAAATATATTTGAATAACCAAAATGTAAATTCACGAGCATCTACTGACTATAGCAACAATCACGTACATTATTATACTGTGTTTTCTGAAAGCCCCCATTTTTCTTTGCCATTTTCCGTGTAAAATAATGGTCCTATTCAAAATGTCTGTCACTGCAGTTAATTAAATGAATATTCCATTTGTTCACAACGCTGTCAGTTATTAAGATCATATCAACAAGGGCAGACGTTCTTAATTGTGTGTTGTTTCACGAATATCCCTAACAGCTTAAAAAGCACATTTTAAGGATTCAAAGTACCTAAAATGTTACAAACTCCCCCAAAAAACCTTACAAATTATCAGGCCTAAAATACCACTCTGCATTTTTAAATAAAATAGCGTACCTTTATACTTAAAACATATAATTTAGAAAATTATTAGCATATTCCAAACAAAGTTTGCAAATAAGTTTGGTAAATTGACCAACAAATGTAAAAAATGGCTTCAAATGCAACCTCCACTTAAAGTTATTTAAATGCCAATGTAAGTCCATCATTTCCATTCCAGTATTAAACATTACTGAAATCCTTCGTGCCCCATGCCGTGGTAGATGCCATGTTTAGCATCGAACCGGTTTTTGATTTTTGAGATATTCTGCTCACAGAAGACCATTTTCTAAGACAATACTTGGTTTGTATTCAGGAGGTCTCAAAATACATATTTCAGTAAAATCTGTGTATCGAACTTTTGGGAGGAATGCAATACCTCTCTACCTATTATGCACGTGGTACACGGAGTATAGACTATAAATGAGCAGAAGCAGGACCTGTTGTCCCATTCAGCCACGAAATTCACTCCTCTGTACCACTTTAAGGAGCTGAGTGAAGTAATGTCTACCATTTTTGAGAAGTTGCCTGGGATTAATAAATTTACTTCAGATTTACATGTGGACATACCGTCCAACGCGCTAGTGTTTACAAAACCAAGCGAGGAGTTCAGAGTCCTGTGCTTGACTGTGTGACTGGGTTGGTGACTGGGTGACTGGATGGGTGACTGATTGACTATGTGATTGTGTGGGTGAGTGTGTGACTGGGTGTGTGACTGGGTGGCGGGTTTACTGGGTGAGTGAGTGGGTGACTCGGTGACTGGTTGGGTGAGTGGTTGACCGGGTGACTTAGCGGGTGACTGGGTCGGTGACTGAGTGTGTGGGTTGGTGAGTGGGTGACTGGGTTGGCGATTGGGTGAGCGGTTGACTGGGTTACTGGGTGACTGTGTGAATGGTGGGTGAGTGGCTGTCTGGGAGCCTGGGTTAGTGAGTGGGTAACTGGGTGACAGGGTGGATGAGTGGGTGACTGGGTGATTGAGTGGGTGACTAGGGGAATGGCAGGGTGAGTGGGTGACTGGGTGGGTGAATAGGTGACTGTGTGGTGACTGGGTGGGTGAGTGGGTGACTGGGTGGGTGAGTGGGTGACTGGGTGGCTGGGTGACCGGGTGACTGGGTGGAACTGGGTGAGTGAGTGACTTCGTGGGTGAGAGGTTTAGTGGGAGGGTGACTGAGTTGGCCTGTGGGTGAGTGGGTGACTGGGTGTGTGATTGGGTGACTAGATGGGTAACTGAGTGGGTAACAGGGCGGGTGACTGGGTGACTGGTTGGGTGACCGGGTGACCGGTTGGGTGACTGGGTTACTTGGTGGGTGACTGGGTGACTGGGTGGGTGACAGGGTGAATGGGTGGGTTCCTGGATGGGTAACTGGGTGTGTGACGGTGTGCCTGGGTGGTTGAATGGGTGACTGGGAGACTGGGTGGGTGAGTGGGTGACTGGGTGGGTGAGTGGGTGACTGGGCGGGTGAGTGGGTGACTGGGTGGGTGAGTGAGTGGGTGACTGGGTGTGTGACTGGGTGGGTGACTGGGTGGGTGACTGGGTGAGTGGGTGAATGGCTGAGTAGGTGACTGGGTGCCTGTGTGGGTGAGTGCGTAACTGGGTAGGACACTGTGTGACTGGGTGGGTGACTGGGTGACTGGATGGGTGACTGATTGACTTGTTGATTTTGTGGGTGAGTGTGTGAGTAGATGTGTGACTGGGTGGGTGAGTGGGTGGGTGAGTGGGTGGCTGGTTTACTGGGTGAGTGCGTGGGTTACTGGGGGACTGGTTGGGTGAGTGGTTGACTGTGTGACTGAGTGGTTGACTCGGTGGGTGACTGGCTGTGTGGGTGGGAGAGTGGTTGACTTGGTGGGCAAGTGGGTAAGTGGTTCACTGGGTGACTGGAACACTGGATGACTGAGTGAAAGGGAGGGTGACTGGTTGACTGGGTGACTGGGTGACGGGATAGGTGACTGATTGACTGCGTGGGTGACTTGGTGATTGTGTGAGTGACTGGATGGTTGAGTGGTTGGCTGTTTGGGTGAGTGGGTGACCGGGTAGGTGAGTGGGTGACTGGGTGACTGGCTGGGTGAGTGGGTGACTGGCTGCCTGGGTGGGTGTGTGGGTGACTAGGTGAATGGGAGGGTGAGTGGGTGACTGGATGTGTGGTGGGTGACTGGTTAACAGGGTGGGTGAATGGGTGACTGGGTGGGTGAGTGAGTGGCTGGGTGGGTTACTGTGACTGGGTGCCTGAGTTGGTGAGTGGGTGACTGGGTGACTGTGTATGTGCGGACTGGGTGAGTGAATAGTTGACTGTGTGGTGACTGGGTGGGTGAGTGGATGAGTGGGTGGGTGAGTGGGTGACTGGGTGGCTGGGTGACTGGGTGAGACAGTGGGTGAGTGGGTTACTACGTAGGTGAGCGGTTTAGTGTGTGGGTGACTGGATGGGCCTGTGGGTGAGTGGGTGACTGGGTGGGTAACTGAGTGGATAACTGAGTGGGTGACTGAGTGGGTGACTGAGTGGGTGACTGGGTCGGTGACTGGGAGACTGGGTGGGTGACAGGGTGATTGGGTGGGTGACTGGGTGGGTAACTTGGTTTGTGACGGTGTGCCTGGGTGGTTGACTGGGTGACTGGGAGACTGGGTGGGTGAGTTGGTGACTGGGTGGTTGAGTGGGTGAGTGGATGACTGGGTGGGTGACTGGGTTAATCGTTGACTGGGTAGGTGAGTGGGTAACTTCTGGGTGATTAGGTGACTCGGTGACTGGGTGGTTGAGTGGGTGACGGGGTGGGTGAGTGGTTGACGGGGTGGGTGAGTGAGTGGTTGACTGGGTGGGCCTGTGGGTGAGTGGGTGACTGTGTGTGTGACTGGGTAACTGGGTGGGCGACTGGGTGACTGGTTGGGAGTCTGGGTGACCTGGTGGGTGACTGGGTGGGTGACTGGAAGACTGGGTGGGTGACAGGGTGAATGGGTGGTTGACTGTGTGGGTAACTGGGTGTGTGACGGTGTTCCTGGGTGGTTGAATGGGTAACTGGGAGAATGGGTGATTGGGTGACTGGGTGGTTGAGTAGGTGAGTGGATGACTGGGTGGGTGACTGGGATAATCTGGGAATGGGTGGGTGACTGGTAGACTTGGCGGGTGATTGGGTAACTCGGTTACTGGGTGGGTGAGTGGGTGATTGGGTTGAGTGGGTGACCGGGTGTGTGAGTGGGTGACCGGGTGGTTCAGTCAGTGGGTGACTGGGTGTGTGACTGGGTGGATGACTGGGTGGCGGGTTTACTGGGTGAGTGAGATGGTGACTGGGTGACTGGTGGGGTGAGTTGTTGACTGGGTGGGTGACTGAGTGTGTGGGTTGGTGAGTGGGTGACTGGGTTGGCGATTGGGTGAATGGTTGACTGGGTTACTGGGTGACTGAGTGAATGGTGGTTGAGTGGCTCTCTGGGTGCCTGGGTTATTGAGTGGGTGACTGGGTGGATGAGTGGGTGAATGGGTGACTGGGTGGGTGAATAGGTGACTGTGTGGTAACTGGGTGGGTGAGTGGGTGACTGGGTGGGTGAGTGGGTGACTGGGTGGGTAGGTGACTTGGTGGGACTGGGTGAGTGAGTGACTACGTGGGTGAGTGGTTTAGTGGGAGGCTGAATGGGTGGGCCTGTGCGTGAGTGGGTGACTTGGTGTGTGAGTGGGTAACTAGGTCGGTAACTGAGTGGGTGACTGGTTGGGTGACTGGATGACCGGTTGGGTGCCTGGGTTACTAGGTGAGTGACTGGGTGACTGCGTGGGCGACTGGGAGCCTGGGTGTGTGACAGGGTGAATGGGTGGGTTCCTGGGTGCGTAACTGGGTGTGTGACGGTGTGCCTGGGTGGTTGAACGGGTGACTGGTAGACTGCGTTGTTGAGTGGGTCAGTGGATGACTGGGTGGGAGACTGAGTAAATCGGTGAATGTGTGGGTGACTGGGTGATTTGCTGGCTGATTGAATAACTCGGCGACTGGGTGGGTGAGTGTGTGAATGGGTGGGTGAGTGGGTGACTGGGTGGGTGAGTGGTTGGGTGAGTGAGTGGGTGACTGGGTGTGTGACTTTGTGGGTGACTGGGTGGATGACTGGGTGACTGGGTGAATGGTTGAGCAGGTGACTGGGTGCCTGGGTGGGTGAGTGGGTAAGTGGGTGGGTCAGTGTGACAGGGTGGGTGACTGATTGACTGGTTGATTGTGTGGGTGAGTGTGTGAGTAGATGTGTGACTGGGTGGGTGAGTTGGTGGCTGGTTTACTGGGTGAGTAAGTGGGTTACTGGGTGACTGGTTGGGAGAGTGGTTGACTGGGTGACTGAGTGGGTGACTGATTGGGTGACTGGGTGTGTGGGTGGGAGAGTGGTTGACTGGGTGGGCAGGTGGGTGAGTGGTTGACTGGGTGACTGGATGACTGGATGACAGAGTGAAAGGGAGGATGACTGGTTGACTGGGTGATTGGGTGACGGCATAGGTGACTGATTGCCTGCGTGGGTGACTGGGTGATTGTGTGAGTGACTGGATGGTTGAGTGGGTGACTGTTTGGGTTAGTGGGTTACCGGGTGGGTGAGTGGGTGACTGGGCGACTGGCTGGGTGAGTGGGTGCTTGGCTGCCTGGGTGGGTGTGTGGGTGACTAGGTGAATGGGAGGGTGAGTGGGTGACTGGGTGTGTGGTGGGTGACTGGTTAACAGGGTGGGTGAATGGGTGACTGTGTGGGTGAATGAGTGGCAGGGTGACTGTGTGGGTGACTGTGACTGGGTGCCTGAGTTGGTGAGTGGGTGACTGGGTGGGTGGGGCTGGGTGAGTGAATAGTTGACTTCTGGTGACTGGGTGGGTGAGTGGGTAACTGGGTGTGTGAGTGCGTGACTGGGTGGCTGGGTGACTGGGTGGGACAGTGGGTGAGTGGGTGACTACGTGGGTGAATGGGTGAATACGTGGGTGACTGGTTTAGTGTGTGGGTGCCTGGTTGAGTGGCTGACTGGTTGAGTGGGTGACTGGGTGGGTGTGTGGGTTCCTGGGTGGGTGAGTGGGTGTCTGGATGGGTGACTGATTGACTGGGTAATTGTGTTGGTGAGTGTGTGAGTAGGTGTGTGACTGGGTGTGGGACTGGGTGGGTGTGTGGGTGGGTGACTTGGTGGGTGATTCGGTGACTTGGTGGGTGTGTGGGTGACTGGGTGGGTGAGTGGGTGACTGTGGGTGAGTGGCTGACTGGGTGGGTGAGTGAGTGGATGACTGGGTGTGTGACTGGGTGGGTTACTGGTTGCCTGGGTGGGTGACTGGGTGACTGGGTGGGTGAGTCGGTGAATGGTTGTGTAGGTGACTGGCTGACTGGGTGCGTGAGTGGGTAACTGGGTGGGTCACTGTTTGACTGGGTGGGTGACTGGATGGGTGACTGATTGACTGGTTGATTGTGTGGGTGAGTGTGTGAGTAGGTGTGTGACTGGGTGGGTGAGTGGGTGGCTGGTTTACTGGGTAGTTGAATGGGTGATTGGGAGACTGGATGGGTGAGTGTGTGACTGGGTGGTTGAGTGGGTGTGTAGATGACTGGGTGGGTGACCGGGTTAATCGGTGACTGGGTGGGTGACTGGGTGACCTGGTGGGTGATTGGGTGACTCGGTGACTGGGTGGGTGAGGGGGTGACCGGTTGTGTGACTGGGATACTTGGAGGGAGACTGGGTGACTGTGTGGGTGACTGGGAGACTGGGTGGGTGACAGGGTGAATGGGTGGGTTACTGGTTGGGTAACTAGGTGTGTGACGTTGTGCCAGGGTGGTTGAATGGGTGACTGGGAGACTGGGTGGTTGAGTGGGTGAGTGGATGACTGGGTGGGTGACTGGGTTAATCGGTGATTGGGTGGGTGACTGGGTGAGTTGGTGGGTGATAGGGTGAATCGGTGACTGGGTGGGTGAATGTGTGACTGGATGGGTGAGTGGGTGACCGGGAGGTTGAATGGGTGACTGGGTGGGTGAGTGAATGGGTGACGGGTTTTGTTACTGGCTGGGTGACTGGGCGACTGGGTGTGTGACTGGGTGAGAAGGTGAGTGGTTGAGTAGCTGACTGGGTGACTGGGTGGGTGACTGTGTGACTGGGTGGGTGACTGTGTGACTGATTGACTGGGTGATTGTGTGGTTGAGTGTGTGAGTGGATGTGTGACTGGGTGGATGAGTGGCTGGCTGGTTTACTGGGTGAGTGAGTTGGTTACTGGGTGACTGGTTGGGTGAGTGGTTGACTGGGTGACTGAGTGGGTGACTCGGTGTGTGACTGGGTGTGTGGGTGGTTGAGTGGGTGACTGGGTCTGCGAGTGGGTGAATGGTTGACTGGGTGACTGGGTGACTGAGTGAAAGGGAGGGTGACTGGTTGACTGGGTGACTGGGTGACGGGATAGGTGGCTGATTGACTGCGTGGGTGACTGGGTGATTGTGTGAGTGACTGGATGGGTGAGTGGGTGACTGTGTGGGTGAGTGGGTGACTGTGTGACTGTCTGAGTGAGTGGGTGACTGCCTGCCTGGGTGGGAGTTTTGGTGACTAGGTGAATGGGAGGGTGAGTGGGTGACTGGGTGCGTGGTGGGTTACTGGTTAACAGGGTGGGTGAGTGGGTGACTGGGTGGGTGAGTGAGTGGCTGGGTGACTGTGTGGGTGACTGTGTGACTGGGTGGTGCCTGGATAAATGGAAGGTGACTGGTTGACTGGGTGACAGTGTGAGTGGGTGACTGGGTGGGTGGGTGACTGGGTGAGTGAATAGTTGACTGTGTGGTGACTGGGTGGTTGAGTGGGCTACTGGGTGGGTGAGTGGGTGACTGGGTGGCTGGGTGACTGGGTGGGAAAGTGGGTAGGTGGGTGACTACGTGGGTGAGTTGTTTAGTGGGAGGGTGACTGGGTGGGCCTGTGGGTGAGTGGGTGACTGGGTGTGTGCGTGGGTGACTGTGTGGGTGAATGGGTGACTGGTTGGGAGACTGGGTGACTAGGTGGGTGACTGGGTGGGTGAGTGAGTGACTGGGTGGACCTGTGGGTGAGTGGGTGACTGGGTGTGTGAGTGTGTGACTGAATGGGTAACTGAGTGGGTGAATGGGTGACTGGTTGGGTGACTGGGTTACTTGGTGGGTGGATGGGTGACTGGGTGGGTGACTGGGAGCCTGGGTGGATGACAGGGTGAATGGGTGGGTGACAGGGTGAATGGGTGGGTGACTGGTTGGGTAACGGGAAGTGTGACGGTGTGCCTGGGTAGTTGAATGGGTGACTGGGAGACTGGGTGTTTGAGTGGGTGACTGGGTGGTTGAGCTGGTGTGTAGATGACTGGGTGGGTGACCGGGTTAATCGGTGACGGGTGGGTGACTGGATGACCTGGTGGGTGATTGGGTGACTCGGTGACTGGTTGGGTGAGTGGGTGACCAGGTGGGTGAGTGGGTGACTGGGTGGTTGAGTGGGTGACTGGTGCGTGAGTGAGTGGCTGACTGTGTGGGTGACTGGGTGGGCGACTGGTGACTGGGTGGGTGACTGTGTGGGTGGGTGACTGGGTGACTCGGTGGGTGAGTGGGTGAATGGTTGGTTAGGTGGCTGGGTGAGTGGGTGTGTGAGTGCGTGGTGACTGGGTGTGTGACTGGGTGGGTGACTGGTTGGGTGACTGGGTGGGTGACTGGGTGGGTGACTGGGTGACTGGGTGTGAAACTGGGTGACTGGGTGGGTGACTGGGTGAATGGTTGAGTAGGTGACTGGGTGACTGGATGGGTGACAGATTGACTGCGTGATTGTGTGGCTGATTGTGTTAGTGGGTGGTTGACAGGGTGGGTGAGGGGGTGGCTGGTTTACTGGGTGAGTGAGTGGGTTACTGGATGACTGTTTGTGTGAGTGGTTGAGTGGGTGACTGAATGGGTGACTCGGTGGGTGACTGGGTGTGTGGGAGGGTGAGTGGGTGACTGGGTGGGCGAGGTTGTGAGTTGTTGACTGGGTGAATGGATGACTGTGTGAAAGGGATGGTGACTGGTTGACTGGGTGACTGTTTGGGTGACTGGGTGTTTGTGTGAGTGACTGGATGGGTGAGTGGGTGACTGTGTGGGTGAGTTGGTTACCGGGTGGGTGAGTGGGTGACAGGGTGGGTGGCGGGTGAGTGTTTAACAGGGTGGGTGAGTTGACCGACTGCGGGACAGTGGGACTGGTTGGGTGAGTGGTGGTCTGTGTTAGTGGGAGGGTGAGTGGGTGAGTGGGTGACTGGGTGAGTGGGCAACTGGGTGGGTGAGTGGTTGACTCGGTGACTGGGTTGGTGAGTGGGTAACTGGGTGGCTGAGTGGATGGCTGGATGACTGGGTGGGTGACTGCGTGACTCGGTGACTGGTTGGGTGACTGGGTGACTTTGTGATTAAGTGGTTCACTGGAAGGGTGACTGGGCGATTGTGTGAGTGACTGGGTGGTTAAGTGGGTGACTGGGTGACTGGGGGATGAGTGGGTGACAGGGGGATGAGTGGGTGACTTGGTGGATGACCGGGTGGGTGACTCGGTGGTGTGTGGTTGACAGGGTGACTGGGTGGGTGAAAGAATGAAATGGTGGGTGACTGTTTGACCTGGTGTGTGACTGGGTGTGTGAGTGTGTGACTGGGTAACTGGATGATTGACTGGGTGGGTGACTGTGTGCCTGGGTGGGTGACAGGGTGACTAGGTGACTTGGTGGATGACCGGGTGACTGCGTGACTTGGTTGGTTACTCTAAGACTGGGTGGGTACTGGGTGTCTGGGTGGGTGACTGGGTGCGTGACAGGGTGAATGCGTGGGTGATTGGGTGGGTAACTGTTTGTGTTGCGCTGTGCCTGGGTGGTTGAATGGGTGACTGGGAGACTGGGTGAGTGAGTGGGTGACTGGGTGGTTGTGTTGGTGAGTGGATGACTGGGTGGGTGACTGGGTTAATCGGTGACTGGTAGGGTGACTGGGTGACTTGAAGGGTGATTGGGTGACTCGGTGACTGGGTGGGTGACTGGGTGAGTGGGTGGATGCGTGGGTGACTGGGTGGGTGAGTGAGTGGGTGACTGTGTGTGACTGGGTTGGTGACTGGTTTACTGAGTGGGTGAGTGTGTGAGTCGGTGACTGGGTGGCTGGGTGGGTGAGTGGGTGAATGGTCGGGTAGGTCAGTGGGTGACTGGGTGGTTGAGTGGGTGAGTGGATGAGTGGGTGTGTGGATGACTAGGTTAATTGTTAACTGGGTGGGTGACGGGTGACTTGGTGGGGGATTGGGTGACTCGGTGACTTGGTGGGTGAGTGGGTGACTGGGTGGGTGAGTGGTTGACTGGGTGGGTGAGTGAGTGGGTTACTGGGTGGGTGACTGGGTGGGCCTGTGGGTGAGTGGGTGACCGGGTGTGTGAGTAGGTGACTGGTTGGGAGACTGGGTGACTTGGTTGTTGACTGGGTGGGTGACTGGGTGGGTGACAGGGTGAATGGGTGGGTGACTGGGTGGGTACCTGGGTTTGACGGTGTGCCTTAGTGGTTGAATGGCTGACCGGGAAACTGGGTGGGTGAGTGGGTGACTGGGTGTGTGAATAGGTAACTGTGTGGTGACTGGGTGGGTTAGTGGGTGAATGGGTGGGTGAGTGGTTGACTGGGTGTCTCGGTGACTGGTTGGGACAGTGGGTGAATGGGTGACTACTTAGTTGGGTGGTTTATTGGGTGGGTGACTGGGTGGGTTACTGGGAGACTGGGTGGGTGACAGGGTGAATGGGTGGGTGACTGGAAGGGTAGCTGGGTGTGTGTCGGTGTGCATGGGTGGTTGAATGGGTGACTGGGAGACGGGGTGTTTGAGTGGGTGAGTGGATGACTGGGTGGGTGATTGGGTTAATCGGTGACTGGGTGGGTGACTGGGTGACCTGGTGGGAGATTGGGTGACTCGGTGACTGGGTGGGTGAGTGGGTGACTGGGTGGATGAGTGGGTGCCTGTGTGGGTGAATGGGTGACTGGTTGGGAGACTGGGTGTCTAGGTGGGTGACTGGGTGAGTGGGTGACTGGGTTTGTGACTGGGTGGGTGACTGGGCGACTGGGTGTGTGACTGGGTGAGAGGGAGAATGGTTGAGTAACTGACTGGGTGGGTGAGTGTGTAACTGGGTGGGTGACTGTGTGACTGGGTGCTTGACTGGGTGACTGGATGGGTGACTGATTCACTGGGGGATTGTGTGGTTGAGTGTGTGAGTGGGTGTGTGACTGAGTGGATGAGTCGCTGGCTGGTTTACTGGGTGAGTGTGTGGGTTACTGGGTGACTGGTTGGGTGAGTTGTTGACTGGGTGACTGAGTGGTTGACTCGGTGTGTGACTGGGTGTGTGGATGGTTGAGTGGGTGACTGGAAGGGCGAGTGGGTGAGTGGTTGACTGGGTGACTGGGTGATTGAGTGAAATGGAGTGTGACTGGTTGACTGGGTGACGGGATAGGTGGCTGATTGACTGCGTGGGTGACTGGGTGATTGTGTGAGTGACTGGATGGGTGAGTGGGTGACTGTGTGGGTGATTGGGTGACCGGGTGGGTGAGTGGGTGACTGTGTGACTGTCTGGGTGAGTGGGTGACTGGCTGCCTGGGTGGGAGTGTTGGTGACTACGTGAATGGGAGAGTGAGTGGTTGACTGGGTGCGTGGTGGGTTACTGGTTAACAGGGTGGGTGAGTGGGTGACTGGGTGGGTGAGTGAGTGGCTGGGTGAGTGTGTGGGTGACTGTGTGACTGGGTGGTGCCTGGATAAATGGAAGGTGACTGGGTGAATGGGTGACTGGGTGAGTGGGTAACTGGGTGGGTGGGTGGGTGGTTGACTGGGTGAGTGAATAGTTGACTGTGTGGTGACTGGGTGGTTGAGTGGGTGACTGGGTGGGTGAGTGGGTGACGGTGGCTAGGTGACTGGGTGGGACAGTGGGTAGGGGGGTGACTACGTGGGTGAGTGGTTTAGTGGGAGGGTGACTGGGTGGGCCTATGGGTGAGTGGGTGACTGGGTGTGTGAGTGGGTGACTGGGAAGGTAACCGAGTTGGTGACTGTGTGGGTAACTGAGTGGGTGACTGTGTCGCTGACTGGGTGACTTGGTGGGTGACTGGGTTACTAAGTGGGTGACTGGGAGACTGGGTGGGTGAAAGGGGGAATGGGTGGGTGACTGGGTGGGTAACTGGGTGTGTGACGGTGTGCCTGGGTGGTTGAATGGGTGACTGGGAGACGGGGTGGGTAAGTGGGTGACTGGGTGGTGTAGTGGGTGAGTGGATGACTGGGTGAGTGACTGGGTTAATCGTTGACAGGGTGGGAGACTGGGTGACCTGGTGGGTGATTGGGTGATTCGGTGACTGGGTGGGTGACTCGGTGACTGGTTGGGTGATTTAGTGACTGGGTGGGTGAGTGCCTGACTGGGTGGGTGAGTGAGTGGGTGACTGGGTGGGTGACTGGGTGGGCCTGTGGGTGAGTGTGTGACTGGATGTGTGAGTGGGTGACTGGGTGGGTGACTTGGTGACTGGTTGGGAGACTGGGTGACTTGGTGGGTGACTGGGTGACTGGGTGGGTGACTGGGTGGGTAACTGGGTTTGTGGCGGTGTGCCTGGTTGGTTGAATGGGTGACAGGGAGACTGTGTGAGTGGGTGACATGGTGGTTGAGTGGGTGACTGGTGACTTGGTGGGTGACTGGGATAATCTGTGAATGTTTGGGTGACTGGGTGACTTGGTGGGTGATTGGGTGACTCGGTGACTGGGTGGGTGAGTGGGTGACTGCGTGGGTGAGTGCGTGACTGGGTTGAGGAATGGGTGACCGTGTGGGTGAGTCAGTGGGTGACTGGGTGTGTGACTGGGTGGATGACTGGGTGAGTGCGTGACTGGGTGAATGGGTCGGTGAGTGGGTGAATGCTTGAGTAGGTGACTGGGTGACTGGGTGGGTGACTGGGTAACTGGTTATTGAATTTTTGGACGTTAGCGGTACTTTCCACACTCAAGTACGTAATAAGGACTTTCTATTTTAGAATAAATAACAATTTTGGTGTATAATCGAGAGTAAATCAGAAACGGTTGTCCTTTCCAAATAAAGCGTAAACTGTATCAAACATAAATTGTATGTTGTAACAAGATCAACATTCTACGTATAGTTATGTAAAGTTATGTAAAGTGATTCACAATGAAAAGGAATTTTGACGACATACCCAGCAGATAAACATATGTATTTAATTTGTAATGAAGATGTTTCAAAATAATATATTAATTAAAATCATTGGATTCAATTTTTGATATAACTCGGGTATTCTAAAATGTTTCCATTTAAGAGGTAGTTTGGTATTGGGAGACTTTCCTGTATGTCTTGCTTGTCGTCCTTGAAGCGAAACTTATATACGACTTTGGTATTTAACCTACTTTCGCGTATTGAGTTTTGTTAAAAGGATTTTCTCCATATTCAGGTGTTCCAAAGCCATATATTTCCAATGGAATTTCGGCATTGAATTTTTGGTTACAATGTAATTCTGCAATAAGTACTATATTAACGCTAAAATAAAGTCGAACCGAAAAGCGGAACAAACTTGCAGTTTAAATATCCCGCGTGTTTCCTGACTGACTGTGATCACAGCGACACGCATTTGCACGAAACACAAGGTACAAGTAGGACATAACAGATGGCGCCCAAGTGGTAATTTGCAATTTGTATAGCAATGAAACTTAGTTATTTAGCACCATTTGCGACATATTAGAACAGTAATGTTTTATTTCTTTGCAAATTAGTTGCGAATGTTAACTATAATAACTGAGACGTACATTACCTAAAATATTTCATATAGGCGGAAAAGAAGCATTGTGTTTCAGAACTAATGTCTACAGAGAGTTGTATAAGTAAACCAAATTCAATCTTTATCTCGCACATTTCCATTTTCACTGCTTTCCCGATTTGTTGGCTTTTTTTATAGATTTTGTGAATAACTCTAGTTCGCTTTAAGTACATTGAGCAACTGTTATGTAAATCAAAAGCATTAATTATTCCTTGTCTCTCCAAAAGAAGTGGCTATTTTCCGCATTTTATAGCTAAGTTCGGTAAAATAGATTTGGGAATTAACATTCGCAGCATTAGAACCATTATTCTTTTATTTAAATTAATAATTGAAAACATCTGTTCGTCTGTAGTACCGTACATTGACATAGATCTTGAGGCAAGTATATCAATTTTGTTGGATTTATTTTGTTTGTCTGTCTTTATCACTTGTTTCGCACTCAAAATTATTGAAGCTGGAAACTTCTCTCAACAACGTGGTCTTGAATACCAATTATTGATCGATCTGTTATTTTTCACAATGGCCCATTAAAATAAGAGCAAAAGGCAAACCTTCAATTAGGGTTAGTATAATTGTCAACAACGCCTCTACAAAACTTACCTAACAGGTGGGGAGATGAAACCTACTTCACAATAAGAAATCAATCTTTCCAATCTTGACTTCCAAAAGAAATGAATTACAAAACTTGCAATGTGCTCATTGGGTTGATCACCTCGGAATAGGGACATCACTACCGCAGAAGGAAGAGAAACTACAAATATTTAGGAGTTATTGTACATACAGAGCTAACATGGAAAAATCATAAAAAAACAATTGCAAAAACTGTACAACAAAGACTAACAATGCTCAAAAGAACGGCAGGCAGAAAATGGGGCTACTCAAAAAGAACCTTAAATATAACATATAAATTGAATATAAAACTAGCTGACCAGGCGATTTGTAGCGCCTATAAAAGTTATCTGAACATATATATCCAAATAAAACAAATTCGGAGTAATTAGTTATTTATTCTTCAATTGGCGGTTAAGTTTACACTCAACACAGTTACAATTAATTTAATAAACACAGATGTTTCTGATAAACAATATCTTTTATCTTTTACAGTGGTGTGTAAATATACAAAGATGAAGCTTTTCCGATGCTGTTGGCTTCCTTATTCCTTTCTCTTTGCATGGCCAAAGCATTAAAAGCGAATAACTACTTCCCATTTGAGAAAAAATAAGTAATGGGAAACTCAAAGCAGTAACAAGGGACCTCTCAGAAATGGATACTTATAAAGGAATTAACAAACGTTCTAGTTTTCTAGTTAATTCTAGCAGTTAATCGGGAATTCTTATGATTATTTATACATATATAACGATTGTGAGTATTTCTTACGATTTTCCAGTTATATAGACTTTTTTAAAAGCAACAGAGCTTTAGATGCTATTTACAGAAAAATAACACATAAACATATCTGAAAAAGTACGTATTTTAATACGCTTTTGAAAGGTCAACATACTTTGAAAATTGTTCTGTGCTAACAATAATTTTTGATGTGAGAAATGTTTGAGTATTTGTTAGCCGTATTTTTGGAAGCACGTTAACTAAAGGTTACTTTTCCTTTTGGAGTTCTACTGAAAGACAGACTGTCCATGGAAAGACACACACAAACCAAATACATGGATCAAATATATGCTTATGGGGTTTCGAAACGTGTATTCCAAGTGAAATATGGTATCCAGTTT
This sequence comes from Mantis religiosa, assembly GCA_030765055.1. Classification (NCBI taxonomy): domain Eukaryota; kingdom Metazoa; phylum Arthropoda; class Insecta; order Mantodea; family Mantidae; genus Mantis; species Mantis religiosa. The sequence goes on along the minus strand of JAUKNK010000021.1, from coordinate 1,568,187 downwards.
TTGGGCGGAATACAATACCACTTGTGCCTACTATAAACGTAATAGAGAAAGTAAAACTGAACACAGTCATATAGTGGCATGTACAATATCTTAATTTCTTCACTAGTCACCTGCAAACCGCTTAAATGACCTGAAAATGTTGCAGCGCGGCATTACCTTCAGTTGCAAGTTTGTTCGTAGACTTACACTGAAAATCTGAAACGTTCACTTATCACAACTGCATTGTGATTATTTCTGCCAGCTGTAAAGTCTAAAACTGTTTCTCTCTCTTTGACATAACGAGTGACATTGGGAATTTGTGATAATTTTGCTGCATCCAACGTTTCTTCCAGCATTACATTAATAGTTATTTATGGGGTTTGAGAGGTAAGTTGAGAATTATTAGCGAGTAAGCACTTCATCGCCTGAGGCATTACACATCAAACCTCGCTAGTCCAATACGCAATTTTATCCACTGCCAATAAAAATGGACTTGAATTTATCAGATTTTCTTTATCCCTATCGCGCCTACTTAAGGATAGAGTCTAATAAAAATAAAAGAAAATCCCCCAATTATTTTAGACCTAATTCATGATCACAACGACAGACGTGCGTAATTCCTTCTGCTTTCTATTTATGGTCATGAAACAGTAATGGAAAGAAAAAATCTGCAAGAAATACGAATATTACTCAAAACTGATTCTGGAGCGTGCTACTTCGCCATTCGTTAAGGCAAAAAATTCATCGCAGTAAATTTTGGTATTCAAATATTTAAACGTTGTGTATGTTTTACTTACTTATTTACCTATTTATTCATTTATTTACTTGTTATCTTCGGAGATAGAAATAACTGGAACGCACTCAATCCTCTTTGTTACGAGCCCCAACTGATATACAGCTCTTTGAATTTTTTTAATCTTTGCACTCCCAATTTTCAATTGTTTCTACTCACAATGCAATGTTGGTAATGAGACGAAGCGCTTTGCTCGTACTATTTGCAGTGTTCCCAACTAAACCTATTTTCGGTCCTTCTTTCACTTTATTCCTTGTTGGTCTTTTTTTTTTTCTCCTTATTCGACTTTTCGATATACATATTTAAGCACATATTAAGAGTATCATGATAAATTTTAGGTAGTAAAGAAACATAAATAGCAGTATTCAGAAAAAAAAATTCTGAAAGAATATGGAATAGTACTCAAAACTAATTCTAGAGGGCGCCACCTCGCTATTCATAAAGTAAAGAAGATCATAGCGGTGAATTTTTATATTTACTTGATATTCGAAATTATTTCTGCGCTTTATTTTTAGGTTATGCAATAGCATATATTTATTTATTATTTATCTGTTGTTGCTTTTTTTGTTTATGGTCATGATGCTGTGATCAGAAGGAGCAATCTGGAGAAGCAGGGAGTAGTACTGAAAACTAATTACAGAGGGCGCTACCCTGCAATTCGTACACAAAACAATATCATCGCCGTAAATTTTGATATTTAATTGATATTAACATTTTGTTGTTGTTCATTCTTCACGCTATGCAACATTTAACTCCTTTATATTTATTTGTTATCTTCCGAAATACAAATAAACGAAACACAATCAGACGTCTTTGTACGACCACAAAATGGTTCAAACCTCTTTGCGCACTGCTACAAACCAAACGACTTTTTGTTGTTATAATTTTCATTCTGCTTCTACTTTTTCCTACCTATACTCTTTTAGCATTCATATTTACAAAAACTGTCCTTATACTTTTAAGCAGTAGTGAAGGATATGAAGCATAAATCATGAGAACATATCTGGAAGAATAAAATATATTACTTCAAGTTTTCTAAAAGGCAACACTTCCTCATCTGGATATGAATCCAAATCATAACAGTTAACTCTGATATTGGAGACTCGACATTTTGGTTGCTGTTCATCGATTATGCTATAATTTATTAATTTATACAATTATGTATTTATTGAATAGTTTATTTATTTACTTATTTATTTACATATTTATTTATGTATTGAATTATTTACTTAAGAATATTTTATAATAAATTAATAATACATAAGAAAAAATGGTACCACTAATATTGGGTCGTATGTAATATATCATTATCATAGTAAGATAAGGTGTTAGAATCACACTACTTTCTCAGCTCATTCTTTCACCACCACTTGTCTCTCGTATTAAAATTATAACATGTACGTTTACAGAGGTACCTTCACAGCCCATTCCGTTGTAGATTTAATTTGTATTGTGACTTTGTGGGTTCGTGAAATGAAAAGTCCAATTGCACCTCTCAAAAATGTTCTTTATTTCCACCGACTTACAGTTGAACACTTTCCAATTACACAGGATTACGTAATGCACACAATTACGATTCACCAGTTCGTCCGTTACAATTCCACTGCACTCGCAGTCTTCTCGTCCGTTCGCTAGCTCGTCAAGCACTGACTGACTGACTTTCCTCACTCATTGCACCCCTTTTTATAGGGAAATCACTGTTTTCTAGACGTCTCTAGCTTCAGTGAATCACTGCGAAGGTGATGGCAGGGGTAGAGGGGAGAGACGGCCAGCGACCAGCGACAATCATCCCCTCAGGTAGTGACTGAGATTAATGGGAGGGTGCGGCCCATAATACTTCACGTCCAACCCTCCTGCTTGCCCGTTCTATAGAGTGTTCCGACGTTCGGGTGACACTGCTCCCTCCTCAAGGCTGGTCGTCCCGAACAGCACCATCGTAGCGTGCCAGGCGATCCAGGTGTACCACCAACATCTTCCCTCGGGGAACCTTCTGGATGCGGTAGACCACGTCGTTAATCCTCTTCACCACCCAGTACGGTCCTTGCCATGGCTGCTGGACCTTCCGGCAGCGTCCCTTGGTCCGGGTAGGACGGTATAAGCAGACCAGTTCACCTTGCTGGAAACCTTGGCTGTTGGCTCACCTGTCATACATGGTCTTCATGCGGTCGCTCGCCTTCTGTATGTTCTGGCGAGCCATCTCGTGCATGTCGTGAGAGATGGTCCACCAAGTTCTCCACATACTCGGTCGCTGGCTGTTTCGCTTCCGGAGGGCTTCCAAAAGCCAGTTCACAAGGGAGGCGTAACTCTCGACCGAACATTAAGCTGGCTGGCGTCATCCCAGTTGTGTGACAATTGCTGTGTCATTTCTGATGATATTTGGGTCCAAGAAAGAAAGTTGTCTATTGATTTCCTTTTCTGTTGTGAATTTGATAGTCTTTTCTTGTAGATTGAGTAATTTTAATCCATCATTTAAATGTTTATTTGGAACTACTGGAAAGATGTTATCAAAATATCTATACCAAATCTTAAAGATTCAAAGGCACTCATAAAGAAACGGTGAAAGTGGGTTGCCCATTGATAAACCTGACTTCTGCTTGTAGTATTTCCCATTAAAGCTAAAGAAATTTTCTTGAATGCATAATTTTGTTAATGGAATGTATTCCTCTGCTTCTATTGTTTCCATCTTCATTGTACTTAGCCATTTTTTAAATATTGTCTGTAATTTTTCTGTTGGTATGTTTTGGAATAATTATGTGACATCAAATGAGTTCCACATTTTAATCTAAATAATCGCTTTCAAAACATACCAAAAGATTATACGATGAAGCAAGTCTTTAAGGGGGGACGTACGAGAAAATGTTCAAAAAATCTAATTCTTTGTTATTGTTTTGTAAAATAGTATATAGTGTTAGCTATTAAATACCAAAATATTATGACTGTACGTGCTCTGTATGTATCTTCAAAAATTTAAATGCCGTAGTGTTGCATAGTAGCAACACATAGTCTTCCATCAGCTGCCTTGGAATCTATAAAACCCACCTACCAATTCTTAGCACACCCAGACTTGCTAAAAAAACGTCTCTATGGAGAGACACAAAACCCAAATGTAAGCCTCAACAGTTTGATATGGAAAAGGTGTCCCAAAACATCATTTGTGTCTTTCATAGTGGTCAAAATTGCTACATTTGATGTAGTGTTTAAAGATGGGAATGTTGGCAGAAATAAATTTATGCATCAGTTAGGGTATCAACCTGGTGTGTTTATGGAAACCACATTCGCATCGCTGGTGTTGACGGAGCTATGAAATTAATGCAGAAAGAAGCCAGACAGAAGAGGAATTTAAAAAAGAAAGGCTGAAGAAGACCAGAATGAGCATGCAGACTATGGATATGGGAAGTTCTGACTTAAAATTAAAAGGCAAACTGAATAACACTTATTGTATTTTAAATTGCCGTTCCCCGTAACTTGCATTTTCTACAACTTCAACCCATTTTTCTCTCAAACTACTTCATCTACAGTGATGCAATTTAGCACACAACTTTCTTATGCCACAATGAACAAATCTTTTGTTCTAGAATTTAAGATTAAGCTCCAGATGGAATGTGATGATACAAAATACATGTAATTATTTTAATTTTTAAAGGATGCATATGATTAACATTTTTTTTAAATTCTATACAGCTTCAATAAGAAATATAAATCCAACAAATTAATTTTTAGTGTGTTCTAATTTCTAAAATAACTTACCAAATTTTAGAAAGATAGCATATGTGAATTTGAAAAAAGAAATGAGCTTAAGTTTGTAAATATCTCTGCATATAGAAAACATATGTAGCATCAGTTATCAGCAATGGAAAATTATGAAAACTTTGTGCATATTAACTTATTATCTTAAATGAGTATACTAAGTTTCACTTATCTAACTTGAAAACTTTGGATGTTATGGCTATTTATGTAAGACCCTGAAATTTGCATACGTCCCCCCTTAATAAGTTGAAGACTTAATTTTTAGCATGTTTGCTATTTCTCTTCTCCTCACATATGGATGATGCAGCTATAATACTCTTATTTTTCTCTCCAGATTAATTAAACTTTAGCAGAAATATGTGTAATATTTCTCCATTAAGAATATTCATGATCTGTACTACTACAGTAGCTACAAAATATGAATGAACATCGGTTGAGCCAATATGATTATCCTACTGTCTTGGTGTTACCAGTTCCATGGCAAGTGGGCAACAGAGATGGAAGATATATCTGTCTTTGTTTCAACCTAGCAAGTATCATACAGATGCTGAGATGTACAGTGATACAATGCTGCCAGAGAAGTTCGTTTAATATTTCAGCAGGTGTGTGTGAGATCCTATACAATGGTTATTGCACAATCTGAACCTTAAAACCTTGAACTGGAGAACAGTTCATTTACATAGCTATCCTTCATATGCACACAAAACAAAATGATTCAAATTAGATGCACTCTACGAAAGAAGGTGATTCCTACAATGAAACAAAATAGTGACATTTCAACGATTTGTGAATATAGCTTCTATTTTAATGTTGCCATATTTGTATACTGTCTGAAATGGTCTTTAAACCAATTTTTGTTTTATTAAAATACTTAATAAATACGGAAGATATGAATCTGATGACCTAATATTATGCATTGTGCGCAGAAATGTTAGTCTTGCAGTAACATAATCGCTTCTTTCAAGAAGAAATTTGGGACCATCATTGGTTCTTCTATATTTGAACCCAAGAGATTTCAGAATATTATGCATAGAAGATACAGCATCCATATATTCTGTCTTCCTCATTAAATTAGTCAGCCTTTTCATATAAATCATAAATTGTTTTATGCAAAACTCACTTTTGAAAATTGTCTAAGTTGGTAGCTCATTTTTTGCTGCCCGATGTTTCCCTGGAGATCTAAGTATGAAAACTTCTCCTAATTTGGTAAACTGTTTGCCTTTTTTAACAATGTTCGTCAAAGAATGAGCACTCACATGACAAGCTTGTAACATTAATTCAAGACTCTGAGTGAAATTAGTACTTTTGAAAATGTCTTTAATTGACAGCTGTTTGAACAAGGAATACACATTAACAAGAATATTTGTAGCCCATTTATGTAAAATCTTATGAGTTGTTTCACAGTTACTACTAGGTACATCAGTACTAGGCTTGCTAAGCGCTATATTTACTAACTCTGAAAAGCACGTGTGCACTCTTAAAAGATCACCACTTCACTGAATGCAGGGTACAAAATGCAACTGCAGCATAGCATGTGTGTGCTTTTCTTCACTGACAGTTAATAATTCTTTTCTTTCTAGTCAGGCGCCTTTTGTTTCCATATCTCTGAAACCAGATAAGGTACAAACATGGGGTTTGGACAGTATTCCTCAGAAAAAATAGTTCTGTAACATGGGGAAAACAAAATAATTCTGTAATTAGTAACTTTAGAGCATGCAAAGAAACTAGGCGCATGCTTTGGCAAAGCGAGCCAGTATGCGTGCTTAACTGTATAACGTTGCATGCACCGCATTGTCTAGTAGCCATAGGACAGCTATGCCTAACCCCGCCTTATGTTCAGTTCTATATTGTAGTTACCTTAGTACTGGTCTATAGTCCTCCACATCTGAATAGCAGTATCAAGAGACAGTCTATGGAGAAGCCATGCCACGACGAAGTGAACGTGCTCCTTATGCACAGCTACAAACATTTGAATGGGGTCAAATACAAACAAACATCTGGATCGATGCATTGTATGGGCTTAATGTGTGCCCATACAGAAACCAGGGAACACCTCGTGGACTATTGGTGACCGTCTTCTTGCAGCAGGACTCAAATCATGTAAGCCTCTGGCTAAGGTACCGCTTACACCACAACACTTCCACGCATGTGGGTGACTAGGGGAATGGCAGGGTGAGTGGGTGACTGGGTGGGTGAATAGGTGACTGTGTGGTGACTGGGTGGGTTAGTGGGTGACTGGGTGGGTGAGTGTGTGACTGGGTGGCTGGGTGACTGGGTGACTGGGTGGAACTGGGTGAGTGAGTGACTTCGTGGTTGAGAGGTTTAGTGGGAGGGTGACTGAGTTGGCCTGTGGGTGGGTGACTGGGTGTGTGATTGGGTGACTAGGTGGTAACTGAGTGGGTAACAGGGTGGGTGCCTGGGTGACTGGTTTGGTGAATGGGTGACCGGTTGGGTGACTGGGTTACTTGGTGGGTGACTGGGTGACTGGGTGGGTGACAGGATGAATGGGTGGGTTCCTGGGTGGGTAACTGGGTGTGTGACGGTGTGCCTGGGTGGTTGAATGGGTAACTGTGAGACGGGGTGGGTAAGTGGGTGACTGGGTGGTGTAGTGGGTGAGTGGATGACTGGGTGAGTGACTGGGTTAATCGTTGACAGGGTGGGAGACTGGGTGACCTGGTGGGTGATTGGGTGACTCGGTGACTGGGTGGGTGACTCGGTGACTGGGTGGGTGAGTTGGTGACTGGGTGGGTGAGTTGGTGACTGGGTGGGTGAGTGCCTGGCTGGGTGGGTGAGTGAGTGGGTGACTGGGTGGGTGACTGGGTGGGCCTGTGGGTGAGTGTGTGACTGGGTGTGTGAGTGGGTGACTGGGTGGGTGACTTGGTGACTGGTTGGGAGACTGGGTGACTTGGTGGGTGACTGGGTGACTGGATGGGTGACTGGGATACTGGTTGGGTGACAGGGTGAATGGTTGGTTGACTGGGTGGGTAACTGGGTGTGTGGCGGTGTGCCTGGGTGGTTGAATGGGTGACAGGGAGACTGGGTGAGTGGGTGACATGGTGGTTGAGTGGGTGAGTGGTGACTGGGTGGGTGACTGGGATAATCTGTGAATGGGTGGGTGACTGGGTGACTTGGTGGGTGATTGGGTGACTCGGTGACTGGGTGGGTGAGTGGGTGACTGCGTGGGTGATTGCGTGACTGGGTTGGTGAATGGGTGACCGTGTGGGTGAGTCAGTGGGTGACTGGGTGTGTGACTGGGTGGATGACTGTGTGAGTGGGTGACTGGGTGAATGGGTGGGTGAGTGGGTGAATGCTTGAGTAGGTGACTGGGTAACTGGTTATTGAATTTTTGGACGTTAGCAGTACTTTCCACACTCAAGTACGTAATAAGGACTTTCTATTTTAGAATATATAACAATTTTGGAGTATAATCAAGAGTAAATCAGAAACGGTTGTCCTTTCCAAATAAAGCGTAAACTGTATCAAACATAAATTGTATGTTGTGACAAGATCAACATTCAACGTCTAGTTATGTAAAGTTATGTAAAGTGATTCACAATGAAAAGGAATTTTGACGACATACCCAGCAGATAAACATATGCATTTAATTTGTAATGAAGATGTTTTAAAATAATATATTAATTAAAATCATTAGATTCAATTTTTGATATAACTCGGGTATTCTAAAATGTTTCCATTTAAGAGGTAGTTTTGGTATTGGGAGACTTTCCTGTACGTCTTGCTTGTCGTCCTTGATGCGAAACTTATATACGACTTTGGTATTTAACCTACTTTCGCGTATTGAGTTTTGTTAAAAGGATTTTCTCCATATTCAGGTGTTCCAAAGCCATATATTTCCAATGGAATTTCGGCATTGAATTTTTGGTTACAATGTAATTCTGCAATAAGTACTATATTAACGCTAAAATAAAGTCGAACCGAAAAGCGGAACAAACTTGCAGTTTAAATATCCCGCGTGTTTCCTGACTGACTGTGATCACAGCGACACGCATTTGCACGAAACACAAGGTACAAGTAAGACATAACAGATGGCGCCCAAGTGGTAATTTGCAATTTGTATAGCAATGAAACTTAGTTATTTAGCACCATTTGCGACATATTAGAACAGTAATGTTTTATTTCTTTGCAAATTAGTTGCGAATGTTAACTATAATAACTGAGACGTACATTACCTAAAATATTTCATATAGGCGGAAAAGAAGCATTGTGTTTCAGAACTAATGTCTACAGAGAGTTGTATAAGTAAACCAAATTCAATCTTTATCTCGCACATTTCCATTTTCACTGCTTTCCAGATTTGTTGGCTTTTTTTATAGATTTTGTGAATAACTCTAGTTCGCTTTAAGTACATTGAGCAACTGTTATGTAAATCAAAAGCATTAATTATTCCTTGTCTCTCCAAAAGAAGTGGCTATTTTCCGCATTTTATAGCTAAGTTCGGTAAAATAGATTTGGGAATTAACATTCGCAGCATTAGAACCATTATTCTTTTATTTAAATTAATAATTGAAAACATCTGTTCGTCTGTAGTACCGTACATTGACATAGATCTTGAGGCAAGTATATCAATTTTGTTGGATTTATTTTGTTTGTCTGTCTTTATCACTTGTTTCGCACTCAAAATTATTGAAGCTGGAAACTTCTCTCAACAACGTGGTCTTGAATACCAATTATTGATCGATCTGTTATTTTTCACAATGGCCCATTAAAATAAGAGCAAAAGGCAAACCTTCAATTAGGGTTAGTATAATTGTCAACAACGCCTCTACAAAACTTACCTAACAGGTGGGGAGATGAAACTTACTTCACAATAAGAAATCAATCTTTCCAATCTTGACTTCCAAAAGAAATGAATTACAAAACTTGCAATGTGCTCATTGGGTTGATCACCTCGGAATAGGGACATCACTACCGCAGAAGGAAGAGAAACTACAAATATTTAGGAGTTATTGTACATACAGAGCTAACATGGAAAAATCATAAAAAAACAATTGCAAAAACTGTACAACAAAGACTAACAATGCTCAAAAGAACGGCAGGCAGAAAATGGGGCTACTCAAAAAGAACCTTAAATATAACATATAAATTGAATATAAAACTAGCTGACCAGGCGATTTGTAGCGCCTATAAAAGTTATCTGAACATATATATCCAAATAAAACAAATTCGGAGTAATTAGTTATTTATTCTTCAATTGGCGGTTAAGTTTACACTCAACACAGTTACAATTAATTTAATAAACACAGATGTTTCTGATAAACAATATCTTTTATCTTTTACAGTGGTGTGTAAATATACAAAGATGAAGCTTTTCCGATGCTGTTGGCTTCCTTATTCCTTTCTCTTTGCATGGCCAAAGCATTAAAAGCGAATAACTACTTCCCATTTGAGAAAAAATAAGTAATGGGAAACTCAAAGCAGTAACAAGGGACCTCTCAGAAATGGATACTTATAAAGGAATTAACAAACGTTCTAGTTTTCTAGTTAATTCTAGCAGTTAATCGGGAATTCTTATGATTATTTATACATATATAACGATTGTGAGTATTTCTTACGATTTTCCAGTTATATAGACTTTTTTAAAAGCAACAGAGCTTTAGATGCTATTTACAGAAAAATAACACATAAACATATCTGAAAAAGTACGTATTTTAATACGCTTTTGAAAGGTCAACATACTTTGAAAATTGTTCTGTGCTAACAATAATTTTTGATGTGAGAAATGTTTGAGTATTTGTTAGCCGTATTTTTGGAAGCACGTTAACTAAAGGTTACTTTTCCTTTTGGAGTTCTACTGAAAGACAGACTGTCCATGGAAAGACACACACAAACCAAATACATGAATCAAATATATGCTTATGGGGCTTCGAAACGTGTATTCCAAGTGAAATATGGTATCCAGTTTTTGGGCGGAATACAATACCACTTGTGCCTACTATAAACGTAATAGAGAAAGTAAAACTGAACACAGTCATACAGTGGCATGTACAATATCTTAATTTCTTCACTAGTCACCTGCAAACCGCTTAAATGACCTGAAAATGTTGCAGCGCGGCATTACCTTCAGTTGCAAGTTTGTTCGTAGACTTACACTGAAAATCTGAAACGTTCACTTATCACAACTGCATTGTGATTATTTCTGCCAGCTGTAAAGTCTAAAACTGTTTCTCTCTCTTTGACATAACGAGTGACATTGGGAATTTGTGATAATTTTGCTGCATCCAACGTTTCTTCCAGCATTACATTAATAGTTATTTATGGGGTTTGAGAGGTAAGTTGAGAATTATTAGCGAGTAAGCACTTCATCGCCTGAGGCATTACACATCAAACCTCGCTAGTCCAATACGCAATTTTATCCACTGCCAATAAAAATGGACTTGAATTTATCAGATTTTCTTTATCCCTATCGCACCTACTTAAGGATAGAGTCTAATAAAAATAAAAGAAAATCCCCCAATTATTTTAGACCTAATTCATGATCACAACGACAGACGTGCGTAATTCCTTCTGCTTTCTATTTATGGTCATGAAACAGTAATGGAAAGAAAAAATCTGCAAGAAATACGAATATTACTCAAAACTGATTCTGGAGCGTGCTACTTCGCCATTCGTTAAGGCAAAAAATTCATCGCAGTAAATTTTGGTATTCAAATATTTAAACGTTGTGTATGTTTTACTTACTTATTTACCTAAGTAGTATAGAATTGAGAGAATCAGCACAGTGTAGATAAGATGTTGAACTCTCCTCTGTGTTAATATATGAGTGATGTAGAATGCTCATTGATTTAGAACTCTCCTATATGAAAATCGAGTTGTAAAAGAAGGGGAGTGTTGGCGTAGTGCCGTTCTCCCCTGTGCAGTGAGATGTTTTTGAGGGTTGGGATGATGATGATGATGATGATTGTGTGTGTGTGTGTGTGTGTGATGTGTAATGTGTGATGGGTGGGATGGGTAACGGGATGGGGGGGTTCCGGGGATGTTTGAATTAATTGTGAATTCTTTTCGATGTGTGTGTGTGCTTGAACTCTCATGTATGAGTATCGAAGTCTAGGGTTCGATATTGTGATGGGGGCGGGGTGGGTAACGGGGGTTCCGGGGATGTTTGAATTAAATGTATTGATAGTAATTCTTCGATGACTGTGCTTGAACTCTCATGTATGAATATCGAGTCTAGGGTTTGATATCTATTACGTTCAGTGCTTCGATGTCTGTGCTTGAACTCTCATGTATGAATATCGAGTGTAGGGTTTGATATCTATTACGTTTAGTGTATGATATATGATGTAGTATCGTTATTCTTTAGATAAAAGAATATCGAGAGAATGATTAGGTATGTTTACTGGGAGAGATTTATGAAAATAAATGTAATAAGACATTCTGGTAAGGGGTGTTCCCTATGCAGAATCTCTCCTTGAGCTATTGTATCCAAGAGCGATGTAAAGGTTAAGAAAAGGTTAAATTCCATTCCCACATCGAGGTACGAGAAAATATAAATCTATTCCACATTGATGAAGTATAAGAATGGAAATGTAAATCTATGTGAGAGGGTCGCATGACAAAGAAATGTCCCCTCTAAGCATGATAAAAGTGGTACATAGCAAATGCAAATAAAAATAAAAGCACTACCCATCTCTTTAAGAATGATAAAAAAATATTGAGAGAAAAGTATAAGAATGCAAATGTAAAGCTGTTTGAAAGGGGTTTCATGATAAAGGAACGCACCCTCTAAGCACGATAACTTAAAAAGAATATTCCCTCTAAGCATGATAAAAGTGGAACATAACATCGAAAATAAAATAAAAGCACTAACCATCTATTTAAAAATGATTAAGATAACGAGAGAAAAGTATCTCATCTTTAAGTATATATGAGTAATACAAAACTGATCAATCAATATGATAATATATATACGCAACTAGGGATCTATAGTGTAGATATCCTAACTATCCATGGTAAGATATCACCCTCCATATAAAAAATTGTCTAGAAAATCTCCCCTCAGTATTACGAATACTCCACTGAACGTCATCCCTTTTGGTATGTGGGTCAGAGAAAAAAAGAGTTAATCTCTCCAGACTGGTGACAGGGGTGGTCAAAACAGTCTTATTGCTGTAGCGAAGTCTAACTTTATCAAATAACGTTAGGAAAAAAAAAGAATATATTTTAAAATTAAACGAATGAATCTATATATTTGTATGAATGATGAAGCAATACTATGAATGTGTTAGTATACCAAATGTAAAAAAATCAAATGTTCAGAAAAATATATTTTGTACAAGTATGTGTGTGTAAAGAAATGTGTAATTATATCCCCCCCTCCAAGATGTAGGGAACGAATCACAGTTAGTGTGCGCACGCAACATGGTGTTTGGGAAGGAGAGATACGGTTGGAGGGGGTGTAAAAAATGATGAATCTATATAAAGTTTAAACTATGATAATAAAGTTACTAGTATTACCTTCGAACTTATAACGTAGTCACATCTACTTTAAACACATAGCGTAATATGTAGACAGTAACACCTCTCCCGGACGGAGGGGGGGCGGAGCATCTGTTAATAAATACCGCGGCACGGATGAGTGAGGAGGCAGTCGATTCTCTGGAAATATGGATCCTACAGGTAAGATAGAAAAGTTGTATATTGTAAGTCATTTTTTATCTCTGTTTACGAAGAATGTTGAAGTAATACTGATTCGTGTGTGCTTATATGTATGTTTCAGATCATGAGATGCTACAGCTAAATCAACTAGCTGAAGGTGGAACACATCTTCCCACAAAGAAACTACGTGAATTAGATCAGTCCGTTCAACACATCATTCGATCCGTCAAAACCGTGAAGACCAGATATGGTGAACGGGTCGTCGTCGAAACATCAGATTTCCAAGTCTTCCTCCCGGAGAGATTCAAACATATGACCGCAGCGCAGAAAGATCTACTAAATCGTGGTGACTGCATACTCCAATACCATGGCGAGGAAACACTAGAAAGTGGTTTCAAACGACATAAATTGTCTTTTTTAAGCAGCCCGTAATGTCGTCAAAAGGTGAGTACAATTATTGAATAAAATTTCATAAAAAAGTGATAATGTAGTTACTTGCATGTAAATGTGAAATCGTACATGTTGTATTAGAACTTAAAGTGTTAATTATCGCACGTCATGTAGTATTAGTAATTGAATGTAGTTACTTGCATGTACGTACATGTTGTATTAGAACTTAAAGTGTTAATTATCGCACGTCATGTAGTATTAGTAATTGAGAGTGAACGTTGTAGGGTTAATTTTCATGTGTAATAATTACGTACATGTGAATATCGTAGTTCAGTTACGTTATTTCACATGCATGTTAGTTACGTTTGTTTGTTACACGTAAAAGTAACGTTGTAGGTGAAAAAAGAACGTTAATTTATATGTGTAAAACGTACATGTGAATATCGTAGTTCAGTTACGGTATTTTACATCTATATGGTTTACGTTGTGTGTTTTTATCATTCATGTAAGGGAGAGAGCATTACGTAAAACAGTTACATACTATCTGAATATTGTAGTTACGTGATGATAGCAATAATTGTAAAATACATAATCATTATGTAACTATTTTCATATGCAAAAGTTACATGCATGTTACGTTCTACGTAAAGTATAGAGTTTACGTAAAATTGAGATTCATACATGTAAAAGTTATTAACATGTATGTTATTTCTGTTACCACCTTACATACATGTAAATCAATGTTCCCGTATGTAAAGTTAATCGAATGTTGTAATTGCTTTTTTCAGAAACGACGACAAGATGCTCCGATACTGCCACTGGACAACCCTCGATTCAGCAAGATGAAACCTGTTCGAACGTGACCCAGGCTGAACGATTACGATGTATTCACAGTGAGTCTGCTTTCAAAAAACGATTAACCACCTACGAAATTCACAACTGTGTTAATATACTTGACCCCGTTATATTCTTAGCAGAATGCAAACCTTTAATTTTGAATGAAATTGATAAGGGCTTAAACATGTATAAATCAGGTCTTAAGATAGGATCCTGTTTATCCTGTCAATATGTCATAATATCACAAGAGAGCGATAATATTCATACATTTAACTTTAACAGTAAACTTGAGGTGATATTGCAATCTACAGATAAATCTATATGGTATGAAGAGAAGATTGTACAACCTATACTAGATCATATGGATAATTTTGAATCGCGTACCAGTTCAAAAGCTTTATACAGTATTGAGAAATTAACAATATATGTGACACAATACGATTCATTGAATGCAGGGATGTATACTGAATTACCCGACTTTATAAAATCGAAGAGAGCTGTTATTAACATTCGTAATACTGATAAATATTGCTTTGCATACTGTCTGTTAGCATCCAAATACCCAGTAGAACGTAACAAGAATCGACCCACCTCCTATAAAAGATATGATTTTCGTAACGAATTTAACTTTGAGAATATAACATTCCCCGTATCATTGAAAGATGTAGAAAAATTCGAGAATCAAAATTCAAATATTTCAATAACGATATACGGTGTTGAAAATAAATCGATTATTCTCTTATATCAACCAAGAGAGATAAAATCACATCATGTTAATCTTTTAATGTATAAAAGACATTATTGTCTGATAACAGACTTGTCACGTTTGCTAGGAAAGCAGCTAACTAAACATAATGGGCGAAAATGGTTATGTAACAATTGTAACTTGTATTTCACATCAGAATCACGTTTAAATAGCCATAAAAAGAGGTGTATGATGAATCAGATTATCAGAATGCCCGAGGCTGGTAAAACTGATCTCGTTGAATTTAACGCATATTCGAAATGTCTAAAAGTTCCATTCGTGGTTTATGCAGACATAGAATGTATCTTACGTAAGGTAGATTCGTGTCAAGATGTATCGAGTAAAAGCTGGACACGTAGCATTCATAAACATGAAGCGTATGCAATTGCATTACATTTGGTCTGTAGTTATGATAAAAATTTAACACGTTTCAAATCATTTGAAGGTCCATATGCAATTGAAAATTTTCTTAAAGAATTAACGTTAATTGCAAATCAGGTCATTAATATATATGCTAATAAAATTGAAATAAGTATGAGAGATGTGGATGAGCTAGAATATCAAAATGCAACACGATGTCAAATATGCAAACGTGAATTTCTTAACTCGTGTATAAAGGTTCGTGATCATTGTCATTTGACTGGAAGTTACGTTGGCCCAGCTCATAAGCACTGCAATTTAAATAGGAAAATGCCAGGATTCATACCAATATTCTTTCATTGCTTGTCAAAATACGATGCTCATTTCATAGTAAAGAAACTAGGTTACGATACGGAACCTATCAACTGTATTGCACAAACTTCTGAAAATTACTTATCCTTTAGCAAAAGATATACAAATTCGAATGGAATGAGTACATATCTAAGATTTCTGGATAGCTATCGTTTTTTGGATTCAAAACTTAGTAACCTTTCGGATATGTTAGAAGCAGATGATTTTCATTATACCAATAATATGTACACGAATCCTTTGCATAGACAACTGATGAAACGTAAAGGTGTCTTCCCGTACACGTATGTGGATTCTATAGAAAAATTATACGAGAATAGTCTACCATCCAAACATCAGTTTGATCATGTAAGCGATGAGGATTATAGTCATGCTAGAACGGTATGGAATGAATTCAATGTTAAAAATCTGGGTGAATATTTAAATATATATCTTAAGTGCGATACATTAATACTAACGGACGTGTTTGAACGCTTCCGTGAATTAAGTATCGGTTTGTACGGACTCGACCCGTGTCAGTATTACACACTTCCCGGGTTAGCCTATGATGCAATGTTAAGAACGACCGGTGTACAGATTTCATTATTAACAGATAAGACTATGCTAGATTTCTTCGAAAAAGGAATACGAGGTGGAATTTGCACTGTGTCCAAACGGTATGCAAAGGCGAATAACAGATACATGACTAGCTATGATAACACTCAACCAACTAATTATTTAATGTACGTTGACGGCAATTCTCTATATAGTTATACAATGGAAAATAATAGCTTACCATACACTGATATAAGGTGGCTAACTGATGCTGAAATTAAATCAATAGATTTTATGTCTATTACAAGTGATTCTGACGTGGGATATGTGTTGGAAGTAGACTTTAAATATCCACAGGAACTTCATGATATACAAAATGATTTGCCATTATGCCCTTTGAATGAAATCGCGCCAGGTGATAAGTATACAAAATTGCTAACAACATTGAATGATAAAAATAAATACGTATTACATTATCTCAATTTTCAACAATGTGTTAAACTTGGTTTGATTCCATCGCGTATACATAGAGTAATAGGTTACAAACAATCTAACTGGATAAATCCTTACATTGAACTCAACGTTCGTAAACGTATTGAAGATAAGACGAAATTTGGTCAAAATCTATGGAAGTTAATGAATAATTGTGTTTATGGAAAATTTATAGAGAATGTAAAACGTTATAATTCATTTCATTTAGCTACCAGCTGGAAACGAGCGCGTAAATTGTTAGCTCGACAGACATGTATAAGGTACGTGATTTTTGATGAAAATTTAATAGGTATAGAATTGGTCAGAGATGAAATATTGATGAATAAGCCAATATACATAGGACAAGCAATCCTGGATCTATCCAAACATAAAATGTATGATTTTTATTATGAAATTCTGAAGAAAAAATTGAAAGATGTAACTTTAATCTATACGGACACGGATGCTTTTCTCTTTGAATCTAGCTGCGATATATATGAATTTATTAAAACCAATATACATTTATTCGATACATCGAATTATCCAATGGATAATGTGTATGGTATTCCGTTAGCAAATAAGAAAATTTCAGGATTATTCAAGGATGAGCTAGCCGGTAGAGTGATGACTGAATATGTAGGGCTGAAATCGAAATTATATAGTTATCGATATGATACTGAAGTGATTAAAAAATCAAAAGGTGTAACAAAAGATTCGATGAGATTCATAACCTTTGAACAATATCTCTCATGTATTACACATCCTGACACTATACATCGAAGCATGCAGACATGTTTCAGAAGTTATAAACATGATGTTCATACTATTGAATCTAATAAGATAGCTTTAAGTGGTATCGATACAAAACGATACATTCCCAATAATTCATTTTCAACATTAGCATGGGGACATTATGCTATAGAAAATTGTCAAGTGTAAATTTCTTTTTCTTTTCTCAATAAAGCATAGATTCAACTGAGTTAAAAGGTATTACTAGGCCACGATAATAACATATTACTGTATTTCAAAAAATAAAATAATTGAGTTTCAAGTATAATTGTAAAGTGTGTTACAACTGAGTTAAAAGGTATTACTAGGCACATGATAATAACATATTACTGTATTTCAAAAAACGAAATAATTGAGTTTCAAGTATATTTGTAAAGTGTGTTACTAATTACATGATAATAACATATTTACTTCATTTGAAAGATAACGTGTTGCTTTTTTATGTTTATGTTAGGGGTGAAGGAATATTTTTTCCTATTCATGTCGTTTTGAAATGTTAGATAGCAGAAATCAATGAAATGCTAATTCAACTATAATCATGTATGATTTTTTATTAAAATATATTTACTAATTATATCAAAATGTTATTATCATGTCTCCGTTAAGGGGTGAGGGGAGATTTATATATATCAATGTGAACTAGCATGTACAAAGGCTCTTATTTCAGCTATAATCATGTATGATGTTTGTTTAACGTATATTACTAATTACTTCAAATTGTAATTATCATGTTTACGTTAAGGGTAGGTGAATTTATATATACTCAATGTGAACTAGCATGTACGTTATGTTAAAATCTCTACAATTAAATGTTAATTCAACTATAATCATGTATGATTTTTTTTTAAGTATAAAAATGTTATTATCATGTTTAAGTTAAGGAGATGTGAATTAGCAGTTACAGAAGATTTTTAAAAAAGTATAAAAATGTTATTATCATGTTTAAGTTAAGGAGATGTGAATTAGCAGTTACAGAAGATGTCAGGAATCAATGTGAACAAAAAAAAAATCAAACACAATATATCATTAAAATTATATTTCTTTATTGAGTTGTGTGTTTTTTTATTTATACAATGTCCACCTCATTAATCCATTCACGGGTAGGAAATCCTAACCATTTCACCAGAATCCTATCACCACGACGTCTGATGATCCTTTCAACTAAATACGTGTCTGGATATTGAGTTTTCTGTAATTCATAACCGTAGAATGCTCCTTCAATCAGTTTACCCTCCAGATCCTCGATGAGATAGGTCAATGGATGTGTCCTTTGCACTGTACGTATCCTAAAGACTTCAACACTCCAATTTGGTAGATAACCTTTCTCCATAACACCTTTATGCTTAGAAATCCTCACGTAGTCACCAACACGATGAAGCCTAGATCTTCGCTTCTCACGCAGACTTCTATCATATTTGTAGACGCTGAGCAGGAGAGAATTATCACGAACTTCTACAGGCTTCATACGAATCGTTCGATGGTAAGTATTATTGTAGGTATGAATAATTCTAGGTAGTATGTTTATCCATTGATATGAGCCTTGAACAATAAATTCCTTATGCAAAATCAGTTTGATCGTTCTTATTAAACGTTCCACTGCAGCAGCCTTAACGTGTGTGAATGTACTGTAATGATTAATATTATTACGATTCATTAGTTCGCGGAAATGTTTACTGTAAAACTCCCTTCCTTTATCAGATTGAACATTCTTCGGAAACGATTCCATTTCATTCAATATCTCCTCCATAGCAGTCGAAACGTTAATACCACTTTTATCACGTAATGGTCGTGCATAAGCCATCTTGGAATAAAAATTGCATGCAAGAAGAATATACTTATAATTCCTATTGTCTCTTGCATAATTAGACATGTCCATAAGATCTATTTGTACTAAATCGTTCATTCCTTTGCTTATGATCTTACGACGTAAAAATCGTCTTCTAGCTGGTGCATGTAACTCGGTTGCAATGCGACGTTTTATCATGCTATAATTTTTGATGTTTTAAGTTCTGTAATAATTTCTTCTATCTCGGGTGAGTGATTCAAATTACCTGCATCCCTCGACGCAACTAATAATCTTAATCTGTTTATTATTTCATTCGGATCGTTCCAGTAGACGTAATCTAATTTTCTCTGCGGTACATGTTCTTTCCAACGTAAACCAAATCCAGTTCGATTACTAACAAGGTCACGAATGATATGACGATACTTGAACCCTCGATTTGCTCTTAAACGTCCATCTCTTGAATAACCGTGTCTGTAAACTTGAGTATTTTGTAAGATTTGCGAATACACGTCTAAATCATCATCTGTGTACGATGTCTTGCGAGGTAAACTTTTAAATAATAATTCATATAAGCCTGCTGTGGGTTCATACGTTTCTGTTCCTATCTGAACACCATCAGATTTAAACACAACTGTCTTGTTACCCAATTTATACTCATTATCCTCGTAACGTATGCCGTAAGTATTGTCCATGTCACTCGAACTGGCAGTTCGAACCTTGTGTAGATACTTTGACACGAGATCAGATCCGTTAGCATCATCTGTAGTTTCGTCGTCGTCGTCGTCGTCGTCGTTTTTGTCTTGGTGTGCTTTCGCTATTACTTTCAATGGTTCGGTTACAGGTTGAAGAACTTCAGACATGACTCGTTGCGTTTCGAATTTCATTCCTTTGAGAGAACGTAACTTTTCCTTATTGCCCTACTGTGACGGGCAATGGATTCCTTAAGTCTTATAGCTTCAGCATCCATATCGAAATGAATGTATAATTAATCAGCTACTGCTAATTTATATGAAACTATCAGTTCTATACTTAATATATGACCATCTTTAGCACGTCCGACTGGCGCTGTAAACGATAGAATATCGCCAGTTTCAACTCTTACAGGATATCTTTCAACTAATCTTCCGTTTATTGCAAACAATGTATCATTTACAGCATGCGGATGTACCGATGATACGATGGAACACGAGAGTACACTTCCATTTCCAGGAACTTTATAGTATTCGAGTCCCGATGTTAACGTATACCTTAAAGAGGGACCTCGAAACGGACGTGTTTGCAATGAAATTATGAGTTGTGCTTTCAATTGTTGTAACATAGTGTTTACAACCTTTCTCATTCGTGTTTTCATAGTATGAATATCATTATTTATAGTGATTAGTTTATTATCAAGTTCCGTTTGTCGTGCGGTTAGTTCTTTCACTTCTTTTTCTACAGCTGTAGTAATAGTCTCGCTAGCGGAGGTGATTGTTCTAGTTAACTGACTTTGTAATTCATTCTGTTTCCGTGTAATAGTATCGACAATGTTTGTTATAGTCTCAGTTAAACCCGTTTGCAATTCATTATGTTTCTGTATAAAGAAATGATTAACATAACTCATGGTGACTGCATCACTATCATCTATCGGGTCGGCTAAATCCTTCAATCTCTTCATTCGAAATGATAGAGTTTCATTAGAGTCGTCAATTGGAATCCTATCATCTACATATTTTTTATTAGGAACGTCGTGTTCGTGAAGGGGGTCCAACAGCGTTTTCATTCTTATACCATCTATAATGACATTATTTTCGGAATCACGTTTAAATGCATATTTACTTAAGTACTCCATTAAATTGTTGTATTGGATGTCGAGCGATTTTTGTATGTGATCCCTAAGCATAGCTTCAAACTCGCCCATACGCTGATACGAGGTCTGCTCGCTGAAGATCTGCATTCGATTCTCGACGTCAGCCGTATGCGTATCCACATAACGTTTAGTCGATGCATCGTCACCTTCTTCAGGGTCGTGAATATTGCACAACCGCTTTCCCTTGAATCGATAGTTTCCCGATCCATCTCTAGTTATGATATATCGATTGAACACACCCCTAGAGGGTATGATTCTTCGGGATCCGAACCTGTCGATACTCATTGCTTAAGTGATGGATTATTCTATTTATTCATTCTGATAAAGCGATCAAAACCGTGACGGTAGCGTCCCTGGTTCAGTGGATATTCTGGTACTATAACAACAAAGGATCGTTCATCACTCTCCCATATATGTTTACACATAATCTTAAATTCATCATAGGACATATCGGTATTTACATAATCTTCGTATATATGTTTTAAATTGAGATTATCCTGTCTAAAGAATATAATCATATTTGCATTATCTCTAATTAAATGTTTAGGTACTTTAGCATATGATTGTGCTAAATATATAGCATCGACATTACGATGTCTACCCATACTGTAATATGAAGCTATCTTACCCTGTTTTTCATTTATCACATCATCAAATACGAATATCGAATTTTCTCTAGCATCCGACGTTTGAATTACTTTATCACCATCATCGAACGTAAATACACCTATATCGGGTATAGTTTTCAGTAACCTGAGTAAATATCGATATTTAGGTTGTTGCAACGATTTCGAGTATATGTAGAGGTTTTCGAATCTCAGACCATTCTCGTGAATAAGCAGGTTGAGTAAAACGTTCGTTTTTCCAGCATTTGAACTGCCAAGTATGAGCGCTCTAACGTTACTCGGAAACAACGTACCGTGTCGTCCTTTGCGAATGTCATCCTCGAAATCTAACACCTGTATGGGTAGCGTACACTTTTGCTTTACTATCTCCATATCGCGACTAATACTTATAAAGCATAAGTTTTGTCTTTTATTTCGTTCGTGATAAGGGCAATCTATGTCTTTACTGGATTTAGCCAATCGTCATAGGAATCGTATATTTATAAAGCGCACGTTTTGCCTTTTTTATTTCATAGTGAGACATGCGCTCTACACGTGCACGCAAAGTTTCGGGAATTCTTAATTCCTTGATTAATTCATTACCATTTGAGGCACATTTACCGGGTTATCGTTTCTGCGGTCCCGGAACGAAACTACATAAACGCTTGCAGAGAGGTGACTTACCGGTGAACGGGTTAGATTCAGCGTGTCTCGATCACGATCGGGCTTACGCAGAGAGTACTGATACAGCATCTCGTCGTCTAGCCGATAAGGTGTTGGTAGAGAAAGCTTGGAGACGTGTAAAGTCTGCCGACGCTTCTTTGGGCGAACGACTTGCAGCTCGACTTGTGACTACACTTATGAAGGGTAAATTGGCAGCGGGCGCTGGCATGCGTAAACGTCGCAACAAGAGAGGTGGTTTCTTACCTTTGCTACCACTTTTAGCAGCTCTAGGTGCAGCAGGTGGTCTAGCTGGAGGTGCTGCTCAGATTGCTACGGCTGTCAATAAGAAACGTTCGGATGCAAAACAACTTGCGGAATTAACACGTCACAACGAGCGCATGGAATCTTTGGCTCAGGGCAAAGGTCTTCGCCGTAAGAGACGTCGTAAGGGTAGAGGATTATATCTTCGATCAAAAAACTCGGGGCGAGGCCTATATTTATCCCGGAAAAAGCCCTGAGTGCTAACGAGATCGATTCGTATGCACGACGTCTACGCATTCCACATTTTAGAGGTGTCTACATGATCGATAAACTACCTCCACATCCTCGATACTATGAGAGAATAGTAGTGAATCTGGATACATCAAATAACCCTGGTACACATTGGGTTGCTGTACGTAAGGATGGTGACGTTGCCTACTACTTTGACAGTTTCGGCGATCTGAGACCTCCGGAAGAGATAGAAACGTACCTTTCGGGTGTCAAGCTCCTATATAATACGACGAGATTTCAAGAATTCGATTCTGTGATTTGCGGTCACTTGTGCCTTCAGTTTCTCCTCGATGAGTTACACGATCACCGTGAGTGGTAGTGATACCAGCTTCTCTACATTTCTAAATCCACCGTTACATCTGGATCCTAACGGACATTACGAGATAGCTCTATTGAATTTTGAGACTTTTTACTCAATTCCGAATGTGGACGAGAGTAATAATCTATTCCATTACGTTCGCGATGGAAAAGTCGAACGTATAGTAATTCCACCGGGTACTTATGAATTGGATGATATCGCCAGATTGATCAAGGATGCTCTCGACATCGGTGACGACTTTATTCTACGTGCTAATAATAACACCATGAAATCAGAAATTCAATCTCCCTATATTATCGACTTTAGTCGTGAGAGATCTATTGCTTCACCTCTAAACAGAGGGTACCGGCAAAAGTGCTGACCGAGTCTAATGATTTGGTTAACATATTCAAAGTCAGCATCATACGTATCGAGTGTAGTCTTGCAACGGGATCTTTCATCAATGGTAAAAGTGGTCATTCTCTGTATGAATTTTTCCCATCGGTACCTCCAGGTTATCATATTTCGCAGGAACCATCAAGTCCTATATATTTACCAATCATCGATACGAATCTCATTGATCATCTCGACATTAGAGTGGTAGACCAGAACGGCGATAAGTTAGATTTCAGGAACGAAACCATCACTGTACGATTGCACATACGTCGTAATGGGTATAAGTTTTAAGAGACGATGCTATATTAAAAAACATCTCTCGAGATTGATCTCTACTCGATCATCGACCCGCAAGCTAATCACATCGTCTAATCGACAATTTCTCGCTAACTTAGGCTTCAAGGTTCTATGATGGATGTGTTGGACGTGACCGGGATTCCGACCTTTGATGATAAGATCAGTAAGGAGGAAGAACACGTATTCCTACCGTACAATACGTCAGCTCTCGATGTGAACGATGAAATTAGAATTCCATGTCAAGCTGAAGATTTGTACACGCTTCCTAGTAGAAGTTATCTCTACATTGAGGGGACTCTCACTAAACCCGACGGCACCGTTGCCACATCGAAATTGAGTAACAATGCTATGGCATTCCTATTCGATCAGATTCGTCTGGATATGAATGGAACGACTATTGATAGAACTAGGAATCCGGGCATTTCATCAACGATGCGTAACTATGCTGCACTGAATGAACTGGAATCGAATCGTTTACTAAATGCTGGATGGATCTATCCTGGAGGTGTGGTAGACATCGTGAATAAATCGAATGGTATCTTCAATGCTATCGTTCCTCTTTCGATGTTACTGGGTTTCGCCGACGATCACAAGGAGGTCATACTTAATAGCAAGTTTGAACTTATTCTCATTAGATCTAAGGATTCTAATAATTGTACCATTGGAAACGATCCTACAACCATACAACTAACTAGACTCGAATGGAGGATGCCTGTACTTCGACTTTCACATTCTGAACGAGTTGATAAACTTAAACTCGTCAAATCGGATAAACCTCTACACGTCGCATTTCGAACCTTGGACCTTCACACTCAACCTGCTGTACCTCAAACTAAAGCGTTCACATGGAACATTGCAACCACGACTAAACTTGAAAAACCACGTTTCGTCATAGTCGGTGCACAAGTGGATAGATTGAATCATCTCGCTAAGGATGCTTCTCTATTTGATAATTGTAATATCACCAATCTGAAACTTTATCTCAACAGTGAATCTTACCCCTATCACGATATGAATTTGGATTTCGCCAATTCGAAATTTGGATCTCTGTATGATCAATATTCCAAATTTCAATCATCCTACTATGGAAAGGAGAATTACCCTCTTTTGAAAAGGAACGACTTTCTGAAATATGCACCGCTATTCGTCATCGATTGCTCTCATCAACCTGAGGATACTGTGACGGGGGCAGTGAATGTCAGATTGGAAGTTCAAGCATCGTCAAATTTTCCTGCACAAACTTCATTATTCTGTTTAATTATTCATGATAAATTATTCACTTATAAACCACTAACTCATGTTGTACAATCTATCATATAGGTGTAATAAATAAAACATTACAAATTCAAATTATCTTTTTATTGACTTTAACATACATCTCCAATATCCTCTTCCTTGCACTCCTGCTTTTTGCATCATATGAACATAATGATTTATGAATATCATACAACTGATATAAATTTCTTTCAATATATGGAATTAGTCTATTAAGTCCATTGAATGCAGTACTATTCAGATTTATACTGCCCACATTTAAACATGTATTCACAAACGTTATTTCTTGCATCTTATTCATGCATAACATTATATTAAATGCATATATTATATTTTCACTGTACGGTGCACATGGATGCTTACCATCTTTCAGATAGTATCCAAAACACACAAATTTGACATTATTACCTCCCAATCCTCTTTTGTAATATACACAAACGTATCGTCATGTGTGTCTTTAATGTAAAGTGATGGGAGTTCATTGTATAATCCTATGTTCACACGAAAGTCAATGCTGATGGAGATGTCGTTATCGTTCATGCACACACTATTTACCATCACTCGCAACTTCCTCCTCTACTTCTTCTGCGAAGGGTGTGAAGGGTTCGAACATCATTATGATGAAACTGTCTTGATCGAACGTCTTCTTGGCTTTGACGATTCTCGGTTTGCAGTTCGTCTTCTTCTTTTTCTTGTCTCCTTTCTTACTGGATCTGCGGACATACACGAACTGTCTCAACATCGTGAATATTTAATACACTTGTTAACGTAAAACTCTTATTATTTTATACTCACCTTTCTATGACTTCCTCCTCGGGTTTCGATGTACCGATATCCTTAAACGGACGATCATTGTACGGACCGCACACATCTTCACCTTGATCCTGTTCGGACTGGCATGCCACATCTTCACTTTGGGCTTTACTGAAATAAACATATTTATCATTAGTTATCTAACACATAACAACACTTTCACGTTAACACACGATTATAATTCTACTTACCCGAGGTACACATTACAATTCTTTCCGCATTGAGCATAAGATGTGATCGAATCATGATGGGAAGGATTCTTGCAAATCACTTGATGCATCTTTCCATCACACGTTTCATCGTGGTGCTCAACCCAATGCTTTTGCAAATCTTCGAAATTGCGTAGATTCTCCCAGAATCTGGTATCACTTTCAATGATAGGTGTTGTTGTTCCACTCATCTTGACGTTGCGATGTGAAGTGAGAATGCATTCGTTCCCGAGTGAGCAGATGGGTGATGAAACGTGATCATACCTGTCTCCCCCCTCCCCATCCTATCGTCGATTGTACTTAACGGACGGAGGGTTTGTGTGAAGTGAGGACACGTTCGTTCCCGAGCTGGCGGGACAGGGTGAGACCTGTTAATTCGAATTTACTCACATATGCACAAATCTTGAGGAATGACAACACGTCATCACCCTTATACTTCAATGTGGAATAGATTTATATTTTCTCGTACCTCGATGTGGGAATGGAATTTAACCTTTTCTTAACCTTTACATCGCTCTTGGATACAATAGCTCAAGGAGAGATTCTGCATAGGGAACACCCCTTACCAGAATGTCTTATTACATTTATTTTCATAAATCTCTCCCAATAAACATACCTAATCATTCTCTCGATATTCTTTTATCTAAAGAATAACGATACTACATCATATATCATACACTAAACGTAATAGATATCAAACCCTACACTCGATATTCATACATGAGAGTTCAAGCACAGACATCGAAGCACTGAACGTAATAGATATCAAACCCTAGACTCGATATTCATACATGAGAGTTCAAGCACAGTCATCGAAGAATTACTCTCAATACATTTAATTCAAACATCCCCGGAACCCCCGTTACCCACCCCGCCCCCATCACAATATCGAACCCTAGACTTCGATACTCATACATGAGAGTTCAAGCACACACACACATCGAAAAGAATTCACATTTAATTCAAACATCCCCGGAACCCCCCCATCCCGTTACCCATCCCACCCATCACACATTACACATCACACACACACACACACACACACACAATCATCATCATCATCCCAACCCTCAAAAACATCTCACTGCACAGGGGAGAACGGCACTACGCCAACACTCCCCTTCTTTTACAACTCGATTTTCATATAGGAGAGTTCTAAATCAATGAGCATTCTACATCACTCATATATTAACACAGAGGAGAGTTCAACATCTTATCTACACTGTGCTGATTCTCTCAATTCTATACTACTTACCTATTTATTCATTTATTTACTTGTTATCTTCGGAGATAGAAATAACTGGAACGCACTCAATCCTCTTTGTTACGAGCCCCAACTGATATACAGCTCTTTGAATTTTTTTAATCTTTGCACTCCCAATTTTCAATTGTTTCTACTCACAATGCAATGTTGGTAATGAGACGAAGCGCTTTGCTCGTACTATTTGCAGTGTTCCCAACTAAACCTATTTTCGGTCCTTCTTTTACTTTATTCCTTGTTGGTCTTTTTTTTTTCTCCTTATTCGACTTTTCGATATACATATTTAAGCACATATTAAGAGTATCATGATAAATTTTAGGCAGTACAGAAACATAAATAGCAGTATTCAGAAAAAAAAAATTCTGAAAGAATATGGAATAGTACTCAAAACTAATTCTAGAGGGCGCCACCTCGCTATTCATAAAGTAAAGAAGATCATAGCGGTGAATTTTTATATTTACTTGATATTCGAAATTATTTCTGCGCTTTATTTTTAGGTTATGCAATAGCATATATTTATTTATTATTTATCTGTTGTTTTTTTGTTTATGGTCATGATGCTGTGATCAGAAGGAGCAATCTGGAGAAGCAGGGAGTAGTACTGAAAACTAATTACAGAGGGCGCTACCCTGCAATTCGTACACAAAACAATATCATCGCCGTAAATTTTGATATTTAATTGATATTAACATTTTGTTGTTGTTCATTCTTCACGCTATGCAACATTTAACTCCTTTATATTTATTTGTTATCTTCCGAAATACAAATAAACGAAACACAATCAGACGTCTTTGTACGACCACAAAATGGTTCAAACCTCTTTGCGCACTGCTACAAACCAAACGACTTTTTGTTGTTATAATTTTCATTCTGCTTCTACTTTTTCGTACCTATACTCTTTTAACATTCATATTTACAAAAACTGTCATACTTTTAAGCAGTAGTGAAGGATATGAAGCATAAATCATGAGAACATATCTGGAAGAATAAAATATATTACTTCAAGTTTTCTAAAAGGCAACACTTCCTCATCTGGATATGAATCCAAATCATAACAGTTAACTCTGATATTGGAGACTCGACATTTTGGTTGCTGTTCATCGATTATGCTATAATTTATTAATTTATACAATTATGTATTTATTGAATAGTTTATTTATTTACTTATTTATTTACATATTTATTTATGTATTGAATTATTTACTTAAGAATATTTTATAATAAATTAATAATACATAAGAAAAAATGGTACCACTAATATTGGGTCGTATGTAATATATCATTATCATAGTAATATAAGGTGTTAGAATCACAAAACTTTCTCAGCTCATTCTTTCACCACCACTTGTCTCTCGTATTAAAATTATAACATGTACGTTTACAGAGGTACCTTCACAGCCCATTCCGTTGTAGATTTAATTTGTATTGTGACTTTGTGGGTTCGTGAAATGAAAAGTCCAATTGCACCTCTCAAAAATGTTCTTTATTTCCACCGACTTACAGTTGAACACTTTCCAATTACACAGGATTACGTAATGCACACAATTACGATTCACCAGTTCGTCCGTTACAATTCCACTGCACTCGCAGTCTTCTCGTCCGTTCGCTAGCTCGTCAAGCACTGACTGACTGACTGTCCTCACTCATTGCACCCCTTTTTATAGGGAAATCACTGTTTTCTAGACGTCTCTAGCTTCAGTGTATCACTGCGAAGGTGATGGCAGGGGAAGAGGGGAGAGGCGGCCAGCGACCAGCGACAATCATCCCCTCAGTTAGTGACTGAGATTAATGGGAGGGTGCGGCCCATAATACTTCACGTATAACCCTCCTGCTTGCCCGTTCTATAGAGTGTTCCGACGTTCGGGTGACACTGCTCCCTCCTCAAGGCTGGTCGTCCCGAACAGCACCATCGTAGCGTGCCAGGCGATCCAGGTGTACCACCAACATCTTCCCTCGGGGAACCTTCTGGATGCGGTAGACCACGTCGTTAATCCTCTTCACCACCCAGTACGGTCCTTGCCATGGCTGCTGGACCTTCCGGCAGCGTCCCTTGGTCCGGGTAGGACGGTATAAGCAGACCAGTTCACCTTGCTGGAAACCTTGGCTGTTGGCTCACCTGTCATACATGGTCTTCATGCGGTCGCTCGCCTTCTGTATGTTCTGGCGAGCCATCTCGTGCATGTCGTGAGAGATGGTCCACCAAGTTCTCCACATACTCGGTCGCTGGCTGTTTCGCTTCCGGAGGGCTTCCAAAAGCCAGTTCACAAGGGAGGCGTAACTCTCGACCGAACATTAAGCTGGCTGGCGTCATCCCAGTTGTGTGACAATTGCTGTGTCATTTCTGATGATATTTGGGTCCAAGAAAGAAAGTTGTCTATTGATTTCCTTTTCTGTTGTGAATTTGATAGTCTTTTCTTGTAGATTGAGTAATTTTAATCCATCATTTAAATGTTTATTTGGAACTACTGGAAAGATGTTATCAAAATATCTATACCAAATCTTAAAGATTCAAAGGCACTCATAAAGAAAGGGTGAAAGTGGGTTGCCCATTGATAAACCTGACTTCTGCTTGTAGTATTTCCCATTAAAGCTAAAGAAATTTTCTTGAATGCATAATTTTGTTAATGGAATGTATTCCTCTGCTTCTATTGTTTCCATCTTCATTGTACTTAGCCATTTTTTAAATATTGTCTGTAATTTTTCTGTTGGTATGCTTTGGAATAATTATGTGACATCAAATGAGTTCCACATTTTAATCTAAATAATCGCTTTCAAAACATACCAAAAGATTATACGATGAAGCAAGTCTTTAAGGGGGGACGTACGAGAAAATGTTCAAAAAATCTAATTCTTTGTTATTGTTTTGTAAAATAGTATATAGTGTTAGCTATTAAATACCAAAATATTATGACTGTACGTGCTCTGTATGTATCTTCAAAAATTTAAATGCCGTAGTGTTGCATAGTAGCAACACATAGTCTTCCATCAGCTGCCTTGGAATCTATAAAGCCCACCTACCAATTCTTAGCACACCCAGACTTGCTAAAAAAACGTCTCTATGGAGAGACACAAAACCCAAATGTAAGCCTCAACAGTTTGATATGGAAAAGGTGTCCCAAAACATCATTTGTGTCTTTCATAGTGGTCAAAATTGCTACATTTGATGTAGTGTTTAAAGATGGGAATGTTGGCAGAAATAAATTTATGCATCAGTTAGGGTATCAACCTGGTGTGTTTATGGAAACCACATTCGCATCGCTGGTGTTGACGGAGCTATGAAATTAATGCAGAAAGAAGCCAGACAGAAGAGGAATTTAAAAAAGAAAGGCTGAAGAAGACCAGAATGAGCATGCAGACTATGGATATGGGAAGTTCTGACTTAAAATTAAAAGGCAAACTGAATAACACTTATTGTATTTTAAATTGCCGTTCCCCGTAACTTGCATTTTCTACAACTTCAACCCATTTTTCTCTCAAAATACTTCATCTACAGTGATGCAATTTAGCACACAACTTTCTTATGCCACAATGAACAAATCTTTTGTTCTAGAATTTAAGATTAAGCTCCAGATGGAATGTGATGATACAAAATACATGTAATTATTTTAATTTTTAAAGGATGCATATGATTAACATTTTTTTTAAATTCTATACAGCTTCAATAAGAAATATAAATCCAACAAATTAATTTTTAGTGTGTTCTAATTTCTAAAATAACTTACCAAATTTTAGAAAGATAGCATATGTGAATTTTGAAAAAAGAAATGGGCTTAAGTTTGTAAATATCTCTGCATATAGAAAACATATGTAGCATCAGTTATAAGCAATGGAAAATTATGAAAACTTTTTTGCATATTAACTTATTATCTTAAATGAGTATACTAAGTTTCACTTATCTAACTTGAAAACTTTGGATGTTATGGCTATTTATGTAAGACCCTGAAATTTGCATACGTCCCCCCTTAATAAGTTGAAGACTTAATTTTTAGCATGTTTGCTATTTCTCTTCTCCTCACATATGGATGATGCAGCTATAATACTCTTATTTTTCTCTCCAGATTAATTAAACTTTAGCAGAAATATGTGTAATATTTCTCCATTAAGAATATTCATGATCTGTACTACTAGAGTAGCTACAAAATATGAATGAACATCGGTTGAGCCAATATGATTATCCTACTGTCTTGGTGTTGCCAGTTCCATGGCAAGTGGGCAACAGAGATGGAAGATATATCTGTCTTTGTTTCAACCTAGCAAGTATCATACAGATGCTGAGATGTACAGTGATACAATGCTGCCAGAGAAGTTCGTTTAATATTTCAGCAGGTGTGTGTGAGATCCTATACAATGGTTATTGCACAATCTGAACCTTAAAACCTTGAACTGGAGAACAGTTCATTTACATAGCTATCCTTCATATGCACACAAAACAAAATGATTCAAATTAGATGCACTCTACGAAAGAAGGTGTTTCCTACAATGATACAAAATAGTGACATTTCAACGATTTGTGAATATAGCTTCTATTTTAATGTTGCCATATTTGTATGCTGTCTGTAATGGACTTTAAACCAATTTTTGTTTTATTAAAATACTTAATAAATACGGAAGATATGAATCTGATGACCTAATATTATGCATTGAGCGCAGAAATGTTAGTCTTGCAGTAACATAATCGCTTCTTTCAAGAAGAAATTTGGGACCATCATTGGTTCTTCTATATTTGAACCCAAGAGATTTCAGAATATTATGCATAGAAGATACAGCATCCATATATTCTGTCTTCCTCATTAAATTAGTCAGCCTTTTCATATAAATCATAAATTGTTTTATGCAAAACTCACTTTTGAAAATTGTCTAAGTTGGTAGCTCATTTTTAGCTGCCCGATGTTTCCCTGGAGATCCAAGTATGAAAACTTCTCCTAATTTGGTAAACTGTTTGCCTGTTTTAACAATGTTCGTCAAAGAATGAGCACTCACATGACAAGCTTGTAACATTAATTCAAGACTCTGAGTGAAATTAGTACTTTTGAAAATGTCTTTAATTGACAGCTGTTTGAACAAGGAATACACATTAACAAGAATATTTGTAGCCCATTTATGTAAAATCTTATGAGTTGTTTCACAGTTACTACTAGGTACATCAGTACTAGGCTTGCTAAGCGCTATATTTACTAACTCTGATAAGCACGTGTGCACTCTTAAAAGATCACCACTTCACTGAATGCAGGGTACAAAATGCAACTGCAGCATAGCATGTGTGTGCTTTTCTTCACTGACAGTTAATAATTCTTTTCTTTCTAGTCAGGCGCCTTTTGTTTCCATATCTCTGAAACCAGATAAGGTACAAACATGGGGTTTGGACAGTATTCCTCAGAAAAAATAGTTCTGTAACATGGGGAAAACAAAATAATTCTGTAATTAGTAACTTTAGAGCATGCAAAGAAACTAGGCGCATGCTTTGGCAAAGCGAGCCAGTATGCGTGCTTAACTGTATAACGTTGCATGCACCGCATTGTCTAGTAGCCATAGGACAGCTATGCCTAACCCCGCCTTATGTTCAGTTCTATATTGTAGTTACCTTAGTACTGGTCTATAGTCCTCCACATCTGAATAGCAGTATCAAGAGACAGTCTATGGTGAAGCCATGCCACGACGAAGTGAACGTGCTCCTTATGCACAGCTACAAACATTTGAATGGGGTCAAATACAAACAAACATCTGGATCGATGCATTGTATGGGCTTAATGTGTGCCCATACAGAAACCAGGGAACACCTCGTGGACTATTGGTGACCGTCTTCTTGCAGCAGGACTCAAATCATGTAAGCCTCTGGCTAAGGTACCGCTTACACCACAACACTTCCACGCATGTGGGTGACTAGGGGAATGGCAGGGTGAGTGGGTGACTGGGTGGGTGAATAGGTGACTGTGTGGTGACTGGGTGGGTTAGTGGGTGACTGGGTGGGTGAGTGTGTGACTGGGTGGCTGGGTGACTGGGTGACTGGGTGGAACTGGGTGAGTGAGTGACTTCGTGGTTGAGAGGTTTAGTGGGAGGGTGACTGAGTTGGCCTGTGGGTGGGTGACTGGGTGTGTGATTGGGTGACTAGGTGGTAACTGAGTGGGTAACAGGGTGGGTGCCTGGGTGACTGGTTGGGTGAATGGGTGACCGGTTGGGTGACTGTGATACTTGGTGGGTGACTGGGTGACTGGGTGGGTGACAGGGTGAACGGGTGGGTTCCTGGGTGGGTAACTGGGTGTGTGACGGTGTGCCTGGGTGGTTGAATGGGTGACTGGGAGACTGGGTGGGTGAGTGGGTGACTGGGTGGGTGAGTGGGTGACTGGGTGGGTGAGTGAGTGCGTGACTGGGTGGGTGACTGGGTTGGTGACTTGGTGGGTGACTGGGTGAGTGGGTGAATGGTTGAGTAGGTGACTGGGTGCCTGGGTGGGTAAGTGCGTAACTGGGTAGGTCACTGTGTGACTGGGTGGGTGACTGGGTGACTGGATGGGTGACTAATTGACTTGTTGATTTTGTGGGTGAGTGTGTGAGTAGATGTGTGACTGGGTGGATGAGTGGGTGGCTGGTTTACTGGGTGAGTGCGTGGGTTACAGGGGGACTGGTTGGGTGAGTGGTTGACTGTGTGACTGAGTGGTTGACTCGGTGGGTGACTGGGTGTGTGGGTGGGAGAGTGGTTGACTGGGTGGGCAAGTGGGTAAGTGGTTGACTGGGTGACTGGATGACTGGAATACTGAGTGAAAGGGAGGGTGACTGGTTGACTGGGTGACGGGATAGGTGACTGATTGACTGCGTGGGTGACTGGGTGATTGTGTGAGTGACTGGATGGTTGAGTGGCTGACTGTTTGGGTGAGTGGGTGACCGGGTGGGTGAGTGGGTGACTGGGTGACTGTCTGGGTGAGTGGGTGACTGGCTGCCTGGATGGGTGAATGGGAGGGTGAATGGGTAACTGGGTGTGTGGTGGGTGACTGGTTAACTGGGTGGGTGAATGGGTGACTGGGTGGGTGAGTGAGTGGCTGGGTGACTGTGTGGGTGACTGTGACTGGGTGCCTGAGTTGGTGAGTGGGTGACTGGGGGACTGTGTATGTGGGGACTGGGTGAGTGAATAGTTGCCTGTGTGGTGACTGGGTGGGTGAGTGGATGACTGGGTGGATGAGTGGGTGACTGGGTGGCTGGGTGACTGGGTGAGACAGTGGGTGAGTGGGTTACTACGTAGGTGAGCGGTTTAATGTGTGGGTGACTGGGTGGGCCTGTGGGTGAGTGGGTGACTGGGTGTGTGAGTGGGTGACTGGGTGGGTAACTGAGTGGGTGAATGGGTGGGTGACTGAGTGGGTGACTGGGTGACTTGGTGGGTGACTGGCTGACTGGGTGGGTGACTGGGAGACTGGGTGGGTGACAGGGTGATCGGGTGGGTGACTGGGTGGGTAACTTGGTTTGTGACGGTGTGCCTGGGTGGTTGAATGGGTGACTGGGAGAGTGGGTGGGTGAGTTGGGGACTGGGTGGTTGAGTGGTTGAGTGGATGACTTGGTGGGTGACTGGGTTAATCGTTGAATGGGTGGGTGAGTGGGTAACTTCTGGGTGATTAGGTGACTCGGTGACTGGGTGGGTGAGTGGGTGACGGGGTGGGTGAGTGGTTGACGGGGTGGGTGAGTGAGTGGGTGACTGGGTTTGTGACTGGGTGGGCCTGTGGGTGAGTGGGTCACTGTGTGTGTGGCTGGGTAACTGGGTGGGCGACCGGGTGGCTGGTTGGGAGACTGGGTGACGTGGTGGGTGACTAGGTGGGTGAGTGTGTGATTGGGTGGGTAACTGAGTGGGTGACTGGTTGGGTGACTGTGTGAATTGGTGGGTGACTGGGTGACTGGGTGGGTGACTGGGAGCCTGGGTGGATGACAGTGTGAATGGGTGGATGACAGGGTGAATGGGTGGGTGACTGGTTAGGTAACTGGGTGTGTGACAATGTGCCTGGGTAGTTGAATGGGTGATTGGGTGACTGGGTGGGTGAGTGGTTGAATGGTTGAGTAGGTGACTGGGTGACTGGGTGGGTAGGTGTGTGACTGTGTGGGTGACTGGGTGACTGGATTGGAGACTGATTGACTTGGTGATTGTGTGGGTGATTGTGTGAGTGGGTGGGTGACTGGGTGGGTGAGTGGGTGGCTGGTTTACTGGGTGAGTGAGTGGGTTACTGGGTGACTGTTTGTGTGAGTGGTTGACTGGGTGACTGAGTGGGTGACTCGGTGGGTGACTGGGTGTGTGGGTGAGTGGGTGACTGGGTGGGCGAGTGGGTGAGTTGTTGACGGGATGACTGGATGAGTGGTGACTCTGTGGGTGACTGTGTGATTGTGTGAGTGACTGGATGGGTGAGTGGGTGACTGTGTGGGTGAGTGGGTGACCGGGTGGGTGAGTGGCATACTGGGCTACTGGCTGTGTGAGTGGGCGACTGGCTGCCTGGGTGCGTGTGTGGGTGATTAGGTGAATGGGAGGGTGAGTGGGTGACTGGGTGGTTGGTGGGTGACTGGTTAACAGGGTGGGTGAGTTGACTGACTGCGGGACTGGGTGACTGGTTGGGTGAGTGGTGGTCTGTGTTAGTGGGAGGGTGAGTGGGTGACTGGGTGGGTGAGTGGGCAATTGGGTGGGTGAGTGGTTGACGCGGTGACTGGATGGGTGAGTTGGAAACTGGGTGGCTGAGTGGATGGCTGCATGGCTGCGTGGGTGACTGCGTGACTCGGTGACTGGTTGGGTGACTGGGTGACTGAGTGGCTGAGTGGTTGACTGGATGGGTGACTGGGCGATTGCGTGGGTGACTGTGTGGTTGAGTGGGTGACTGGGTGACTGGGGGACGAGTGGGTGACTGGGTGGATGACTGGGTGGGTGACTCGGTGGTGTGTGGTTGACAGGGTGACTGGGTGGGTGAAAGAATGAAATGGTGGGTGACTGTTTGACTGGGTGTGTGTCTGGGTGGGTGAGTATGTGACTGGGTAACTGGATGATTGACTGGGTGGGTGACTGTGTGACTGGGATGGTGACTGGGTGGCTGGGTGGGTTACTGGGTGACTGATTGGGTTACTGGGTAGCTGGGTGGGTGACTGTGTGCCTTGGTGCCTGGGTGGGTGACAGGGTGACTAGGTGACTTGGTCGGTGACTGGTTGACTGCGTGACTGGGTTCGAAAATCTAAGACTGGGTGGGTACTCGGTGTCTGGGTGGGTGACTGGGTGGGTGACTGGGTGGGTGACTGGGTTGGTAACTGTGTGTGTGACGCTGTGCCTGGGTGGTTGAATGGGTGACTGGGAGCCTGGGTGAGTGAGTGGGTTACTGGGTGGTTGAGTAGCTGAGTGGATGACTGGGTGGGTGACTGGGTTAATCGTTGACTGGGTGGGTGACTGGGTGATTCTGTGACTGGGTGGGTGAGTGGGTGACAAGGTGGGTGAGTGGGTGACTGGGTGGGTCACTGGGTGGGCCTGTGGGTGAGTGGGTGTCTGGGTGTGTGAGTGGGTGACTGGGTGACTGGTTGGGAGACTGGGTGACTTGGTTGGTGACTGGGTGACTGGGTGACTGGGTGGTTGACTGGGAGACTGGGTGGGTGACAGGGTGAATGGGTGGGTGACTGGGTGGGTACCTTGGTGTGTGACGGTGTGCCGGGTGGTTGAATGGGTGACCGGGAGACTGGGTGGGTGAGTGGGTGACTGGGTGGGTGATTGGGTAAATGGTTGAGTAGGTGTCTGGGTGATTGTGTGGTTGACTGGGTGAGTGGGTGACTGGGTGACTGGGTGGGTAAGTGGGTGAATGGTTGAGTAGGTGACTGGGTGTCTGGGTGGGTGACTGGGTGGGTGATTGGGTGGCTGTGTGTGAGTGGGTGTTTGGGATATTTGATGGGTGACTGGGTGACTGGGTGGGTGAGTTGGTGGCTTGGTGACTGGGTGGGTGGGTTGTTGACTGGTTGACTGGGTGGGTGAGTGTGTGACTGAGTGACTGCTTGCCTGGGTGGTTGAGTGTGTGACTGGGTGGGTGAGAGAGTGACTGGTTTAGTGAGTGGGTGACCGGGTGGGTCTGTGGTTGACTGGGTGAGTGGGTGGTTGAGTGGGTGACTGGGTGACTGGGTGGGTGATTGGGTGAATGGTTGAGTAGGTGTCTGGGTGATTGTGTGGTTGACTGGGTGAGTGGGTGACTGGGTGACTGGGTGGGTAAGTGGGTGAATGGTTGAGTAGGTGACTGGGTGATTGTGTGGGTGTCTGGGTGAGTGGGTGACTGGGTGACTGGGTGGCTGAGTGGGTTCCTGGGTGGGTGACTGGGTGACTGGATGGGTGACTGATTGACTGGGTGATTGTGTTGGTGAGTGTATGAGTACGTGTGTGACTGGGTCTGAGACAGGGTCGGTGAGTGGGTGGCTGGGTGGGTGGCTGGATGTGTGGCTGGGTGACTTGGTGGGTGATTGGGTGACTCGGTGACTGGATGGGTGAGTGGGTGACTGGGTGGATGAGTGGGTGACTGTGTGGGAGAGTGGGTGACCGAGTGGGTGAGTGGGTGACTGGGTGACTGGCTGGGTGTGTGGGTGACTGGCTGCCTGGGAGGGTGTGTGGGTGACAAGGTGAATGGAAGGGTGAGTTAATGACTGGGTGGGTGCTGGGAGACTGGTTAACGGGGTGGGTGAATGGGTGACTGGGTGGGTCAGTCAGTGGCTGAGTGACTGTGTGGGTGACTGTGACTGGGTGCCTGAGTTGCTGAGTGGGTGACTGGGTGGGTGGGGACTGGGTGAGTGAATAGTTGACTGTTTTGTGACTGGGTGGGTGAGTGGGTGACTGGGTGGGTGAGTGGGTGACTGGGTGGCTGGGTGACTGGGTGGGAGAGTGGTTGAGTGGTTGACTACGGCGGTGAGTGGTTTAGTGTGTGGGTGACTGGGTGGGCCTGTGGGTGAGTGGGTAACTGGGTATGTGAGTGGGTGACTGGGTGGGTAACTGAGTGGGTGACTGGGTGGGTAAC
Organism: Mantis religiosa; assembly: GCA_030765055.1. Lineage (NCBI taxonomy): Eukaryota > Metazoa > Arthropoda > Insecta > Mantodea > Mantidae > Mantis > Mantis religiosa. The sequence goes on along the minus strand of JAUKNK010000021.1, from coordinate 1,529,565 downwards.
TGAGTGGGTGCCTGGGTCGGTGACTGGGTGACTTGGTGGGTGACTGGCTGACTGGGTGGTTGACTGGGAGACTGGGTGGGTGACAGGGTGAATGGGTGGGTGACTGGGTGGGTAAGTGTGTGTGTGACGCTGTGCCTGGGTGGTTGAATGGGTGACTGGGAGACTGGGTGAGTGAGTGGGTTACTGAGTGGTTGAGTAGGTGAGTGGTTGACTGGGTGGGTGACTGGGTAATTCGTTGACTGGGTGGGTGCCTGGTTGACCTGGTGGGTGATTGGGTGACCTGGTGGGTGATTGGGTGACTCTGTGACTGGGTGGGTGAGTGGGTGACTGGGTGAGCGAGTGGGTAACTGGGTGGGTGACTGGGTGGGCCTGTGTGTGAGTGGGTGACTGGGTGTGTGAGTGGGTGACTGGGTGGGTGACTGGGTGACTGGTTGGGAGACTGGGTGACTTGGTTGGTGACTGGGTGACTGGGTGGTTGTCTGGGAAGCTGGATGGGTGACAGGGTGAATGGGTTGGTGACTGGGTGGGTACCTTGGTGTGTGACGGTGTGCCGGGTGGTTGAATGGGTGACCGGGAGACTGGGTGGGTGAGTGGTTGACTGGGTGTGTGAATAGGTGAGTATGTGGTGACTGGGTGGTTGAGTGGGTGAATGGGTGGGTGAATGGGTGACTGAGTGGGTGAGTGGGTGAATGGTTGAGTAGGTGACTGAGTGATTGTGTGGGTGACTGGGTGAGTGGGTGACTGGGTGTGTGACTGGTTGGTTGACTGGTTGACTGGGTGGGTGACTGGGTGACTGGGTGGATGAGTGGGTGAATGGTTGAGTAGGTGACTGGGTGATTGTGTGGGTGACTGTGTGAGTGGGTGACTGGGTGGGTGAGTGGGTGACTGGGTGGGTGACTGGGTGACTGGATGGGTGACTGATTGACTGGGTGATTGTGTTGGTGAGTGTATGAGTAGGTGTTTGACTGGGTCTGAGACAGGGTGGGTGAGTGGGTGGCTGGGTGGGTGGCTGGGTGTGTCGCTTGGTGACTTGGTGGGTGATTGGGTAACTCGGTGACTGGATGGGTGAGTGGGTGACTGGGTAGGTGAGTGGGTGACTGTGTGGGAGAGTGGGTGACTGGGTGGGTGGGTGAGTACGTGACTGGGTGTGTGACTGGTTGACTGGGTGGCTGACTGGGTGAGTGGGTGACTGGGTGGGTAACTGAGTGGGTGACTGGGTGGGTGACTGGGTGACTGGTTGGGTGACTGGGTGACTTGGTGGGTGACTGGGTGACTGGTTGGGTGACAGGGTGAATGGGTGGGTGACTGGGTGGGTAACTGGGGGTGTGACCGTGTGCCTGGGTGGTTGAATGGTTGACTTGGTGGGTAATTGGGTGACTCGGTGCCTGGGTGGGTGAGTGGGTGACCGGGTGGATGACTGGGTGACTGGGTGGTTGAGTGGGTGACTGGGTGGGTGAGTGAGTGGGTAACTGGGTGTGTGACTGGGTGGGTGACTGGTGACTGGGTGGGTGACTGTGTGAGTGGGTGACTGGGTGACTGGGTGTGTGAGTGGTTGAATGGTTGATTAGGTGGCTGGATGACTGGGTGGGTGAGTGGGTAACCGGGTGGGTCACTGTGTGACTGGGTGGGTGACTGGATGTCTGGATTGGTGATTGATTTGCTAGATGAAATTGTGGGTGAGTGTGTGCCTGGGTGTGTGACTGGGCGGGTGAGTGGATGGCTGGTTTACTGGGCGAGTGAGTGGGTGCCTGGGTGACTGGTTGGGTTAGTGGTTAACTGGGAGACTGAGGTGGTGACTGGGTGGGTGACTGGGTGTGTGGGTGGGTGAGTGCGTGACTGGGTGGGCGAGTGGGTGAGTGGTTGACTGGGTGACAGAGTGAATGGGAGGGTGACTGGTTACTGACTGGGTGACGGGATAGGTGACTGATACGCTGCGTTGGTGGCTGAGTGATTTTGTGGGTGACGGGATGGGTGAGTGGGTGACTGTGTGGGTGAGTGGGTGACCGGGTGGCTGAGTGGGTGACTGGGAGGGTGAGTAGGTGACTGGGTGACTGGGTGGTAGAATGGGTGAGTGAGTAACTGGGTATGGGAGTTGGTGACTGAGTGACTGGTTATGTGATTAGGTGGGTGACTGAGACTGGGTGGGTGACTGGCTGGGTTACTAAGTGACGTGGTGTGTTAGAGGGTGGGTGACTGGGTTGATGAGTTTGTGGGTGACTGGTTGACTAGGTTGGGGAGTGGTTGACTGGGTGGGTGAAAGTGTGACAGGGTGACTGGGTGACTGGGTGGTTGTGCGGGTGAGTGGGTGACTGGGTGACTTGGTGACTGGGTGGGTAAGTGGGTCGCCTGGGTGACTGGGCGGAAGAGTATTTGGCTGGGTGAATGGGAGGTTGAGTGGGTGAGTGGTTGAGTGGGTGTGTGAGGGAGTGACTGGGTGGACGATTGGGTGAATGGGTGGGTGACTTGCTGGCTAGGTGGCTTGGTGGGTGACTGGGTGACTGTGTGACTGAGTGGGTGATGGGTGACTGTGTGGGTGATAGGGTGAATGGGTGAGTGACTGGGTGTGTGACGGTGTGCCTGGGTGGTTGAGTGGGTGACTGGGAGACTGGGGGATGAGTGGGGGACTGCGTGGGTGAGTGGGTGAGTGGATGACTGGGTGGCTGACTGGATCAATCGGTGACTGAGTGACTTCGTGGGTGTTTTGGGTGACTGGGTGACTGGGTGGGTGAGTGTGTGTGACTGGATGTCTGGGTGGGTAACTGGGTGAGTGACTGGGTGGGTGACTGGGTGTGTGGGTGGCTGGGTTACTGGTTGGGTGAGTGGGTGAGTGGTTGCCTTCGCGGCTGGGTGACTGAGTGACTGGGTGGCTGACTGGGTGGATGACTGTGTGACTGGGTGTGTGACTGGGTGACTGGATGGGTGACTGGTTGACTGGGTGGATGACTGGGTGATTGTGTGGGTGAGTGGGTGACAGGATGGGTGACTGGGTGAGTGAGTGGGTGGCTGGTTGACTGACTGCGTGACTGGGTGACTGGTTGGGTGAGCGGTGGTCTGTGTTAGTGGGAGGGTGAGTCGGTGAGTGGGTGACTGGATGGGTGAGTGGGCAACTGGGTGACTGGGTGAGAGAGTGGTTGACTCGGTGACTGGGTGGCTGTGTGGGTAACTGGGTGGCTGAGTGGATGGCTGGATGACTGGATGTGTGACTGCGTGACTCGGTGAGTGGTTGGGTGACTGGGTGACTGTGTGTTTGAGTGGTTGACTGGATGGGTGACTGGGCGATTGTGTGAGTGACTGGGTGGTTGAGTGGGTGACTGGGGAATGAGTGGGTGACTTGGTGGATGACCGGGTGTGTGACTCGGTGGTGAGTGGTTGACAGGGTGACTGGATGGGTGACAGAATGAAAGGGTGGGTGACTGTTTGACTGCGTTTGGGACTGGGTGACTGGTGGGTGACTGGGTGACTGGGTAACTGGATGATTGACTGGGTGGGTGACTGTGTGCCTGGGTGGGTGACAGGGTGACTAGGTGACTTGGTGGTTGTCTCGGTGACTGGGTGACTGGGTTGGTTTCTCTAAGCCTGGGTGGGCGACTGGGTGTCTGGGTGGGTGACTGGGTGGGTGATTGGGTGGCTGTGTGTGAGTGGGTTTTGGGATATTTGATGGGTGACTGGGTGACTGGGTGGGTGAGTTGGTGGCTTGGTGACTGGGTGGGTGGGTTGTTGACTGGTTGACTGGGTGGGTGAGTGTGTGACTGAGTGACTGCTTGCCTGGGTGGTTGAGTGTGTGACTGGGTGGGTGAGAGAGTGACTGGTTTCGTGAGTGGGTGACCGGGTGGGTCTGTGGTTGACTGGGTGAGTGGGTGGGTGAGTGCGTGACTGGGTGACTAAGTGGGCGACTGGGTGGGTGGCTCAGTGACTGGCTGGGTGAGAGGGTCACTGGTTGGGTGACTGGGTGACTGGGTGGTTGAGTGGGTGACTGGTTGACTGGGTTAGTGGGTGTGTGGGTGGTTTGGTCAGTGGGTGACTGGGTGGGTGAGTGGGTGACTGGGTGACTGGGTGACTGGGTTGTTTAGTGGGTGACTGGGTGACGGGGTTACTGGGTGGGTGAGTGGGTGACTGGATTGGTGAGTGGGTGACTGAGTGACTGGGTAGGTGAGTGGGTGACTGGGTGGGTGGGTTGGTGAGTGGGTGACAGGTTGGGTGGGTGTGTGAGTGAGTGGGTGACTAGGTGACTGGGTGGGTGGGTGACGCGGTAACAGGGTGACTGGTTGGGTGAGGTGGTGACTGGGTGACTGGGTGGGTGACTGGGTGACTGTGACTGGATGACTGTGTGACTGGGTGGGTGACTGGGTGACTGGGTGGTTGAGTGGTGCCTGGGTGGGTGAGTGGTTGACTGGTTGACTGGGTAGGTGAGTGGGTGACTCGTTGGGTGAGTGGGTGGCTGGGTGACTGTGGGTGTGGGTTTCTGGTGAACAGGGTGGGTGAATGGGTGACTGGGTGACTGGTAGTGTTACTGTCTACTGGGTGGGTTACTGGGTGACTGGGTGAGTGGCTGGGTGACCACTGGGTGACTGGATGACTTGTTGACTGGGTGACTGGATGACTGTGTGAGTGAATTTGTGACTGGGTTACTGGGTGACTGGGTGGGTGACTGGAGGCCTGGGTGACTTGGTGGGTGACTGGGTGACTTGGTGGGTCACTGCGTGGGTGACTGGGTGACTGGGTGGGTGACTTGGGTGGCTGGATGATTGACTGGGTGACTGGGTGGATGATTGTGTGACTGGGTGTGTGTATGGGTGACTGGATGGGTGACTGGGTCTGTGCCTGGGTGACTGGGTGACTGGGTAGTTTTCTAGGTGACTGGGTGGATGACTGTGAGGGTGAGTGTGTGACTGGGTGACTGGGTGAGTGTGTGAATGGTTGGGTGACTGCGTGGTTGGGTGGGTGACTGGGTTGGTGACTGGGTGACTGGGTGGGTGACTGGGTGGGTGACTGGGTGGGTGACTGGTTGACTGGGTGACTGGGTGGGTGGCTGGGTGACTGGATGATTTGGTGGGTGACTGGGTGACTTGGTGGGTGCCTGGGTGACTGGGTGGGTGACTGTGTGGGTGACTGGGTAGGTGACTGGTTGTCTGGGTGGGTAACTGGATGACTGGGTGGGTGAGTGTGTGACTGGGTGACTGGTTGGGTGACTGGGTGTCTGGGTGGTAACTGGATGACTGGGTGGGTGAGTGTGTGACTGGGTGACTGGTTGGGTAGCTGGGTGGGTGAGTGTGTTACTGGGTGACTGGCTGGGTGACTGGGTGACTGGGCGGGTGAGTGGGTGACTGGGTGGGTGAGTGGGTGACTGTGTGTGTGTGACTGGGTGGTTGAGTGGGTGACTGTTTGTGAGTGGTTGACTGGGTGACTGGGTGTGTGAGTGGGTGTCTGAGTGGGTGACTGGGTGACTGGATGACTTGGTGGGTGTGTGGGTGACTGGGTGACTGGGTGGGCGAGTGGGTGACTGGGTGGATGACTGAGTGACTGGGTGGATGAGTGGGTGACTGAGTGACTGGGTGGGAGAGTGAGTGACTGGGTGGGTGAGTGGATGAATTGGTGACTGGGTGGGTGAGTGGGTGAAGCCCAAAAGCCACCGCGTATTGTCATTCCCAACGGTCGCCAGACGACAAACGTTCTCCGCATCCTCCGGAGCACTCTTCCCGCCGGAAAATACAAGCTGCAGACAACACGTATGTGCCTGAAGCTCTCTCTTCAGCGGAAGCAGGATGCAGTGCCGACCATGACGCTCCTGAAAAACGCCGGCATTGAAAATTTCAGTTTCAACTCCAGGAGCGACCAGCCCCTTCGCTACATCGTGCAGCGGCTCCCCGAGGACCTCGAGGAGGGCTTCATACGAGAAGACCTGGAGGGGAAGGGCTACATCGGCGTCCAGGTACGCCAGCTTAAATACCATGGCAGGCCCCTGCAAATATTCCAAGTTACACTAGACAGAACCACAAAAAGTCAGAACTTGTTGCAAGAGCGAGAGCTTTGCCATATCATGGTCACCGTGTAGGTCTTGAAAACAAACCGTAATACTACTCAATGCTTTAACTGCCAGCAGTTAGGGCGCACATTTAAAATGTGCCAGATTACCTCCCAGTGTGTCCTCTGCGGTGGCCTCCACAGCTTAGCTGACTGCCCGGAGGCCAAGCAGGACGTTACACCCCACTGTGCCAACTGTGGGGAGACGCACCCTGCCAGCTATATAGGTTGCGAGACGTTCCGCAACGAACGCCACCGTCGCAAACTGGCAGCCATAGCCAGGGCACCCCAAAGTGCTCAACCAGGGCCAAGACCCATTGCCAACCCGGCCCGGGTCAAAGAAGGCGTCTCATTTGCAGGCGCCATGTGAGGGCAAACGGCCCCCGTGCCTCCAGCACCCGTGCCGCCACAAACTGGCCAACCTCCGACGGCTCCCCCCACCCAGGTGCCTTCTGGCGACTTGGGTAGCTTTAAAGAGGTATTCAGTCTCCTTAAGGAACTGAATATCCAAGCAATCTCACCAAAGCTACAGCCCTTCGTTACGAAGTTTAAAGCTGCAGCAGCACTTTGGAAAAATTAGAAGCTGTAGTATGGTTCCTCTAAGAAGTCTTCGAGTAAATGGCTCAACCAAGTGGAGGTACAACTTTAACTCGTGCGCTCCTGTGGAATGCCGACGGCATCTACAGGCAGCAGCACGAACTTGAGAACCACATGCGGCGTAACAAAATTGATGTCGCATTTATTTGCGAAACAAAATTAAAACAAGAGTACAATTTTAAGCTCAGCTGTTACCAGACTTTTCGGAATGACAGAATTGGCAAACAGGGGGGTGGAACCGCCATTTTACTCAAAAACAAAGTTGCTCATGCCCCTGTCACGCTGCCACCACTAACAGTGTCAGAGTGTACGGCTCTTAAAACACGTATAAACAGGACAACGGTGATGCTGGTAGCCCTCTATGGGCCCCACCACCATCCCGATTTCCGACAAGACCTCGAACAAATCCTGGCAATGGAGGAGCACGTTATAATTTCAGGAGATTTCAACGCCCGGTACCCCTGGTGGTACTCCTTCCGAGCGAACGCGGCTGGAAATCTCTTGGTAGAACTTATAACAGAAAATGACGACCTCGAAGTTCATCTTCCTACAGAACCCACATTTTGGCGCAAAACAGGGCACTTGGACCCTGAAATTTTGGACTACGCACTCACAAAATATGCGGCACTAGGAAACAATTTCATTGTGTATCACAGCCTGAACTTTGACCATCTTCCAGTGCATTTCCACATCTGCGGCGCCATCACGAACGGTTTGACCGGCCCTCTGAGGCGCGCAGATATAGACTGTAATATATGACTATATATAGACTATAGACTATATATGACTGTAATATAGACTATAATAATGATAATAATGATAATAATGATAATAATCATAATAATTAATGATTATAGCAATTAATAATTAATAATGATAATAATAATCATAATAATCATCATCCTACATAAAAAATTCAATCTTGACAATAAATGATAAACGTTATTTAATAAAATATGGTATGTGAAATATCTTTGAAGTCTTTGGTAAGTAGTGGAACATCTTTGTACTTTGTAATGCTTTGTATGTTGAAAACAAAAGAAAGTGTATATGCCTTGTAAAAGTATGCGTATGTACTTTTATATTTAGTTACTATCCCGGTCCATTGTCATTTCAGGTTCTTTTTCTCATCTTTTAAACATTCCTTACAATTATAGATACAAATACTTCAAAACCAAAATTATGTAAATCGGTTCTAGAGTTTTTTTCGAGACTAGCAAACGTCTATATATATGGCTGTGCCATGGCTGAGTGGTTAAACCGCTTGGCTCCCTCCTAGGCGACCGCAAAGTTGCATTTGTGGTGGGCAACATGGCGCTGGGATGGATTTCCTCCGGGTCCACCGGTTTGCCCCACCATCATTCCACCAATTGGTCCATTTTTCATTAATCCCAGGCATTGGGCCGACTACCCCAACCCTGATCTCATCCGGTCAATATGCTTCGGCAATCCTTCTTGCCTACACATTCTTTTGTTAAAGTTTTCTCTTGGTTATTTTGAGCTTTTGCTAAACAATGCTTACTAAAAGTTTAAAACGAGTTGCATTTTCTACCGTATAGACATTTTTGGCATCATTCATGATATTTTGTCAACATAATACATTTATCAAATAGCCTCATTAACACTGTAAAGTTTCAAAATGTTGCAATTAAAACATTACTGAATGCTGTAAACTTATTAAAGTAGTTCAGCAAAAGAGAAAACTAAGAAGAGACCACTTTAGAAAAAATAATAGACTCGATAAATTTACCATTTGTAAAATGGACCATTTTAAGCTGGTTAATTAGACTTTTAGCTGAAGGGAGTTAAAATCGAGTTCTTCAGTTATGTTTTTTTTTTTTTTTTTTTCCTCACCCGCAGCTATATTTGTTCCACTGCAGAATTATTTTATGCCCTGAAGTAAATGTATGCAAATTGAAGACAAAGTAAAAAATGTTTTCCTTGCTCTCCAAAGGTGGGTTCTCGTTAATTTACATGTTCTATAAAGAAGAAATACTGATATTCGTAACTATTCAGTAGACCGTGTCGAATCTCGGAACACAACATTTCACTGGACACGCTGAACTGAATATCAATAAGATTTATTGTCTTTATTGAAGAACTTGGCATTTAACATGAGATTAATCCCATAATACGTAGTAGACAAAATGATGGTCTAAGGAGATTAATTATTTCTGCTAAGCTTCAAGAGTACATCAAATATTGCTTACAGCATAACGAAGAGAGAAAAGAAAGTAAAGCAAAATCTGTAAGAAAGCCTCAACTACAGAATGCCACATAAACCAGGTTCTATAGGAGGAAAACGATGCAATTACAGGCTCAGTTGTCCTATCTTGCAGGATTTAATGAATAATCTCACTCCTAGAAATTTTCCGGCAGAAATGCACAGTGAGCGAATCCTTTAAAAGGCACATTGTGAACTTCGATTGCATAAAATTGAGCGGTTCAAGGTCGGGGCTGTGGAAGGCCATTTTACAGCTTCTAGGTGTTCAGTCCACTTTTACGCGAAGTGTTCAGTTACATATCGTCGTACCTTTAGCGCAGAATGCTGATGTAGACCAGCTTGATAAAACCATTTCGGAAGAGTTTGAATACGTTTGGAAAGGGAATACCCTCAATATCTTTCTCCTGATACAATCTTGTCAAAAGGGAAGAGACCAATGATTTTGTTTTTCTCTTCCTTGGTCATGAAATGAATCAAAAAGGCCCACTGATATTTGGTTGTTACACTGCTAACACTATTACAAATTTTGGTTCCTGTAACACTGAAAGCTCTTACGAGTCCTAACTTTTGGGGAAATATTTTGACTCAGAACGTATGAATTTGTAGCTTCCAACTGTTTTTCATTTATCCCTATTCCTAATATACGTAAGATGGTAATAAATTAACATTTTGTCACTTTGTATATTGTGATCATGAGTCCATACCACTATTTCTCGATGCCGATATTGATTTTTAAGCACTAATGTGCGAGATTACTGATAAAAAGCTGTAAATGTTATATAATGTTTCTGCATATAAATGCATGTAACTTATTTTAGTTTTGTTGTACTTCAGATTTCACATCCTCATGTTCTGACAACGATGGGAAACTCATACATTGTTTTTTCCATAGGTTCTGTAAATTTTACTTGGTGTATGAATATAACGTGGCCTTTTAAGCATACTTGCTGTATTGTAACTTAACCGCAGGGAAACGTTTTTCTGCATATTTTACACAGGCTCTGTCATCATTAGTTATTATTAGTTATTAATGTCATTGTTGTATTGTGTTGATGATTGTCATTATTGTTATTGTTCGTGGGGGGGGGGGGTAATGGGGTAATAGGGGTGGTGATCCCTGTCTACTTCAAATCAGATCGCTGTTGTACATTGCAAAAAGAAAAGTCATATAGTATACCCGTAAGATGCCGTTGTAACGGAGTTTTACTCGAAAGAACTCCAACTAACGGATGAAAAGAAAGAGCCACACACTTCTATGCAACTTTATAATCTCAAGTCTTAAGTTTCGATTTATTTCTGTTGTATTTAGAATTTCTCTTACCGGAGTAAGTATATTGTGTGGGTATATTAGAAAATCGAAAGTGAATTGCCAAATCAGGTAATTACAAGTAGTTGATTTATTGCATTAGTTAATTCAGCTTCATTCACAACTCATTTAACGCCACAAGTTGTATGGGTACCTCAAATCCTTCCTCCAAAGTTTTTCATGCTATCATTTAATTAGACACAAGAGTCTATGGAACGTTACATGCTTTCACTCAAGGAAATTACAAATTAGGGTGACTCGTCCAATGCTTTATTAGGATTAAGTTAAATGAAACAACTGTCAATAACAAAAACGTAAATATTTAAAAGTACCGAAAGTTTATCTCAAAGTATTAGACCTATTTCGATACCAAAAATTATCGCAGGTATCGAGATCCAATCCCATATTTTGGTTTTAATAAAATATACGAGAAAAATCTATTAATGCTTATATTTTAAATTAGAAAATAAAGTTATGTGATAAAAAGTGGTGAATACAGTAGAATTTAACGAAATTAAGAAGGGCAGACCTATTATGGATAAAGCACTAAGAGATTAAGCCGAACCAAATTTGAAAATACAAACTTCTATAACTTGCACGATATTAGATTTGAAACTTTTACTGTCTAAGAGGAATGTTATCTCAATCTGCATACTAAATTTCATCCATCGAAAAGAAATTGTTGTAAAATTAATGTTTCAATATATTTTCAAATATGTCATATATTTAACATTCCTTATATGAACTTTAGAGATATTCAAGCAAAACCTTCTTGTTTTGCCAATAACAACATTTAGAATAGTTGAACAGTTCTCTTTTTGCCATGTTGTAGATAAATTCAATAACTATGGGATGGTTCTTCTTCCTCTCCTCGTGGAATGAAGTTTAAGTCCCTGGCTGTAGGATAACATTTGGATCCGAATTTTATGGATTTGATACTTTGAGATGAAATAATTTCTTACCACGTTCCCGTAGCTGCTACAGTCGATACGTGGAAATAATATACCTCAGATACGGTCACGGACAGACGTCTGCAGGAACTAATTTTATGAATAATTGAAAAAGGATTTAGCTTCCTTTAAAGGTACTCCAATCTTTTAATTAGATGTATCTATGGTTTACAAAATGCGTCGAAACGCAGATTGACAAATAACTTTATCAACGTCTTTTTGTCTTACAGTATTGAATGAGATATATTTTTGTACTTTTCACATTATAAAACTTACGTCGTGTTCTTTCACGTCTGTCCTCTGTCACGTCCTAGCACAGAATGACGCTTTCTTTTGCAAAACGAAGTTTATTGACTTAACCGTCATTATGGTAATTAAGTCTTTCTTATTGGCCACGTCATGCTTAACGACTAATACAAGCATTCCGTATTTAATTAATTTTATAATTTCTCTTTTAAAATTATTTTAAATAATTTAACATTGAAATATTATTTCAAGTAATTTTAAACTTCTAATAACGTCGTTAAAACAAATTAAAGTTATTGATTCTCTCCTCATAATAACTCAATTTATCACACGTTTTTCTTCCACTCCTTATTTAATTTCGTTCACTTCACAGCACTTCCAACAAATTATGATTTCTTTTTATACATTTTTAAAATAAATTGAAAATAACAAATGTAATAATGTGTTATTATTAATACAAATATTATTAATACAATTATTATTATCATCATTATCATTATTATTTTGGTGTTTGAAATTAAAAGAACTGGTTCAATGTTGTGCACAATTTGTGAACGTTTTTGATCTTAGCCTGTTCTTCATTTTTTAAGACATAAAGGCTCCAAAACTAAAAATGGAAGATAAAAAGAACTATGCATTTTTGTACTTTTACAATGAAAGTTTCGACTAAATTGGGTGAAAACTGTCTCGAGTGGAAAATATTCAATGTTATAAAATGCAGCAAAGTATACACTAGGACAGTTAATTTGTTGTAGTCTTATTTACTCCTGCTGATCCTGTTTAAGTTGACCATAAAACTTGAGATCCTATTATAGTTTTGACCAAGAGTTCTATTCACATATGAAAGTAAAGACATGAAACTGCAATTAAATGTGAGAAAATCAAATGATTTTTGGATTTTATGTCCGCATTTAACAGCTGGTTACCCTAAGCAGCGAAAGGAACAAAATAAAAGCATTCAAACTGTATTAAATAATATTCATGAACCTAGCTGCAGTGTACAGAACTAAAATGTACATTTACAAATGTTATTTCATAAATTCAGCTCCTTTTTCGTACTTTATTTTCGGCGTCGTTTGGTAAGTATTAAATATGTTGCTGGTGATTTACTTCTCCAAATCGGAGGCAATCTGAAAACTAAGTTTTGTACTATTAATTGATTAGGAGCGCAATTGAATACCTCTGTCCAATGTTGTAAATTGTCTTTTTACGCCTTAATGCTTAGATTGCTCCATCTGTTGTTGGCTACCGAGTTGCTATTAATAAGCCTTGTTATCACTAACATCTTAAGCACAAATTAACCACACTGACCAACACCAACAGTAAAATGAGGTTGAACATCTTTGCAAACTATTACTTCTAATATAATTGAACCATTACTTGTAATATGGAGCAGGGGATCAAGTTTACCTGCAACGTTGTCAATCCGAATTGGAACATCTTGTAACTTTTGTTCGTTCTTTTTTTTCCCCTTCCGTTATGTTTAAGCCGAGTTTCGGTTAAGAATATTTTGGTTATGCATACACTTTCTTTTGGAATATGATAAAATTGCGTAACGCATAAACATGATTGAAGATGCAAACCAAAGACAGCAGTTGAGTAAATAATGAAAAGTACAAAGGATTAAAATCGCATTGTTAACTCTATGATAACACAAAGATTCATTAACCTAGTGCTTTATAAAATAGCTAATATAGTATGTTACACTATTCACTCTACATAAAAACACGAGTGAAACCAAGCTCTGACGGGTCTCCAGGTATGCAGTTCCCATAGTGATTTCAAAACGAATTAAACGTTATTTTGAAACGTTAAGTTTAGTTGTATATCGTTCCTAAGGGGTTAGGTGTTCCTAAAGGATACAGTTTCCTCCCTTGTTTTAATAAATGTCTAAAAATTGTACCACCGGCGTTGAGTGTCAATTCAAAAATAGTGTAACAGAGGCGGAAGCAGGGGCGGTTTGTCATAAGGGCACGATGGTGGGCGCTCTCCTAGAAGATCTTACATAATTAAATGAACCATGGCCTTGCAACTAATAAGGACAGTTTATTTTTAAATTACTAGAAAGCTTCATAAGGTGGTAAAAGTGATGTCTTCATACCTATAGCATATGGTTCGGGGCGGCAGGTATAGAGCCGGCCTGCTGCATTTCTACGTAAGGGAAGGCATGCAGCTCTGAAGGTGGTAGGCAGTGGGGGAAGTACTTGTACATATGCTTATTCGGCGCGGTTCTGTTCTCAAAGTAGTTTTTATAGTGTTAAAATCCAAGGGTTTCTTATTTTAGTGTTTTTTGTGGAGTTAGAAACATAAGCAGGGTGTTACAGGTGGCTTTATTAAATCCAGTAACTAAAGAATGATGGATAACACGGTAAAATTACTAACGGAGGTGCAATTTCCAAGGTTGATTCTTGAAGAAAAAGTATCATTGAAATCTCAGCCCGAATTCTTGATAAAAAAGTAAAAACTAAGAAAAATGAAAATCGGGTGTTTAAGAGACACCGTAATTCTAAGATCATATGTAAAAAATATGACCGGATCTGTGGCTGCGAAGTTCTCAAGTCCTTTTTTCTGCTATCCGTGTGCTCTGTTTGCTCCTAAATGTGCCAATTGGTTGTGGACAGTTAAAGGGAGAGAGTGATATAAAACGTTTAACAGAAAAAATTAAAAAGTAGGAAGATTCAATGCACCATATGAATAGTGTGGTGGATGTGTCACTCCTAGGAAAACAAAACTTTGCATCATGTCTTGACTCCGTATTTAAAGAAAATGTTAAGAAATATAGCATTAAAGTGAGCAAAATCGGACATATTTTAAAAAGGCTTATTTCACATGTGAAGTTTCGCACTGTGCTTGAAATGGCTTTACGAGGACATGAATCTGTTACTTCTTCCAATCCAGGGGTGTGCATGGGCTTTATTGACGATACAGCAGAACTGGAAACAGTAATGAAGCAACATTTAGAAACAGCCACAGTATTTAGAGGAACTTCGAAAACAGTGCAGAATGGACCATTAGATTGCATGTTGAAATTCTGTAAGGAGAAAATAGAGTAACAGATACGGGATTCTGAGTTTGTTGATGAGACAACTGACGTTTAATCACTGTCACATGGTTTTGGTATTCCGTTATGTATATGAGGAATCCGTATATAAGAGATTTTGGGCTTTTGTGACTCCTGAAGGAAGAGATGCGGAATCTTTGACGAAGTGCATCAGGAATGAAATCAACCCGTTTCTTGGAAATGCCAAAGAAAAACTCATTACTCAAACACTTGACGGGGCCAGTGTTATGAATAGAAATACTGTTGGAGTACACACCTAAATATGGGAAGAACATCCATATGCGTACTTTGTCCACCGTTATGCACACCAGTTGAATTTAATCATACAAAAGGCAACAAATGCTATTTCCCAGGTACGCGTGTTCTTTTCAACTCTGTCGGGGATTCCAGCATTTTTTTGCAAATCATCTTGGCGATCTGATATTTTAGAAAATGTGGTAAAGGCAATTTTGTCCAGAGTTGCATTAACAAGATGGACTTACAACATTCGTACCGTCGATGTTGTGTAAGAATACATAGAAAAGCTGAAAGATTGCTTCGAAATTATTGAAGAGACTTGCACTAACACAGCCACTATAAATGAAGCCAGTAGCTATAGAAGAGCTCTTGGAGATACAAATTTTATTTTTGGGTTAACAGTTTTCCACAAAATCCTACCTCATGTAGACATTTTGTGCCAGAAATATCAAAAAAGAGCAAAGATAGTGTAACTTTACGGAGTGACATCCTTATATTTAAACAACAAATGGAAAAGGAAAGGCTGAAAATTGAATAATACACAAAAACTTATGTGAAGAATTTCCGCAGCCGCGAAAGAAAAGAAAAACTATGGAATATACAAGGGTTGGAGATGCCAAGGATGTCTGTCACGTCATCAAAACTACTGTTACAAATAATGGACATCTGTGAGCTGCATATTTGCTGTATAACGACTTATTTAAGATATCTGTGAAAGTTTCCCAGAATTCTATCCTTTTCTACAGCAAGAAAAACTGCGCTCACATTTGGAGCTAATTTACAGAAGAATTTACTTTAACATTTAAGGAGCACTGAAACTTTTTCAGTTCACGTACGAAAATAACTTTCGTCAGTGTTCAGTGAATTCACACAACTTTTTAAAATTGTCATAACAACGATGATGGCGACTGTGGAGCCTGAACGTTGCTTCTCTACTCTGAAAAGGATGAAAACGCTCATTAGAAATGCAATGATAAACGACAGATTCAATGCTTTAGCAATTTGTCAATAAATAAAACCTCATCAGTAACATGCAGGATTTTGATGAAAGGGTGATGGAAAATTTCATTAAATTAGAGAACAGAAGACTTGACTTTGCATATAAATAGGTCAAAAGTGTAATAAACTGAGCAAATTTCAGAAGACGAGTATTAATTAGTGTACATACAGTGATGTGGGCGTGAATCTGTGAAAAGAACTTACACTACTGAGGTGGCAGCTTATGTGGCGAACATTACTTCTGGATTTGAATGCGTTTGAATGATGTTTTAATGCCATCCGTTTATGTGTTGCATGCATATTAACATAGCAGCTTTGAGCCAAGGTTGTGTTAGGCTTCTTGTACTTATTTCTGAGGTGTATATTACAACTTTAGAACGACTATTTCCGTGGTTTATAGGGGTAGAATTTGAAAACAACAATGGTTCTTAAAATTTACAGGTGTAATAATGTATTGTTGTCAATACTTAGCAAGCAAAACCGTTTCCGCGCCCTCCATATATTTCGACCACGAGTCGTCAGTGGGCGGAAGGCTCTATTGCTTTTATTGTCACTATTATCTTTAATAAAATTATTATAAAAATTGTTCGGCCTGGTCCCGTAGCTCAGTCAGTAGAGCACCTACCTGCGAGTGGTCCCGGGTTCGATTCCCAACTTGAGGTGGGGATTTTTCTACAACCACGATGAGTGCGAATGTATGCGTGATTTAATGATTAAAATTTCAAAGTTCCAGCATCCCAACGTATGCGAATTAATACCATCGCCAATAGGCAATATTTTCCAAAGGAAAACCGCTGCCGGCATGACCACTGCAATTACGAAAGGCGGGATAAAAGTGTAACAAAGGAAATAGTTCTTACTGGCTCTGAATTTGTTTGAATCTATAGCTATAGAATAATGCATGCTTTTAAACACGTGCCTTAACGTAGATATGTTATTTATGTAGCCAATTACTTACTTTTATTCAGAGCTTTTAATTACTCTTCATATACCCTTTGCAATTATCTTTAGACACATTGTGCCAAACCAATCTCAAACTTGCTGAGCAACTAAATTCCTGGATTTAAAATGGTGATAATTGAAATTTGTAGAATTGAAGTGGCATTATTTTCATAAGTCAGTTTTAGTAGATTTGCATAACTTATGGGAATACACATGGTGTTTGAGAGAAGCATAGGAAGAGAGCATATAATACATATTCAATAACACTCTGCCAACGCACAGAGGCTTAATAAAATACATCGAAATGCTTCCATATATTGTAGGGAAGTCTTATACTATGCATTACATATACAGCCGCTCCATAGACTCTATAGTGCACTCGATGTTTTACCGCGGCACACTAGCGATAAATGACCCGCTGACGGATACCTTCATTAGCAGTAAAGTCTGTTTAGTGAACGCGTGTGCAGTTTGCACCCCAAAGGGAACTCACCCTTCCGCCCACTAATGACCGTCATAAATCTATCTCCACACTTCAGAAATGGAACACTGTCGTTGAGGACCAATAGCAACCCTGATTTTCTGGAAATGACAGTCGCATGTCTACGCCACGTGGAGTCTCAGTTGCCAAAGTTCCAACTTCCAGTTGATCTGTTTCATTACGTACAGAAATTCGTTGTGTGTCATGATGTGGAAACCGTGGGAGGGAAATGCAGTGGTAAATGCAAATGAAGTGGTAGATAACTTTCAGTCAAGTGAAAATGATCAAAGTGATGACAATAGTGTGAATAACTGGACCGAGTTATATTACTGGAAAAGCCTCAAAAAAAAAAGTTTTAACGCGAACTATTTCTAAGCAAATTCAAAGGCCAGTTTTGAACACACATAAATATTTGCTGACAAATAATCTTCGTAAGGGGTCGTGCAATGAACCTGATGATAAATTCTGGATATTCACAGAAATACAGTAAGAAATATTGTGACGAAAGGAATACCAAAGACGCCAATCAAATGTGAAAATAAAAGGAAACGTTTCTCTAAAGTAGATAATTTCACATGCGATTTAATTCGTCGAGAAATTTATAGATTCTATGCAAAAGGGAGAGCGCCCGCCTTAGACGAATTGGTTGCACATTTGCAAGAAATTTGTGATTTTCCTTATGGACACTGCACTTTGCGCGGCCTCTTAAGGGAGCTGGTTTCAAACACCGCACTTTGAATAAGATAAGGGTTATTATGGAATCCAGTAGCATTGCAGCTTGGCGATATATATATATATATATATATATATATATATGTCAAAACTAAGGAAGTTTTGCAGTAATGGTCATAAGATAATTTATTTAGACGAAACCTCGTACGATGCCCATGACGTATCGAGAAAGCTGGCAACCTTGCAGAAAGCTCTGGGGGGTGGAGGGTTGGGGGTTGTAAAACGATTATGAGGGTTCATCAAAGGCAGCGGCTGCAGTGCACACGAGTTAACTAAACGGACTCTACATGTGTTGCGTTCAGTCCAAGCTATAAGGACTAGCGTTCTTTCATCGTGCATCTAAAAATGCAATTTTATTGATGACTTACCGTTTCTGTGTGAATTTCATTAGAATATTCTTATTCATCCTCTATCATGCCTACCGAAATATTCGCGTTTAAACAAAAACTTTTATGTACGTTAGATGCGTAGAAGGCAATCGTGTAGACAGATGTGCACACAATTTCAATAGATATGTCCTGATATTCTAGTTTCAAATACAGCAAATGTTAGCTGCCTCGTTAATGCTCTTAGGACACTGGCATCGCTAAACTTTACCTTAGAAGAAAAAAGAATCCTATAGAGGAAAAAGTTGATGACAGTGATGCATGTATTGGACCACTGTCCAAAGAAGTTTCTTAAGACATGCTACACATCCAGCAGATGATTCAGGAACCTCTGTTCAAGGAACTGCTAAACTTTTAAAATTGAAACTCTACAAAGTTACTACTGTTCATGAATTACAATCTGGTGTCGCGAAGAATACCAAGAAGTTGAAATGCAGATGGACACAGCTCATAACAAAGCTATACTCATTATAGCATGATACTAGCACTCGTGAGAAACATGAGAGATTCAGAATGGGAAACCTTCCAGTGTGTAGACGGTGAACGGAGCACCATATACGGTATTCGCGGCCCAGACATATAAAAAACGCACTGTACAATTTCAGATCGGCAATCAACGGTTACGAACAACATAAATTTCGAATGTAGTAATCCTACTGATAGCCGAGGCCAGTGTGGTATGGATTTCTGCAGCTCAAATCCTGCCTGAACCGATTTTTTCAGGGTTTCCTCAGTCTTCATAACAAAATATTGGAGGGATAACTTAAACGTGATATTTTAAAGTTTCCTTCAGAGAATTCCTTTCCTAATTACAATGTTTTCAGGTACCTACCATATGTTTCCGTACTGCAACGTTGTGTAGTGGACTGAAGCGTTGTGCTCCGATTCCCTGCCACGGAATGATCCCGTGTTCAATTCCTTCCGGGGCAGAGCGCATTTTAAGTCCCGGATATAGGACCGGTGCCCACTCAGCACCGTGACGCATTTGAGGAGCTGCAATAGCAAATCCCGATCTATGAAAGCCATCTTTCCTTTGTTGCATGCCGAGATGCTCACCACAGCTCGCTTTGCATTTGTGAGCGGGAGGCCTGCAGTTCGTCTTTTTAACCTGACAATGTACGGGTAAGTTTAGAAATATCTGTAAATTCATACCGAGCTGTTCAAATATATTTTAACCAAATTTGCTAAGTATTTTTAAGCAGATATTTCAATGGTGCGTTCTCTCTTAAGTAATTCACAGATCGAAGCAGTTTGCACATGTATTACGTTTACACAACTTTGGGGTTATTGTGAATTTATTATAAGAAAATTCATAGATGTAAAGCATATTTCACAGCGTTGTCAGGATCTAGGCGGCCTACTTAACCAGAATCGAAGGTATGGGAGGAGAAGTATAGAAAAGGAATTGTTATGTGCAGCTGTAACAAACCTTGAAATATAAGTAATTACATTCCAGGCGTCGAGTACCTTGCAGCAATCCGATTTTGCCGTAACACTCCCATAAATTAAATCTTGCCTTCTGAATTCAAACTACCGTCCGGTTTTAAAAAGACAAAAGCTACGTGCACCTGGTGATTGGAGGTATGTGTGCTTCATTTCTTACTAGGTTATTTTCTCTCCCTTGTTGCTGAGGAAGGAAAACATGATTTATTAATAAGTCAAACACAATAGGATACTCCCACCTGCCCTAAAGCTAATTTATGGAAACATTTACTCTACAAAGTAAAATTAAATAGGCCTAAGGCTAGTATATTTACAGTATATTTCTACTACTCCTCCTTTCACATATTCACAGGCAGTCTTCCAAATTGCTGGAGTAGCCTTTTGTGCTGCGTTGTGGAAGATCTCACTTACATCTCATTCTTTGAATGTCACGTTATATTTCGTCACATCTGCTTTGATTTTTGCCCTTATTAGCTCGATAGAATCCATATCACAATAATACGGAAATAAGCAAACTATGATAAGTTCATTTAATTCAGCTAAGGAGTCTAGTGGATACTGTTTGAACTTATCTTTGTTTCTTTTGTTTATATCGTGCAACATCAGAGTTAATGCCATGCTTCTATTGTGTCCATGTTTCCATACAAAGCATTGTTTGTAAATAAGCAAGCCTTGCACCCCGATTGGAGCACCTGTCAGTGATTGAAGGGGACCAGGCGGTCGCAGATAGCTATGCCATTGTGTTTACGAAATTTGTCAACCCTCCCTTGTCACAGAGAGGGCTAGTGTTAAGCAGAGCATGCGTCTAGCTAAACAAATCGAAACATAAGCTATATTTTTTTATAAACCTGAAGAGACATGATAATGTTTGAATTATATTTAATACTACGCATAACTAGGGAAGGACTACACTTGAATTCAATTCCGAGAACTCCTTAACAGCCAGGTTCGTACTCTGAGGGAGGGACCGCGATCTGATTTTGGATATTCAACGATGTGACATGGGCTGTTAATAGTATTGCGTGTGAGCTACCACCGTGTTGCTAAATTTCAAGGCTGACTCAATGGCACATATTATTCGGAATAATATTGTTTTATGTAAAATATGGAGAAAATTAATAAAAATATGTATTATACGTAATACAGAAGTAAAGCAATCAAATATACAGCACAATTAGTAAACCGCTTGAATATCATGCGCATTAATAAAAGAGGCAAAAACGCATACATGCAACATCAAATATTGTTGAAATTGTTGGATTTTGAGTTACTAATCCACACACGAATTTAAAATACCTTCTGACACCAGATAAGGAATGTATATTTGCATAAAATTCATGTTCCTAGCTGTATTCGCTTAATGAAACCTGCTACGTATGTGGGAGTAATTTAAAAAATGCACTCGCAAGGAATGTTATAAAGTCATTCTTCCTACTGAGCTACTCCTTTGTTTCTTATTCTCTACCACTAGTTTTTCTGATATCAGAAAGGGTAAAGCAAAGGAAAATAATACAGAAACTCCTTCAGTGTCAGTCTCACGTGCTGTCCTGTGTGGCTGAACAAGGCCTGGGAGACCATCTAAAAGAAATTTTGGTGAAGCTGCTAAGGAAATGTTTTAACTGTCATCAAAACGTGCAAAGGTAAAACATGGTTCACTATGGGACAACCCTGAAGCTTTCCCTGTGAAGTTGGTTTGGTTCTTTAGTAATGCTAACTTTACAGTTTTGTAACAGAAAATGAGCAGAGACTTAAGCTAAAAATCACCAAACATCCCATCCTCTTATTTAACAAAACAACGTGGAAATTACCTAAACCATATAACACACTGTATTTATGGACACATAAACAAACTTGAAAGCTTGAAACTCGCAAGTTTTTAAGTTTGCGTTTGATTCAGTGAGTATTTACGGGTTCAAATGATTCAATGTGAACGGCGCCATGCAATGCTAATCATCTGGGTTTAAGTTAATATTATTCTTACGATTAATTTTCATTGTAAAGGGCACCTTTACATCTTGTGTAAAACGTCATGAAACTTCGGACAAGAGAGTAGAAATGAGGAGATGGAAGTGTTGGGCGAACAAGAGATCCCGCAGCCATATGCACATCGCATTGTATTATCACACACAATAGCTGGAATATTGAACATCACTTATCTCATGCAAATGGCCTGGTCGGTACTAGTACTCATCTTTACTGCAGGAGTTGAGGAGTGTCACGACGTCTTACACAAGCTGTACCTCGATCATTACTTCATTCTCTTCGGCAGCTATAGCGCCATGCCAGGCCTCAGTGATGCTGCGTGTGTGTGCAACTTTTCCTTTAGGGTAGTGATGTTCTCTTTGACCTAAATCAAACAAAATTATGAGTGCGTAGTTAAAACATCAGCAATTTTATATATCCCCGTTTGGTTTGGAAACTTGGTTCAAACTTCATTAGCTAGACTTTTAATATCATATTTGTTTAGTTTTAAATCCTTTCCTGATAATTATGATTCCATATTCGGTTTTGCAAAACCTCCTTTATTATAGTATTTTCAATGTTGCTCCTAAAACAAATGAAAACGAAATTACTTGCTATAATCGTTAGGAAGTAATTAAGTTTAATGGGCAGTACACATTTTTTATTAGGTGGCTACCATGTATTCTATATTATTTTGTACATCATTCTGTGGTTCTCAAATTGAAGATCAGCTGACTCGAAAGCACTTTTAGGCTGTTGGTAGTTCACAAGATTCATCTTTCTCACCTCTTTTGCCTACAAAACCTTTATTAAATTCTGTTTTTATGGGTATATCGCTTTTAGGAACTTTCGGAACCAATTTCCTGTTTGTGTTTCTCACAAGTTTCCAGTAATCACCTCGCTTCTATAGAGCTCCCACTTCAATATCCTATAGTATCGTGGTGCCAAAATCTCTGACAGAATTATTACTTATATTAGCTTCGTAAAAATCTATTATAGCACTAGTATCAAGAACATTTTTCCATCAAAGAAATCTGAATTAATTATGTATGCAAACATACCTTCAGAATGATACGAAGTGTAGCCTGGTAGTGTATTTCAACAAAATATTAAACATAATTAAATATTGAATGGAGAGCTTACTATACACTGAGATGTAAAAAGAATCAAAACACGAACATTCAGGTACAAAATTAAAGTTTTCGTATAATCATATTTTCCATTATAAAGCCAAGAGACAACATCGTTATCTATCTAAGAGAAAATTACGTGAAACGGGTAATATATATTACGGTCTGTCGAGAGATAGCTACTTGTCCGCAGCATGAAAGTCTTGAAGGAATTTTAATTTCCATGAGTCATGCATTTGACAAGAATGACTGTTGTGCTTTAGGTACAGTAATTGTTTCTGTTCGGGCTTTAAACCGATGCTCATTATTCACTTCATTTTACTGCTGAGCTGTGAAATTAATATAACCGTTGGCCTTCCACATTTCATTTCCGTCATAATGTAATGTGCACCAGAAGGTCACACGCTCTGAAATTTAAAATAGGAATGGTACACGACAAACTGCCATTGACCGTAAAAGATAAGTTCAGATAGATCTCTGCTGAGGTGGCTTTTTGGGTTGCCAGATGAAGCAGTTATTTTAGATATTTCATGTGTTGTAAAAAGAATAGTTAAAGGAATTAAAATATGTAATGTTTAATGAAATAGATTTAATGTAAGGTAGGTAATGTGTAACCATAACAACCTCAAAAGAGAGGAAGATGTTAAATGTTTAAAAAGATTTTGTTCTTCCGCTTAAGAACGTCGTAGGAGAAATACATATATTTGTATCTCTCCGAGGCTGTGCAGAATTATTTTTTAGTGTGCACGTAAGATGCACAAATAGTGTGTGTGTGCGTTCGTGTGTGTAAGAAAGTAATAGCTAACCAATACACCAATAATCGTTTATTAAAGAACAACATTCATATTATTTAAATTTGTATCGAAGTTCGAAAATGTTTCGGAGAAATTAAATCTACATGTTTGAATAGGGAAAGAGTTATTTGTCCATTCTTCAGCAATAGTAATATTAACTTCCTCTACTCCGAGACTACGACCCTGGGAAAAAGAACTCATCACTCCAGAAATACTGATGCGCCCACCCACACCAAGAGTTGCAGGGGAAACTTCTATATATCTTCTAGATCATCACCAAAGGTGAAAAATTCATTAGCGTCCTCCATCATTCCAGTTAAAATCCTGATACAAATTGATCGCCACAACGTGGGACTTTTAGAACACCGTCGTCATCTGCCATCATTGCGCATTTTGTACTTAAAATCCTGCTACACAGATCATCTTATCTTACGGGCTATGTCTATGATTTCACTTTGTTTTCTTTTCGGTAGATTCCGAATTTGGTGGCCTGATTTCAGTTGTGTTTGGTATTCGAGAAGCTACACGGCTTATTATTTGAAATATAACTGAATTTATTCAAAAGCGTGTTGCCATAAGTAACTCCATGCCAAAGCACTGTTATGTGTGTTTTAGTGGATCGCTAATCATTAAGTTTACACTAACAGAACTATTCACGTACCCACTCACATAATATTCATAAGCAATTTATTGCCTTCTGAGTGCTTCTCAGTCTACTCAAGCCAACTCTCTGCCCATATCTACTTTTGCCCAATTCCGCGAACTGCTGACCTGCATTAACGTCTGAAAGATGGAAATCAAAGCTGATTCAATTGTCACTGGCATTACACTGAACAGTTTCTCTGCCTGCTAATTTTCGTTTGAAATCTGCTCAATACCTTATTATGTTTTAGACTTGCAGGTTTATAATGCTTAAATATTATTTAAGTTCAAAAAGCATTGTATCTCCGGTTCAGTGTTTTGATGTGGAATTACACTATTCCAATTCTCCGACATTTTCCGCTTTGGTTCCGGATTAACACTAAATTGCAAAAATCGTTTTATTCAGAGAAGAGAAGTACCTATAACACGTCCCAACTCTACCTAAAATTATGCTTATACGTCTATATTTAAGTAAAAATCTAGAAGTACTTTCTGTCATATAAAGGTGCTGCAACTTATGCAAAACAACTACAATCAGTGTTAGTGGAGCCGGACAGGGTTAGCGCGAAGCGGGATTAACTATGAACTTAAAATAAAAACATAAAACTAAAGTAATGACAAACGCCGTGGAGGAGCATATCAGGGCCATATCAGGGCCATATCAGAGCATATCTACCAAGACCAAACAATGTCCTTTATAAATAAATCTACAAAGGAAATAAAAAGGCGCACCAGCTAGGCATAAAAGAAATACTGGAGTCTCAAGTTCGTCCTGGAAAATAGGCTCCAAAAGCAAGGTATAAAGAAATAAGTAATCGAAACCTATGTGCTATCAGTTTATATAGATGCCAAGCTTAGTCCTTAAAAACAGCAGAGTAAAATGCTACAAATTTGTCAGCGCAAAACGGAGAAGAAGGTATTACACGTGACAAAGAAGGACAGGGTGACAAACCAGGAAGTCAGGAGGAAGACAGGCATGACCGACGTGGTTTCGCAGGCGCAACAGATGAAATGAAGATGGAGAGGGCATGTCGCCAGAATGCACCACCTCCGATGGACGCAACGAATGACAATGTGAAATCCCAGAATAGGACGTCGAACGGCAGGGAGACCAAAGATGAGATGGACAGACAGCAGACACACTGTGGTCAACACAACCTAAGAACAGAGCTACATGGTGACACTAGAAGATGTAGGTACCCAGGTGCTGTAAACTAATCGTGTGTGTATCATAGATAAATGTGTACAATAATGATGTATGTGATAAGTGTGTAAAGTAAACAGTGACAGTCATAAGGACACGAAAGTACGCCGTTACTGGAGCGCAGCAACTGCACAAGGCTCTTAGAAGTTGCAACCCTAATGAGTTTCTCAATTGCTACGCCCTGCGCAACACGGGGCCTTTGCCCTCTGGGGATTTACTGGTTTTTCATTTAATTTTCATTTCATTTCAATTAAAAGCTTGCAGAAAAAATATATGCATCAGGACGACACATTCTGCTTGATCAAATATGTGTAATGAAGTGTGTGTAGTATGGTGCTTAACGCCCGCTTTTACTACATACGGCACCGAAGGCAGTGACACTGATGATAAACGAGATGAAGATGAAGTATCGGTGCAATGAGATGGCGGGGGAAATCGGAGATCCCGGAGAAAATCCGGCCCAGTGCCGTGTTGTCCATCACAAATCTCAGTTTTCGGTCACCTGGGATCGAACCCTGGCCACCTTGGTGAGAGCCAAGCTTTTTAACCACTTACCCACGGCGCGACCAGTTTTTTTGTGCAGTCTACGTCCTCCAACCTTAAGTCATATCGGACGATGAATGAAATGGGAAATTATGCTCAAATGAGTCCGGGGTCCATGGAGCTTAAAGTTGCCTAACATTCGTCTTTCAGGATAAGGGAAAACCCCGGAAAAACCTTATCCAGTTAACTCACCCTGACCGAGATCGAACTCGGGACCTCTTGAACGTGAGGCAGACACGCTACCACTACGCTATCGAGGCGGGCAAGCGCGACCAGTAATGCAGTAGTGCACAAATTCAGAATAAACACTATTCCGTGGTGTTTGGTCTGAAAATGTACTCAGAATGGAATCTGGATAATGTAAGGACAATTTATAATTTTAATTTATAATTAAATTTATAATTTATTAATTTATATGTTTTACAAGGACGATTTTTTTCACGTATACAGAAGCTTAAGGGTGTGAATTTAACTATAAAGCATGCTAACCTTCTTTCTTTGTTTTTTATTGTTATTTGCGTTTGTGTACATGCTGGAATTCTAAAAATTGAAAACAAACGGTTATAAACAAACGCTTATGTCTCAGAGCAGTACTCTTTGTATGATTAAATGGTACGAAATTGTTTGGTTGAAAAATTTCATATAGTAGATAACTATTGTTTTATTATAATTATCGTCGCCGCTTCTGATATTGTTTAAATGCTTTACATTTGCATTAATTTCACACAAATTCTACCGGAATACGTAAAGCTGCTCAATTTCTAATTTAATCTCTGTACGCTGAGCACGAGCCAGTCCCTCAAAGTGTCTGGGCCGAGGCAGAGCGCTCTGAAGGCGAACGTTTTCGAGAGGTTCAAAACGAAGGCTCTGTAAATGAGGAATGGCACACAGTGGCCACGGTGTTCCTCCAGCTACTTTTCGGCCACATGACCGTCCGGCCCGGCAGGTAGCAGCCCAGACCAGTGCTCCCCTATCTCTGCGGTGACAACATATAGTTATAATTGTACTAAGTTCCAGCGTTATAGGATTGTATGCTTAACTTGTATCTTCTGTTTAACACTAGCGTAATAGCGAAGTCGCTACTAGTCGGTCACGATACGAGTGCGTTCAGTGGGAAAAAGTTAACAGTTGCAAAACAAATGGACAGGTATAGAAACTGCAGTCGGATAAGCGGGGTCGGAGTTGAATTTGCTATTGAGGCTGAGGCGAATTAATCGAAGTCAAATAATTAAAAAAGAAGATAATAGAAATGCTTTGCTAAACTAATATATCAATCTTGTTATAATAATATGAAATTAGAATGATTAAAATAGCAGTTGACTTAAAAAATAAGAAAGGAAGAATATAATTTAATATAACATACATACTAGCATCCGGGAAAGAAAGAAAATATTCTTGTGAAAATCTGTACACGTCGCAGAGACAGGAAAGACGGACCGTTACCTTCTTTGTGCTAGTAAAAGTTCAATGTCTGAAAACTATTGCATTCTTTCATCTAGGAATGCTTTGGAACAAAGGACTTTCAAAATGCAGTTGAGCATGAACGCTAAAGAGATTTACTTCGCTGATTTGATAACAATGTATACCGTTACAAACAACTCAGGGTAGGTGTCCCTCAGCTCAGGTTGGGCGGAACGTCAGTGAGTCATATGAGGTTTGCAAACCAATGCGAAAATTCGAAATAAAATGAGAAACCAATAATAATGTAACATTTTTGAAGGGTGAGGTAGTTTGGTCATGTGTAAAGTTAGAGAGGGGATCAGAATAAGGTTCGAACTGAATGGTGAAATAAGAAAAACTTTTCTTACAAGTTGATACTACGACAGAAGGAACGCGTTCATGTGCATTAGGAATAGAAGCGAAGATTTCGAAATCTGAAATGTTAGGAATTTTACTAACAGGTGGTCACCGATCCAAGTCGATAAACAAACATAGATTCAAGAATTAAACCAAATAATTCTACAACAAACTAAGTATTAGTAATACGACTGAGTAAACCACAACAACCACCAAAATCCATTTCCTACAACCATTTACCTGAGGATAACAGAACTCGTAGCTCCAATTAAGCTCCAATTAGAACCCAATTAATTTGACGATGGTATGCGGGTATGCCGCAATATGCACTATTTTTTTTCTTTATGCAGCTAACTGTACATTCCTACTATCGCCTTCCCGTCAAAACGATAACAAACAATAACGATATTTCAAAGATATATTTTATTTTCAGAAAAATACTTAAAGGACTGCTCAACTTCACTATGAATTGCAATGTCCAGTACCTATTACTTTTTATTTAACATTTTCAGCACTTATATATTGTTTGTCTTCAAACTTTCAGCACAAATGGAGATGCACGAGCATATATATGAAAATGTGTGTGTGTGTGTGTGCGTGTGCGTGTGCGTGTGATTAGGATTACGATTACTACGGAGGGGATTGAACAGTGCAACCAGTCTTGATCTGTTGTACCTATGCCCCCACGTAGGGCATCGACGGGAGGAGGAATGAGAGAGAGAAGACAAGAGGGCGGCCGTCCCAAGCGGCCACGACTGCAGAGGTTAGGGTCCCTACATTTGTTTAGATGTAGGCCAGAACAACGAACGTTCCCCGTACTGTTTGGAAGTGGTCCTAGCAGCCGGCTTGGAGACCAGCAACCGACCTACCGGTGGAGGAAATGAAATGTGTAGTGTTTAACGCCCGCTTTTACTACATACGGCACCGCAGGCGATGACACTGATGATACATGAGATGAATATGGAGCACCGGTGGAATGAGATGGCGGGGGAAACCGGAGGTCCCGGAGAAAACCCGCCCCAACGCCGTGTTGTCCACCACAAATCTCACTTTGGTGTCGCCTGGGATCGAACCCGGCCCGCCTTGGTGAGAGCCAAGCGGTCTAACCCCGCGTGGCCCCGGAGGAGGAATTGGTTCACTCAGAGCATATCATCCTACCATGCACCGTCGAGACTCCCACCGACACTTCTATCCTGAAAGAGACACCAGATGAGAAATGATGTTAAATGACAATGGAGATGAAATGGAGGGACAGGAAGTTCGGGGGATGTAATTAATCTACCCAGCATTCACCTGGTGACCCGGGAAAATCCCCGAAGAACCCATTGTCAGGTAAGTCGGCCATGGGAATCCAACCCGAGCCTCCCGAATTCCAGCCCCAGATGAAACTATCTGAGTCATCCCACTCTGTTATATTATATATTGGTCCCCACCTACTCTCAATAGGTTAATTTTTCTAACAAATGGTTTTCAACCTCAATATACCGGTAAGTGGTATGTCCGTTAACTTAAAATTAGCCCCATCAACCACAAATTTTATTGAATAGGTTAGGATCATGTTTCTGTTGCTCAAGCATCAATTCATAAAACTGAATATGTTCATTTGTATCATCTTCAAATAACCCTTGGCGTAAACGTGGGATGTGAACTTTAAACTTCTGTTTATGCAACATTTCTTTGCACAGACCTTCGGGATGTATCTAGCTCAGTTGCTAATAGTCTGGTTGGTTTTCGCGGACTTGGAGTCACAGACAATCCAGCAATTCTTTTTCCTCACTTGTGACTGTTCTTGGGCGGCCAGATCTTGGTGCAACCGTAACAGATCCATGTTCTTCAAATCTAATCTCGTATGTCATATATAAACCACTTCAGTAGCACCTCTTTTATAAAATGTTGCACATGGAAATCACTTTTTCTTTCGTTAATATCGCGACCGTTCGGAAAATTACAGCTGTAAACTGTCTCACAAATTCGCTTTCAACAATTCACTAGTTAAATTATCCTATTTGTTTTGAACGTAATTAGTTGTATACCAACTTTCAAAGCGTAATTATCACAATTTGGTAATAACTTAAGGGGTTAAAACTTCCTACTGCAGTTCGTCTTGCTGCTACTTTCGTTTTCTTTCAGCCAGCTGTCCAGTGACTTTTGCGCCCCTCTGTGTATTATATATCAGTTTTAATGACATAGAAATTATTTGTAAATAATAGGCATTTAGCTTCGTAATGTACCATGTTGGTGCATAAATCTGTAGCGGTTTTCTAAACGTTTTAACAAATGACTTCATTAAACACATAAGACATTGTAAAGCAACAATATATTAAACCGTATATTCAACAATATATATTCCCTGACTATTTTTAACAGTCTGCAAACGCTGGGGTAATTTGCACATATGGCCACCTGTTGATCTTTTTGGTTTCGGGTTAGAGCCTGTGGTACCCATAGACCCGCTTTTTGGGCCTTGCCTATGAATGCAAATGTCGCACGTTGGTAGAATGGTCACAGGTCATCACATTTGCCAGTTGTCGAGTACACTGACGCGGATAATCGTGGATTAGTGCGTTTAGACGATCTTCATCAAATCTTGTAGGCCTTCCTGAACGAGGAGAATCACCCAATGTCAGAACGGTCCTTCTTAAAACGACAATCCCATTTTCTTGCCATGCTCTCGCCGATGGCGTCGTCCCTATACATGGCGTAAATGTTTCTGGATGCCTCCGCTACTTTCGCCCCTCCAATGAACTCAAAGACAAGAATGTGTCGGAAATGTTACACTTTATACACTTGACCGTCCAAATTCTAGCGTTCACAGCTACACTCACTATCATCAAATGACGAACTGCGATATGTAAACCGACTGTACAACAGTTGAACATCACATAAAAAGGAACAATCGATAAATAAACCCATTGTAATAGGACTACCAACTCACGAAACAAAAGCGCTACGAACTTATGCACCAGCCTAATACTATAATTACAAAAACAGCGTAGAGGTACAACAATTCTTATGTTGCCTGTAATTAATCAACTTGAGACAGACTTTTATATTCATTCTTCTTGAATACAAAAAATATTACTTTAATACTAAATCCCAATAGTTCTCCTACCGGTATGTTTTCAAGCCTCTTAGGCATACCTAATGCTTCTTTAATACAAATTTCAAAATATTTGAACAAAGCTTATAAGTTTAAAATTTTTACTTGAGTTATTTTCAAATTAAAATGTTTGTACTTAAGAGATCTGATGTTACATTTATCGCTTTCCCTACCGACTGTCGGTAGCTTCCACAGAAGTCTTATTCTTCCACATATGCTGACCGAGGTAACGCTTTGCAGAAATAGTTCAATTAGGTATTTCATTGTAGGTATAACGTGAAATAGGAAACCGAATTGGAACTCAAGTGTTTAAAAGCATATTGCTGCACGCTAGTTATGAAAATCCATAAGGTTTCCATGACTTCTCGAGGATACAACTGAATCGCCACCATGCTTTAAAACGACAAATTCTTGAATCGAAATCAGTAATAACTGATATTTTTTAAATTTATTTAAAGTCGCTTTGACATCAAGGTCATATCGTGACTAAGTTATACAAACTATACAGTATATGTATAATGCATACAATATATGAAATGCAGTAACAATACATAGAGCACTGATGTTACACACAGAGATGCAATATTAAGTTACAATTACAATACAAAATAGTGTCAATGAAACTATATATACATATTATAATATAAAAATTACAATTGTAAGTTATTAAATATTTACATGTTAATAGTGTGAACACTAGATTTTAAAATGCATTCTTGTACTTTTGAGGAAGAGCAGCACTTGCTTGAAATTCGATGGTTTGTTGAATATAGCAGATAAGTCTCCAGCGATCTCATGAATCCGTCGTTGTTTAGCATATTGTTTGCAATCTGTGAAGAGCTGTATAACGGCGAGCTGCTTGTTGCAGACTTCACAGTAAGCTGGATTGGTTTTGGCGAGGATATGTGAGTGGGTTAATCCAGTGTGACCAATTCAAAGACGTGAGGTGATCACTTGATCTTTCCTTTTGAGAGAGTAGACGGGTGAACAACTAGTATCACCATTTCGTACCATGTACAACTTTTCTGGTGGCGTCTGGTTCCAGGTTTGTTTCCATTGCATTCTGTGTTGCCTGCTGAGGTGGTTTATGGCATCTTGGTATGGTATCTGGTATTGTGCTTCCATTTCTATAAGCTGACTAGCTTCTTTGGCGGCTTTGTCTGCATCTTTGTTGCCTTTCATACCACAGTGTGAAGAAACCCACATGAAGATGTCCAGCTTGTTTTATTGAGGGCCAAGATGTACAGACTATGGATATTCTGAAGTAACTGAAGATCTGTTGAGCGATCTCTAATACTCTGAAGGGAGCTTATTGAATTGGTAACTATAGTAAAGTTATCCTTACTAGAATTGGAAATGTAAATTAGAGCTTCTTTGATGGCTTGGAGTTCACAGGAGAAAATGGAATGGTAGTTTGAAGTTTTAGTTGAACCTTTATATCTGACGCAATTACAACGCATCCGCTACCGTTTTCCGCTTTAGAACCATCAGTAATATATACATTTATGATTAGGATGCAGGTTTCGGATTTCCTGAAATGATCTTGTGCATCTGTATGAGATTTCTGGTAAACTGCAAGATCCAAGTTAAGTTGGGATGAAGGTATTCGCCATTGTGGTAGATTATGAATTTTTCTTGGCATTACGTCAGGAACTTCAAAATCGTGTTGTTCAATGTAATGCCTGATTATCCGCTGATGTGACATTACGTTTTGTGAGTGTGCTGGAGAATGCTCATATTTGTCGGAGAAGACGTATTGGTGAATCAGTGATTCAGTTCTTGCTGCAATTTTGAGCGCATATCTTAAGCTGAGTTCCATTCTGCGGATATCTAATGGCAGTTCATTGGTTTCCATTAATAGAGCAGACACTGGGCTGGTTGTGTATGCTCCTAGACATAACCTTAGAGCCGAAGTTTAAATTACATTTAATGTATTTAAAACCGCTAGCTTCGCTGTATTGTACACCTGTGCACCATAATCCAATTTACTTCTCATAATTGCTTTGTAAGTTTGTAAGAGGACACTGAGATCAGAGCCCCAATTTTTGCAGGCTAACTTTTTCGTCACATTTAGTCTCCTTAAACATTCATTTCATTTACATGGTCCTTCCAATTTAGTGCTGAATCAAATGTTAATCCTGCAATTTTGATAGTTTGAACTGATTCGACTATCTTGTTGTCTATAAAAATTGCGGGTTTTCAAACTTCACGTGGTGATTTGGAAAAGCATATGCATTTGGACTTATCATAAGACAAATTAAGACCAGCAAGAGAAGTCTAAGTTTGTAGATGTTCTAAATTCTGTTGAAGTAATGAAGTAGTAGAAGGATTTCTTGCTTTACAAAAAATTGTCCGTTCATCAGCAAAGAATAAACCCTTCACAAGGGGTAGAATGTTGTTCACAATGCTATTGATGGCTATGAGAAATATTTTTTGTTGTAATTTACGTCCTCCACCGTTAAGTCATATCGGACGATGAATGGAATGGATGAAATGATGCTCGAATGAGCCCGGGGTGCATGGAGCTTAGAGTTACCCGACATTCGTCTTTTAGGATAAGGAAACCCGAAAAAAACAATATCTAGGTAACTCGCCCTGATTGAGATTCGAACTCGAAACCTCTTGAACGTGAGGCAGACATGGTACTACCACGCTTCCGAGGCGGGCAGATCCTTGTGGAACACCTCTTCCAATGGTTTCTTCTTGGGGTATGACTCCTCTATATCGCACTCGTATTTTCCATTCCTGAAGAAAGTTTTTAATAAAGTGATACAAATTGCCACTGATACCGATATTTTGTACAGCTCTGAGTATGAAGCAGCGTGAAATGGTATCATGCGCTTTTTCTATGTCTAGTCTTTATGCCATCAGGTCTTGTTTCTGAATAAAAGCTATTTTTATCTCCGAGTCAAGCATTACAAGCTGATCAGTAGCGAAAGCGACGACAACCGTTTTGAAATTCGGTTAGTAACTATCTTTTCTAGTGTTTTGCACATGGTGCAGGTAAGAGCTATAGGCCTCAAACTGTTAGCTGAAGTACAATCTTTGTTTGGTTTACGGATGGGTATTATAACTGACTTACGCCATTGGTCAGGGAAGGTCCTGGAAGTCCATAAGTAGTTAAAAATTTCGAGAAGGTACAGTAATGCATCTTGTGGTAGTGAATTTATAAGCATAAAAGGTATATTATCTGGTCCCGGGCTGGAGCATGTACTCTTTTCGAGAGTTTCCAAGAGTTCAGTAAAAGTAATGTCATTGTAGTCTTCCTGAATGTTTTCGTAAGGTTCGTAAAAATCGTTTGAATCTTTGATGCTTCTTCTTTTGCTGTCGCTGAAAACGTCTGTACTAATATTTTTGCTATGGTTTGGGGGTTGGAAGTGGTAGTGTTTGAAGTTTTATCATGAAGAGTTATATCAGGTATTTTTCCATTATATCCCCTAATTTTACGAGTGAGTGGAATTTCTTTGTGCTAAATGTTGTTTATAATATAGGTGGTTACGCTTCAACTAGCATGTTGGTAGTTCTTGCTGTTTTTGAGAAAAGAAGTGTAACCTCGCAAAGGTGCGACATATTCACCTTTGAAGTTTGTTTCCTGTATGCACAGGATGTCTGGGTAATATTAGTATCAAATTAGTTTAAAATATTCAAACTGGGTTCTGTATCCATTTATATTCCACTGCAGAATGGAATTAGCCAGGTTTGTTGTTTGTGTTTATGTTACGGGTGCAGAGCATTGTTTACTACACAGTCAGGAGTACTATTTTTCTTACTTGCCATAGCAGCAACAAGTTTTGCTTCTAACCTAGAACTTCTACTTTTAATGGTACGGTTTTCATAAAAAGTATATAGCTTCCTCATGGTAAGAACTGGACTTTCAAGGTCATTTGTGTAGTCGTGAACAATGGGTAATACATCAGACTTTCTACCGTGTTTTGAAATAGGCTTACTAGTTGTGTGAAACTCAAAGCAAAATCCCTAGGGTTTTCTTCCATCAGATATCTCACAGGTAACATTAGTTTGCTAATAGAGATATTTCCGTCACTAAATTTGGGTTTCTTGGGTTTCTCGTTTACGACTGAAAGGCGGTTGCTCCCATGTGTTACAGTCATTCTCATATTGTGGGTCTGGTTGTTCAGACGAGAAATCGGAGAGAGAATCTCTTTCGTCATTGTGTTAATTATTTGTACCGCTACTTGTGACTGAGAGGGGTCGTTTAGCCCTAACTGGAGATTGCTTTGCTACTGCAATAGATGTAGTGGGTGTATTCGTAGGGGCCCTTATGTCTTCCTCACTGTTCCCCTGAAGTATGTGTTCTTTGATGTTAGTAGTGTGTTTACATAACTCAGGGAAATTCCCTACAGAAATATCTGGAGGGTTGCTTAGGTCAGCTGTGCTTGTTCGTGTTTTGAACTCTTTAGCTAAGTGACCTTCCATTTTACATATGAAGCACTTTGAGCAGTTAGCTGATATATAAACCCAGTAATTCGTGCCTTCATATAGGATCTGCATATTCTCTGGGAGCTTATCTAGATCATTTGGTGACACAAATAGTTGTCGTCTGAAGCTCAGCAAATGTGAAAACCCTGGATGAGAAATCTCAGCACGTATGTGTGTTATGGATGACATGACTTTAACACCCATCTGTGATACTGCATCTACAAGTATTTGGTTAGGTATAACCAGACAAACATTGGAAGGAATTACGCGCTTATTTTCAATAATAAGATCAAGATTGAAATCTTTAATTTTGATTTTTCTATGGTTGCTAGTTAGCTCCTCAGCTGCCTTTCTGATATTTAGTGATATGCAGATTCTGTTATTGGAAATGCGTGATGCAAATTGGAGGTTAGCTGGTAAAGTAAGTTTGCCAACAGCAAGGATGTAGTCTTTGGGGGTTAACTCTTCATGCGCATCTATTACAATGGCCTGTTCTTTACTTGGAGCGGATTGAGCAACAGTAGCATAACTTGGTTGCACAATGTTATTAACGTTAGTCTTTGGTTTAGGAGCACTCCTGTAGTCAACAGCCTCCATCTTGTTATTATCGGTGTGCCGTACAGCGGAGTTAAGAAACCTTTACCAGAGTTCCTGTAGCTCCTTTTTGCTTGATAATAATCACTCCGATGTAGAAAAACGTATATTTTTGTTTGGTGTGCAAAACTTGTGATTCTTCTAGAATTAGGAGAAACAAATAATACTTACGGAGCTACAACACGCAGTCAACACAGCTTGTAATGGCCTACCTCATGAATCAATAACTGATATTTTGACTGGTGTTGATGATGATGATGATATGTGTATAAGGGCGCTCAACAGCAGCGGTTATCAGCGCCTTTTAAAAAAAAATCATGGCAAAAGCCAGATATAACTATATACATGTGTAAATAAACTTACAAAAAATGCATGTCCATAACAAGAAACAAACAAAAAAACAAACAAAAAATTACAAGAAATATAAATCAAAACTGCAAAAAATTGCCTTCGCTAAATTCTAAAATCAAATCTAGAAAAGAACTTAAAAACCTTCTTCGCTACTTTGTTATCATTCGCTAGCATTTTTGCAAAGCTGGCCGGCAGCTGCAGAGACGTTCTGAGATGTGCTAGGCAAAAACACTCTAGCAGCACGTGTCGGACAGATAACGCTTCGTTGCAAAACGGACAGACTGGAGCAGGCACATTTCTAAACAGAAAACTATGAGTAAAAAAGCAGTGTTCAATGCGTAACCGAGACTAACTCACCTCCTCACGACGAGATGAACGACAAGAGGTAACCCAGAGAATCGGAAGTTCTTTCACAGATCTAAGTTTATTGCTGCGGAGAGCTGACCATTCTTCCTGCCAGCAAGTTTGCACAGATCTCCGCAATACACCTCTAAAATCTTCCGATGTAAAAGATGGTGCTCTAACCCTGGGCTTCATGGTAGCCGTCTTAGCTGTTGAATTCGTATTTTTCATTCCCACGCAAGCCTACGTGACCAGGGATCCATGCACACGCCACGCTAACGCCGGACGCGTGTAAAACGTGGAGGGCATCCTGGATACGCTGCACACTAGGGTGTAGTATTACAGCTGCTGTAGGCTTTGAAGTGCACAGAGGGAATCCCTCAGGTTTAAGCAGTCCCCCAACTTTCGTCGACGTACATGTAAAATGGCCCTGTATATTGCATAAAGCTCTACAGTGTAAATGGAAGTGCTAGTATGGAATCCAAACACATATGGTTTGGTTCCACACATACATAAGCACAACCAACACCACGAGAGGAGCTCTGTATCCTATGCAATTCCACAAGCACCGGAAAGCTCGCCAGCATATTAGCTTCAAAATTTTTGTAGCTTGCCTCGGTGACACTGCTTCGACCAAAAGCGTTCCATTGCGAAATCGAGTACATGACTTAACTGGACCCGCAATATTATCTAGACCCTTTTGAATAATAAACGGATTCACGGTGGTAAATTTCCGACCTTCCTCAGTTCGAGCGAGGACCACAAGACTCAGCTATTTCTTTTCCACTTTTGTTAAAAGTTTTATTAATATTTTGGTTTACCATAATAAATGGAATAAGTTTCATCCCCCAGTGCTCTCCATCCACCAAGGAGCCCAACAAGGGGTCATCCCACTGGGATGAAAGGGCTACACAGGGGATATAGTGGGCTCACCGTCCCACCAACCCTGAAGTTCGGTACAGTACCTAGTCCTGGCCGATTGATTAGGGGCGGGTTAGTTCCTAACCTCCCGTTTAGGCGAACCAGAAACCAAAGTAGTGTATTGGAAATGCGCACCCTCCCCGAATTCAGAAGGAGCCTGGAACGAGCTCAGATGCGCATCCCTCATCCACCAGGACAAACCTTTCCACCAACACGGGTCTCCACGCACGGCCTACAAGTGTGTGGATGTTTTGTCTGATCCCTCACCACTAAGAGGAACCCACATCGAGGGTGTCAGGGTAGCTCGGGACCCCGGGATCGCCAATCCCCGTACCTATCGCAGTAGGCCTCTGGGGGAATTGTGACTGGTGCTACAAAAAGTTATTTCAAATAATGTCTTTTAAAGATTCCTACATTTTCTGTGTAGAAGGTAAGTTTATGCCCATCTCTTATTGTATACCAGGAGATCGCGAGTTCGCATCTCTGTCAGGGAGAGAGTTTGGATAAGGTTAAAAAAGAAAGACTGAGAGATGGTGAGGGGAGAGAGAGAAAATTATTTTCGAATGAACTTATTGTCATAGAATATTTCAATATCTAAGGTTTATTTGGCACGTTAATGTGTTAAAACAACTAGTATTTCTTGAGACAACGACAATTTTGGGAAAGTGGAATATGGGATATAAAGGATTTTGTACAGAAACTTGATGTAATATCTTTAAAACATACTTAGATTAAACATTATGTTTGGTATTATTCAGACGTTCTCTCTCTCTCTCTCACACACACACACACACACACATACACAGAGTTATGCAACTCGACCTTTCTGTAAAAGTCCTTTTGGTTAATGGGTACTGTTTATGGTGATATCAAAATTTTGGGTGAAATGCAATAATTTTCAGCATATTAGAAACAGTGGTATAAAATACTAAAAATACCTAGAATTTAGTACAATTTGGAAGTTACTTATGGAAAAAAATATTCCAATTGTGAATTTCTGTGTTCACAACTGAAATCTTTTGGAAAATAAGTTTCAGTCCACATCAAACGGACAAAATACAAAGTTGGTACTCGTAACAAGTTTCAAGAATACGTAGGAAAATAGTCCGCGAAGGTTACAAGAATGTTTTAAACTTAGGTAATATTATTAGTTACAATTAAAAAGTAGAATGTGCAAATTCCTCAGAACACGTAGACGTGCTTCCCTCATTCCTGTAGAAACATGGAGCGTATATCGACTAGAAAATAGATGCACGTAACTCAGCTTCCTTCTTAACCCGTTCTCATTTAATTAATTTTCGCTCAGGTTTCGGTGAAGTATGAAGCACCGTTTTAACAACAAAAATGCTCAGTATAAAAAAGGGGAAGAACAAGCTCTCTAAAGAGTGCACGAATCCGGCTGAATGTTACGGTTTCGAAAAGGCATGTAGCCGCCTTTTATCTGCTCACGTGCTTCGGATTCTTCCTCATCAGAGAGAATTAATTTCTTCTAGCCATCAGCCTTCAACTAAGATCAAAACCGACGCCGAAAAAAATGAAAACTGCTCCCTCCATTAGAATTATGCACACGGTTTTAAGTGGACCTTAATTGCTATGTACTGAATTGTTAGTTACAGATAGCCACATCTCTGAAGCATGAAATAATTTTATAAATACTTATAGTTCAAAGAAATGACCGGAACTGTCAACGCAGGAAATGCGGAATAAAGAAAAAAAATTAAAACAGAAAACTATAGGGAAAGTAGATGAAAACATTAAGTAGAAAAATGCGTACAGTCGTGGAACAAGGAGAGGGAAAGCTTAACTGAACAAGCACATTATGTTCCAATTTATAAATATCTCGTATTTAAATTCGGAGATTACTCTGGTCAGCTTGTTTGTCATCTTTTCTTATTTATTTAATTTTTCTTGTTATTTTTATCTCTTATGTGCATCTGGAAAGCGTTTTGCTTTGAAGGCTTTCTCATTCGGCTTCAACGCTAGTCTCCAGTGAGCGATATTATATTCCGATGAGGAAAAGAGGGTTCAGAAATTCCATCTTAAAGCTGATTAGATTCGTGTGAATAGCCAGACGATTAGGGTTAAATTTTACAATTTTGCAGGATTAAAATCCGCAAGTTACAGAATTTCTCTTAAGCGTTTCTTTTGCGGTAGGCCTGGAACTGATATCATCGAATAAGGATGTAGCACTGCAAACGCTGCTGAATTGTGTGACATCTCAAGAACCTGAAAAACCGATACGAAAGTTTTTATTATTTTGATACACGAGGGCGGTCCAGAAAGTAATCGCCGTTTGTTGCGTAGCACGGGAAGTGGAGGTGACGTCGTCATCTACACATCAGCGTGCGCATTTAACAGTGTGCTTCTAGCTGACGAAACAAGAGCATCGTACTGTCGTGCGTTTGCTAGATCATAACCCGCTCACATCGGGATGTGGGTGGGCTATGGCTAGATATAACCTCTAAACGTCAGCACCAAAATAGAAAGTCCCGACAAGTGTGAGATGCGAAGTGTGACAAAGCATCACTCAGCAGCCGAAATTCATCGTGAATTGTGTGGAGTATACGGTGCTAACATTATGAGTGAAGGTGTTGTCCGTCAATGGGTACGATTTTTTAAAAATGGAAGAACAAACATTCAAGAAGAAAACAGGAGTGGTAAGCCTACCCTTATCACTGATGACCAGTTGAACAAAGTGGTTGGAAAAATTCATGAGAATTTCGGTTCACGATAACTGAACTTTCCGATCATTTTCTCGAGTCATTTTCTTGGAGTCATGGCTACGGTTTTTGGAGATTTCAAGGTCATGTTACTCCTCAATTTTATGGAACGTGGCACGACCGTCAATTCTGTATCCTAACGTTGAAAAGACTAAGAAGGGCAATTCAAAGTAAGTGTTGTGGTTTTCTGACATCTGGTGTTGTGTTTCTGTATGACAACGCTCGCCCGCACACAGCTCGAAGAACAAATGAATTTTTGGTCAGTTTCAAGTGGGACGCTTTTAACCATCCCCCTACAGCCCGGACTTGGCTACGTTCTCTGGCGGCAGAGTTTTACGCGGAAGATATTTCAAAGACTGTTAAAAGGCATGACAAGTGCTTGATTTGTTCGGAGAATATCTAGAAAAAAATAGAAGAAATTTTGTAGTTTTCAGATATAATAGTAATATTTTTACATCTCAAATGGTATAAAATTTATTTCCGAAACGGAGGCTACTTTCTGGACCAGCCTTGTACATATTTGCCAATTCCAATAACTAAATTTTACATACCATTTAAGTAAGATCAAAATACTACATAGGAGCACAATATAGGACTAGTCTTGTTGCATCACCTGACGGTACTCGACTAGAAAGAGCATGCGCAACTCACTAAGAGATTTACCCTCCACTCGTCTCTGAAGTCATTATTATAAAACTATAAAAATGGATTTTAACACTCAGTGACCATTTCTCATCTCTTTGCTGAGGTCCGAACCGCAATCTCAGTAAATGCTTTCTTATGGCTCCAATTGTTTTGTGTAAGTTTGTTTTCTTTAATTAAAGATTCTACTAAGTTGAAAGCTTTATATCACACAGTATTTATAAAAATTTAAACAAAAAATTTAGGTTCGTCGTAAACATCCATAAAATATTTAAATTACATTTTTTGTGACATACGTTTAACATTTATAATACTTCTACCCACACATTTTTAAACATTTTCATTTCAGTTGTTGAAATAGTGTTAAAATGTATAAAACGATGATATATTTTAAATACATGGATTAAATTCTAATATTTTTTTTAAAAGATATACCTTTTAAAACCCGTATTCATAAATTTAAGATAAGCAACTTCCATAAAGTAAAATGTTCTTCACATGGATAAGTATTTATTACTGAACAGTAGCATCTGATTAACAGAAATTGAAGTTTGCGAAAAGTGTTTAAGGGTTTAACTGCATTCCTATTTTAGCAATGGTAAGAAGCTATAAATCTCGTGATTTTTTAAGTTTTCCAATTATACCCACTTTTTTGTATTTTACGTCCTCCAACGTAAAATCATTTCGGACGGTGAATGAAATGACTGAAATGATGCTGAAATGTGTCCGGGGTCCATAGAGCTTAGACCTACGCGACATTCGTCGTTAAGGATAAGGGAAAACCCCGGAAAAAACCTTATCCAGATAGCTCACCCTGACCGAGATTCGAACTCGGGACCTCTTGAACGTCAGGCAGACATGCTACCATCTACGCTACCGAGGCGGGCTTATACACACTAATGATAATATATAGAAGTTTATGTGCATAATACTTTATGAATATATGATACATCAGTATAAGTGCAATACCATAGTATAAGTAGAAAGTGATTACAATGAATAAATGAATAAATATGTAAGCTTTATATAGAAGTTTATTAAAACAAAATATTTTATTTGAGTAAAACACGCAGAACACACAAGAAAGATGTCCAGAAAATGAAACGTTTCCCAAACTTCAAGCACACACAAACACAAACAGCACTCAAAATAATGCAGTCAGAAGGACCAACAAAGATACTGTCCAGCAACGCAAAGAGGTCCCTGAAAGGAATGTGCTGCCTTGCACAGTGGGTCAAGGACAGAGAATGTGTGTGGCAGAGAACGCATGCTACGCAAGGAGCATAACCGTTAAAAAACATGCGCCCTATTCACTCTGTACACTAAAACCGACAAGATTCATTCACAAAAGTAGAAGCCGACAGAATGTTTTTGAATGGTCTGTAACTGTACTGACATGGGGTGTCATAAACCTGTCCAGGGAGGGTGTGGGGACCTTCGCCACCCCCCACCCTGCGTCTCAGGCCTCGGAGACTTGTTCTCCTGTGTAGGACAGTACTTTCTGCCATTTTCCTTGCCAAATTTGACAGAAGCTTCATTCACTAAAAATTCAGGTTTGAGAATTTTATTCAACTCCCTAAAACCATAGATATTAATTTATTCTGGTAATTTTAATAGTATCCATTAAAATATTATGACAAACGAACAGCGGTGGCTGGTAAATACACTTTAGCTATAACTAAGGCGCTTAAGGTAGCACAATCAGACTTAGAACACTGTTGTACACACTCCGAACGCGCGCCTCGGCAGCGTGGATGGCAGCGTGTCTGCCTCACATTCAAGAGGTCCCGAGTTCGAATCTCGGTCAGAGTGAGTTGTCTGGATATGTTTTTTTCGGGGGTTTCCCTTATCTGAAAGACAAATGTCGGGTAACTCTAAACTCCATGAACCCCGGATTCATTTAAGCATCATTTAACCCGTTTAATTCATCGTCCGATATTACTCAACGTTGCAGGACGTAAATAAAATAAAATAAACACGCGGAACAAAACACAACTGATAAACCGAATGGAAAACACAGCTACACTGCTGAATCATAACTCGCGTCTGCTGAACATAACTGGCTGCCGGGTGTTGATCGGCTCCTTATATAAGCCCCGATTACAAAGGCAATGTTCTGGAAAGGGAATCTACTCAAAGTTGTCAAGACAAATTCTCTGTAGTAAGAGAAAAAGGCACATAATGAGTATTTTCGGGAGGATCCTCCATTACTCCCCACCCCCGTCAAATAGAGTCGTATGCGTTCGTACACCGGTCAACATATATAAGGAAATATTTGTTAGAACTTCAGCGCATTTATTGTTAGTTGTATCTATTGTGTGCCACAGCAAGGGAAGTCCCATGGGAATGCGGCGAAGGAAGGAAATTACCGGTTGGACAGGGTTCCGATACCCTGGTAGTTATCACATTTGGGTCAGTTCATTTACAGCACATTCAAAAACATCTGGCTAACATCTTATGCCCTCTACTTTTGTGCGGTTTTGCGGTTTTGTGCGTCTCGGTTTTGTACACCGAGTGAATTCTTTTTGTGTAGACCGTGTTGTTTGAATGGTTCTACAGTTTACCACAGCAAAGAAAGTCTCCGGGGAATGAGAGGCAGGGTAGTTGGAGAAAGTTCCTACATCCTGCCTCGATAGGTTTATGACACCCCATGTCATTTCAGTTGCAGACCATTCAAAAACATTCTGACGGCTT
Organism: Mantis religiosa; assembly: GCA_030765055.1. Taxonomy (NCBI): domain Eukaryota; kingdom Metazoa; phylum Arthropoda; class Insecta; order Mantodea; family Mantidae; genus Mantis; species Mantis religiosa. Next base: position 1,486,067 of record JAUKNK010000021.1, on the reverse strand, counting down.
TTACTTTTGTGAATAAATCTTCTCGGTTTTAGTATACAGAGTGAACAGGGCTTATGTTTTTAACGGTTCTGCTCCTTGTGTAGCATGCGTTCTCTGCCATACACATTCGCTGTCCTTGTGCCACTGTGTAAGGCAGCACATTCCTCTCAGGGACTTACTCTGCGTTGGTGAACAGTACTCCTTGTGTAGCATGCGTTCTCTGTCACACAAATTTGCTGTCCTTGTCCCAATGTGTAAGGGTGGCACATTCCTCTCAGGGACTTACTCTACGTTGGTGAACAGTACTCCTTGTGTAGCATGCGTTCTCTATCACACACATTCGCTGTCCTTGTGCCACTGTGTAAGGGTGGCACATTCCTCTCAGGGGCTTACTCTGCGTTGGTGAAAAGTACTCCTTGTGTAGCATGCGTTCTCTGTCACACACATTCGCTGTCCTTGTGCCACTGTGTAAGGGTGGCACATTCCTCTCAGGGGCTTACTCTGCGTTGGTGAAAAGTACTCCTTGTGTAGCATGCGTTCTCTGTCACACACATTCGCTCTCCTTGTCCCACTGTGTAATGGTGGCACATTCCTCTCAGGGACTTACTCTGCGTTGGTGAACAGTACTCCTTTTGTAGCATGCGTTCTCTGTCACACGTTTTCACTGTACTTGTGTCACTGTGTTGAAACAAATAAGGATAGCACGTTTCTCTTAGCGACTTTCTTTCCGTTGGCGAACAGTACTTTATATACCACCGCCCCCCCCCCCCAGCTCTCTACCAGGACAGTAGTGCATACGCCACTTTCGCAGTAAAGCTTACCGAAGACTTAACCAGTGGAAATCACAATGTCCATCCACGTCTACCACCACTCCCGCTTTTTTTCCCTTTTTTTTTTCTTTTTTTTCTGGAGGGCATTCAGGCGTCTCACTACCCCACCTAGGCGTCGCCCAGATCTACCTAATCTCCCATGGTTGTTGGGAACTCAGGAGGTGACAGATATTCGGCCCAACGTATTTATGGTAATGTCAAAAGCATCAAGAGTGCTACTTTGTATGTGCAGGCTCGCACTAAGACAGTTGAAGTGTTTGCATCTCCTACTCCTACACGGACTAAAAATAAATTAAAAATTTGTTAACGACCCTGTGAATTACCAGGATGATATTAGAGCCCCAGGGGTTTCGGAATTTCTACCCTCATTACAAAACCCTCGTCTGAGAATCGTCATTCTGGACTGGATTTGAACCCGCAACGTGATCCGTAAGCTAACTCCTAACCAACTAAACCACCCAAACCAATACACCTATAAGAACGCGTGGCCCCAATATTATCTTGGAAAATTTTCCGGGAATGCCAGGCAGCAAACCAGGATTTTATATTAAGTAATTGTAAAATGTTGAAGGTGGCGCAATTTCCAATGCTAGTCGGAAATTACTTCGTTTTAAATATATGTGAATAAGATAATACGACATGATATGATATGATGATATCTTATATATGTAAATAATAAACCAATACCTTGCTTAGCGTTATTTTTATGTAACATTAAAGTATGATCACTTATCTTATCCATTCTAACAACGTTTGACATGCAGATTTTAGACAGAATTATTTCTCGTTCCCTTTCCAATACTCGTGCAGAAAATGGACTCGACATATGCATTATCTTCTTATACGGGTATAAAACATTCAGTACGAAAATATCAAAATAAAATTAAAACTCACTCCCTCACAATACCGACTATCAACAGTTCCGTACAAGATGATGAAACGTTTCTTTAAAGAACTTCAAAATGCATTTTTCTAGTTTAAGAATGTTCAAAATGGATGGCAACCGTTGCTGGATACTAATGGGTTAAAACACTCGACTTTTTTGTAAATGTTATCGCAGTAGTTCCATGAAAGTTTATGAATTTATATGACGAAACCCTTAGCCTCGAATGAGATTTATTAAGACACTAAAATGTAATGGATTATATAAGTAATTAGTTTCTTAATTGTGTTATTTAAAATCAAATAATACATCAATATGTCACATCAGGCCATACAAAATCAAGAAATAATAATCGACATATTAGGTAATAATAGCCAAGGACATAAACTGTGTGAATGAGAAAATAATGAATCTCAAAATTAAATTAAAATGAGAACAGAATAAAAATAAATTTTAAGAACACGAATTCATTTAGAAATTGATACTATGTGCACTCATAAAACCCGTGAATCACTGGATACTGATAATATAAGTAACGAGGTGACGTTTTATCCGATACATACGCATCGTTGTTTCGCCGATATCTCGCACGCTATTTATTGTTCAATATCAAATACGTGACGCGTGAATGGATAATTCGAGAAACTGATAACATTTGAAACGATTATTCACAGGATCAAAATGCAAGTTCCGACTAGTAGAATAATCATATTCCTATAATAGGTTTTATAATTGCTGTAAGAACAGCTGTTCACAAAAATATAACGTAATATTACCATACACTAATATTTCACAGAATGAAACTTATATATATATATATATATATATATATATATATATATATATATATATATATATATATAGTACATGCCTGAACACTGGAAAATAGCGGCTCTGGTGAACCGGATCAAAGGGAAAAACTGGACACAACTAAATAAACAAGAAAGAAAACGGACAGCGAAATGTAAGAAAGGAAACACGCAGATATAATACATATAATGATGCTCGTTAGAGAGCAAAAATACGAAGACGGCGTTTAATGTAGTCCGGTTACTGTCACTTAACGTTCTTCTGAGCCGAATTTTTAACAAAGGTGCTGCATCAGGAATAGTGCACAATCCTAATCAAAAGGATCCGCTAGCTAACAAGCCTCCAGTTTATCTGACAAGGAATGCAACAGTACAACACAGCACTCCTGTAATAAAGTTGTCATAATCAGGCTCACATTTTAAAGAATTTTCTAACCTAGAATTTTGTATTATTCTCCTTTCTTTTAAGAAAAAAGGACTTTGTTTTTTCACTTGCTTATAGCATTTTTGTTAATTTGATTTTTGGAACAGGGACGAATATTTCGCACAAGTTGGATTTTATACATTGAGTAAAGATTATATAAAGCAGTGCATTAAGCATAGAAAAGACATTCATGTATGTGTTTTGTTTTGTTTTATTTAAAATTCGACCCAAAAGGGATTTCTTATGAACTCATAACAGCAGACAAAAGTTTCTAACAGAAAGCATAAATTAAAATAGAATATCAAGCGAATGCAGCACCTGTTCCTTAAGTTATAAGTTTAATGTAATTTAAATATGAAAACAGATGCACTGAACGAGAATAAAACTATTGCAGCCAGTTACTTTGCGCGAGCACCAATTAAGGTGCAGGAGGAACGTTAATTGAAAATAAATGTTCTCTTCGAAAAAGCAGGCAATAAAATGAACATCAAAAACAGCTTCATTTAAATACACGCAACAAAATATAATTCAGTTTATTCATATAATAATATAAAGTGCACCACTTTTTGCTTGCTAATTGATTACTCAGGTATTAAAACATAGGCTAAAAGAAGTTCAAAAGTCCCCGTGCGTGACACAGGCCAAAATATAATCGGAGATCGTTAAGAATAAACTGTCGTTAAGCAGACTGGATATTGGCTATAAACAGAATTCGTAATTTCTCTAAATGAACTATCACTATGCTCATCTGGCTCAGGTTCAAGAGGTCCCGAGTTCGAATCTCGTTTAGGGTGAGTTACCTGGATAAGGTACTTCCGGAGTTTTCCCTTATCTTAAAAGACGAATGTCGGGTAACTCTAAGCTCCATGGACCCCGGATTCATTTGATCAGCATTTCACACATTTCATTCATCGTCCGATATGACTTAAAGCTGGAGGACGTAAATTGAAAAAACAAAAAAGGCTATGCTCATTCTGTATTTGCTTGAGAATTTGGTAGCATCATCTCTGCTCTATGTGGGGCCTGTGTGCCAAAAATCTGCTGCGGATAAGACCACAACGCCTAAAACTGAAGTCTGAAAGGTGCCGCATGCGACCACTTGCAAGTGCTGCTGGACATCCCTCGTGAGTTCCTTACACATGTCTTGGGTAGACCGCTGCCGCAGGGGTAAACAATCCCTCCTGTAAAATACTGGTTATTCTGTCTACATGTTTCAACGTATTCTGGACTCATTTTCGGGTACTTACAGCTATACTCCGCACCCAATTTTTGGCACACAGGCACCACATATACTACGTCCAACAGGAGAATAAAGTACTGTATCACTCCGCGTCCACATGCGTTCGGAATGACAGTACTGTTGCCGCTTCGTTAAGTATAATACTAATATGTATTAATAACATGAATACGTATTTGCAACACAAAGAACACGTATTTATTCAATCCAACCACTTATTCGTTTCGTTAAGTATAATATTAATATAAATTTTCAACACTAAAGTCACGTTTTTCGAACTAAGTATCACACAGCACACTATTAATATCCATAAAAATTGACCACTACTTGCGTATTTTTCGTACTTTTTAGGACGAGACGACCATTGCCAGCAATTTCGCCTTATCATGACCCTCGTGGAAAATTATATTTTTACTTTGTAGCCATGTTATGATGTCACTTGATGTTTGGTATGCGTTCTAACCTCACACTGTGGTAGTGGGCATTGTCCATCACAATTTGGTTGTAATTTGGGTAGAATCTTTTCAAACCAGGATTTGAAAACGTCGCCATTCATTTCTTCATGATAGTCTCCCGGTATTTTGGAGACGAACACAAGCTCGCCACCCTGGACAAAGCCATCATCACTTCCTATGTACAAAACTATAAGACGCTTAACCCTCCCCGTAGGATTTCTAAGTCCTGTACTTAAACCAGATCGAACTGCATGCTGTTTTTATTTTTATTTTTTTATTTCACTGTGGTGTCAGTCCATACTTTGCTTGTCGTGTGTCCCTCGTTAACCCACATCTCGTCAAAATAATAAACTTTCCGCGTTTTATGGTTTTCCTTTATTTTGAGGAGAAAATCTCTTCGCCGTAAAATAATATCATGCGGATTGCTGACCTCACAAACCCATCCAACACTGATCTGGCACGTGGTCTCTTCTTGTCGGGAGTTGAAACTTCGCCGAATGTGGCTTTTTGCTTGTGTGCACTATAAATGCTGGAAACCGACACACCGGTAAACTCAGATGTTAGCTTTACCACGTCATCGATAGCAAGTTCTGGAAATTGTTCACAGATCTTGTTAAATACATTCAATATTATTATCTTTTCAGCACTTCGTAAAGGCTCTCCGCACGCTAGTTTAACAGTACTCGCCAGTTCCGCCATGATTCACAACTGTTTGGCTTTCTGGATACGCTTCAAAATGTAAGCGCAGCATAATTTAATTACAAACTAACTGAACTATCTGTTAGTATATGTTTTTTATAGTTGAAATATGCTTAGTACGCACTTGCTGTGCGCTTTAACTCAAGACTCCACACCTCAGTAGCGTTTTTTTTTTTTTTTTTTTTTCAAGGGACTATTTACACGGCGGAAACATCATGGAAATTGTGAAGATAGGCGCGCTACGATCAACGGTCGCGTGGTTTTGTTTACATCTACTTTATTCTCCCGCTGTAAGCAGTATAGAACAGAGAAGATGCCATAAAGCTCTCAAGCGAATACAGATGTAAGCATAGTGATAGTTCGCTTGTAACAGGCAGAGATGCTTTTAGCATACCTAAACATAAAAAATACAAGTACATATAATCTAAATAGGATATATGTTTAGATAAAACATACAATATTAATTTTTGCAAAGGTACTATGTAGTTTTTATACTGGAATTCACAAAAAATGTATCATGGGAAAGCCCTTGAAAAATATGCATACTGTTTCAAACGGGATAATTTTTGTCCTTAAACGCTGCTAGGTGAGCAGCCAATCGGAATTTTGCGGTGTTGTCGTATTGAATTTCCCCTAACTGGTGTGTGATGAGCGCCAACCTAATCAATTTCTGTTAAATAATACTATTCGCACTAAGAAAAACTTCAGATTTTGTCATAACTGATACATGTGGAAGGTAGAGAGTAATGTACCTATCATAACCCTGAAAACCCCAGATTTTTAGCTCAAATAGTTTTCCTAATACAAATAAATAAAGCACTATTATATTATAACAATGCATCGTCACGTAATGAATAACATTATTGGTTGACATGTATGCGTGTACGTGTATTTCAAATTACTCACAATTGAAACGTAAACATTGATACGACGTGATAAATGAATTACTTTGAATAAGCCAAGGTGTTTGTTAAATTCGAGCGAGAGGGAACAGTACACTTCCCCCTGGCCTGGCAGAACATGTCTGGTAGCATTGTATCTTTATTTATGAATGGTTCGTAATCTCTGTTTACCTTAAAGAGCTCAAAGTATTATTCAGTTCTTCTTCCGCTTAAGAGCCATGTAAAAGTTTATGAGCTCAAATAGTTTTCGCAATACAAACAAATAAATAGCAATATATGTATTTACCGACGCATTATGAGGTAAAGCACTGTCAATATTGGTTGGTTTGTATTTGTGTACATACACTTGTAGTTACTCAGAACTGAAGTTTGTACTATTCATATGACGTGATAAAAAATTACTTTGAATAAGCCAAGGTGTTAAATTCGAGAAATAGCAAACACTTAATTTAATGTTAGCTTGTGGAATGTTGTATGGTTATATTAATGAATGAATGCTGTATAATCAGGGTTTATTTACTCTGGAGAGTTTAAATCAATATTACTCATTTTACTGTTATATTAATTCAGTATTATTCTTCAGAACTTCTTGAACTATTCAGTTCAACATTATTCTTTAGACAGCAGTACACAAAAGTTAAATAGTGAAATGAATTTAGTGGCGAGTCAAAGAGGCAGGTTTTCCGAAGTAAGGCTCCAAGTATTTTTTCTTCAAAAATTGGGCAATGAGGAATATAGAAATCACCTTGATTTCAAAAATACTCAACGGCTTACTAGTGAAGCGTGTGATGTAGTTAAAGCTAGTGTGCCGAAATGTTTGTGTCGCCCAGAAAGCATGTTCGTCCTTCGAAGAGGGTTAAAAAATAAGTGACATTGACAAGGGCGTTGTACGTAGAACTGTGTTCGAGTTTTATGACCAAGGTGAACTTCCAACTGTACAAAAAATAACTTGCGCTCTTACTGTGTGAGACATGCAGAAAACCTAAAAGAAGATGATTTCAAGAAAGAAATAGCACGTGACGCGATTTTGGAACCTATAATCGTCCATTTGCAAGACCCAGACGATGAAGACAGTGACAATGACGAATTGTCTCTTGACATAAGTGACACTGATAGCGATATGGATGAGACACTGGCAGTTCCATTGGTTTATAAAACAGGTACTTCATAAACCATAAATATAGCATTTACAAATGTACATAATTTGCGAAAATGCTTTTTCCAATTGTGATTTTGGCAACTGCATTATTATAAAAGTTTGGAAAATGCAATTCGGTTACCCTTACGTCTAGCGCCAAGCAGCCCTGCACGCTGTATGAGTGTGCGAGAGATGGTGAAATATAAAAATAGTGGGAGTAGCAAGCTGGCAACGCTAAGTACTCTAACACATCTGATTAGCTGGATTCCAGAAATCTTTCCATTTTAAACACATAATAGGTGAGCAACCAAACGGAGTCCTGCGGTGTTGTCGTATTGCACTGCCCCAAGTGGTGTGGGACAAGTGTCAAACTAATCAACCTCTAATAATCTCTAATCTCTAATCTCGCACTAAGACAAAAATTCAGGTTTTGTAAAAACTCATCCATGAGCAAGGTAGAAAGTAATATATCTAACATAATTGTAAAAACACCATATTTTTTAGCTCAAATAGTTTAACTAATAAAAATAAAGTACTCTTATATTATAACAATACATCCCGACGTAAGCGCTGTAATGTATTCCAGTATTGATTGACATATATGCTCGTATATATATACATTGTAATTACAACTCCAATGTAAACGTTTGACATGACATGATGAAGCTAAAATTGTTGGAATGATGGTGTTTAAAGATTAATTTCTCACCTTTGGTGACGATCTTGAACAAATCTAGAAAAATCTAGAAGTTTCTCTTGCAACTCTGGAAAATTAAGCCAAATAAAGCAAAGAAGATGTGTTACGGCCACATGGCTCTCTGTACTTCTGTACAAACTATTTATAGAAACTTTACATTCACAGAAACGCTCTTCATTCTGAATGACTTTTGCGTAAGTACTAAAAGTAAAAAGTAAAAGGCAATCAAGTAACAGATGATAGGCTCAGCAAATTTTGAAGAAAACTCCTTCTCCTAGATGGCATCAGCAAGGACAAAATGATGAAGTTGCACCTGTACAAAAACAAGAAGACTCAGGCATATTTTCAATGTGGCATTTTGATGTTAATTTACATTCACAGATAAGAAATTAATAAGTGTGGTCGACGGAGAACTAGCAAATGCTCAAGGCAATAATGAACATCGGGGAAAATGCAGAACCAAGGATGACACTGGGAACATTTGGTAAAATCAAAATTGTTAAATAACGTTTTTGAATAAAATTTAATTTGGAAATAAGGGGGGCGGAACTTAATTCAAAATCTGTGTTGCGTCCTTGGAAGATGCTGAACTGAATACCAAATTTATTAACTGCTTTATTTTTTTGAGTCCCACTATTCACACACACACACACACACACACACACACACACACACACACACACACACACACACACACACACACACACACACACACACTTTCTAAACATGCTTTTTTAAGGTTGGGGAATTTCTTAAATATGCACTACCAGTGAAATCTTGGTGTCAAATTATTAAGTAGAATACTTTGAGCTATAATAATGTCAGGGAAAAGTAATTATATTTCTTTCCCATTTTTTATTTTATTATTTATTTATTCAAAAGTAATAGCGTATGTTCAATATGTCGTTTTAAAAATAGTGATAATGCAATTTTTTGAGTGAGATGGAGACATGTTAAAGTAATGTAATATGCTAATTTACTGCAGAAACTAAGTGATAATATATTGCAATTTACTGTATATTTTGTGGTTTAGTAGCCATTTGCTGCTCGTTAATAAAATATTTTAAGCAGCTGTTGTTGAAGGAAAGAACGGTTATGTATTTTAGTCACTAATTATTCAAAATTTCAAAAAATACAGAAGAGGACATGTGCAATATTGTGCTCAGAAAGGATTGCTTTCATATTTTCAACTACAGTTGTTTGGTTTGAATATATTCTCAGATAAATATTGGTGAGTATTATGATTCCATGGTCAAAATGAAAAAGTTCTGCTTTACTTTATTTCTATTCTGCCTGTATGTTATCCCTTAACTGGACTTAGGTGATACATATGTGTGTGTGTCTGTGTGTGTGTGTGTGTGTGTGTGTGTGTGTGTGAATAGAATGAGTAAATGAAGTCTAAAAGACTAAATGAAAATGAAATGAGGCAAAATCAGGCTCTATGTGAAATTGCAGAAGGAATTAAAACTACAATACTTACTGCATGCAGAAAGCTACAAATAACCCATACCTACATATATTATGAATGGAGAAAAAAAGCAATTCCCACTTTTGTATGAAAAATTACAAAGGCTCCCCTTCAATACTTATCAGAATGTACGTTACAAAGCAAAACAATAATCATAAAATAAGGAAATTATATACTATGAGTCAATAATATACCGAATAAATGTAATATACAAACATAAAAATTGAAAAAATACAGACTCCAAGAGGCTACCTCTCTCAGGTTTAAGATTTTTGTTTGCAAATTTCTGATGAAAAATGGAAGCAAAACGTTTCTCAGATAACGTAAAAACGGTACAAAAAGGCTTTGGTTTATTCAACTAATTCGACTATTTCTCTTTCCTCTATTATAATTTGTTGAATTACAAAAAAGTTCATCAAATTATCATCAGAAAAAGGAAAACACATGAAGCTGTTATACTTAATGACATTAGGTATCTCTACATTTTTAAAAGTGCGTCTGTTTCTATCACGAGATAGACTGTCTTTATAAATGCTAAAGCTTCTTTCAACATCTACAGAAACCAGTGTGGCAAGTCATATATTCACTAGGAATGGCGATTTTACAGATGTAGCGAAATTCTCCATGTCCGGATTCTTCTGAAGACTACACTCAAGTTTGTCATTGGCAAAGCCATCTCACTGCTCCCTCACGGAAGTAAAATTATCGCACTGTTTCTCCTTTTCCAAACCTTGTTCTTCTAATAGTGTAATAGCTGCAGTCAAGTACTTGTAACTATGGACACAATATAGTTCCGTCTGTAAATTATGTATTTTCTCCGATAAAAGAAGTTTCTGTGCCTTGGAAATTGCACCTGCGTTGGCTGGATCCAACGAAAGCACATACTCCAATTTTGTCAAAATTCTTACACAACATAGCAGCAAACTTGATCCAAGATCCCCAGCATGTAATGACCGGGAAATTTGGAGGGGGCAGGCTGGTGTTTCTCTTGTTGACCACAACACGATTCGGCACTTTCAGCAAAACCTTCTTCAGGACAGTAATGAACTGATTTGCGATGTTGTATTCGTTCGTTCCTTGTGGATTCACAAATCCTGTGAAGGCCATGAACCAAGCATGTCACATGCTTTATCTTAGGAAATAAAGTCTTCAATTGCTTAACAGCTGAAACCATGTATGGAGCCCGCCTCGGTAGCGTAGATGGTAGCGTGCCTACCTCACGTTCAAGAGGTCTTAAGTTCAAATCTCGGTCAGGGTGAGTTACTTGGATAAGGTTTTTTCCGAGATTTTCCTTTATCTTGAAACACGAATGTCGGATAACTCTAGGCCCCATGGACCCCGGGCTCATTTGAACGGCGGACCTTAAAGAGATTGCGACACATTGTTTTCTTACATTGTTCCTAACTGTGAAGTTTTGTTTCGTAAAATTTGTCCCTCACTGGACCTTGCGAAACGTCAGCTGGGGTTAAAAGGCACATCGAAATATTAAATTTATGTTAACGTCCTTTTCACTGCATACTATAACAAATGCGTTCACAACGGTAACACACGAAATGAAAAGCTACTTGGGAAAGGAAGTTTGGAAAGGAAGCACTGCAGATCTATGTTAGGGTATCTCCCCGGCGTTTGCTGTATATAAGACGAAGGAAAACGTGTAAAAGAACTGTCTCGTAGGATGATTCTGAGTGGATTTGAGCCTCTGACCACCAATTCATAAGTTCGTGCTTTCACGTCCTCAGCCAACGGTGTCAGTGTCAGATGTATAGGATGATAGTAGCAGACATAGGAACCCTTAGGGTCAGAACGAAAGGAAATGAAGTTGAACTGCTAATGAACTTTTTGAAGTGACGTAGCATATTACAATTGACTCCAATCCCTCGTACTCTGTGTTCTAGTCAGCCATTATAAGAGTGGGTTCGGCGGGTTAGTAAGCTAATCTGTTACAGAACAAGTGTGTATGACACTGGAAGTGCAGCCAGGTAAAGAAAACGTCTACATCTACGCATTTACTGGTGAGACTGAGGTCTGCAAATGTAGTATCGTTTTCATTGTGCAATTGTATATTCCTGCTATCACCTTGCCCCTCGGTCCCCACAGATCACTATAGTTGCATGTTTAACTTTGTCACGTTTTCTTCTGGAAATTAATTGTTCTTTCACATTGGCTGTGTATAGGATAAAGTATGGAAAGATAGAGTCAGACTGAAAAATTCAATGCCATAGCCGGGATTTGAACCACGGATCTTCTGGTTGCCTCCAGCCGCTCTAACCATTGACCTACTATAGCCAACGTGCCGAAATGGCATTAAATTCTCCAACTGACTCGTGTGCTTCCCGGTGAACCACTTAGAAATCCTAAGTGGAGTGGAGCGGCTGGACGGCAACTAGAAGATTCGTGGTTCAAATCCCAGCTATGGCATTGAATTTTTCAGTCTGATTCTATCTTTCCATACATTTTCTTCTGTTCTGTTTATAGTTCATGGGGAGAGGTTCCGACCCCTTCAGCTGCTACGGACCCCTGGCACTCTTGGTACATCTGACGTTATTAGGAGTACGTCGGCCAAACATTTCGAGTCCCTCCCGAACGGGAGCCGTTCGGATTGGTGGATTGGTCTCAACGTGCAGTGGTTCCAGACACCCATGGGCATTATTTGGGTGACGCCCCGAGAATCTCCGGTACTAGCTTGACAGTGCAGTTGTAGTTTCTAGATGTGGTGCGTGACCTTGCTCGGATGTGCGCGAGTGACGTCATGGAAGCCAATGGTGGGGGTAAGATCTCTGATTTCACCAGCAGACTGCTGATAAAGCTAGTGGGTTAGATGACAGATGTCTAACTCGACAGCCCTTTTTCTTCCCAATAAACAAGTGGACTCGACCATAAACTGCTGCGCAACATTACGTCATACGCCACGTCTAAAAATACCACTGTAGCTTGGTGTGCTATATCACTGGCGGTCCGATCGAGGTTATATGTAGACTTCCTGCCTGGGTTTACGCGCGTAAGTGGCATATCCACTTCACCCAAAAGGGGGCTGGGCTTTCTAGAAGTTCTTGCTCTAATGCAGAGCCCTGCGGAGCTGCTCTAGTGGCTCCTGTTTTATAGGGGAAGTTTCAATTTCCGCGTACATCTTGCATGAACATGAAAATGTCCTTGTCTACAAGTCGGTGTGAGGGAAGTCCGTTGTACTAACTTTCGGCTGTAAACTATCCTCAGCCCTCAGATACTCTTGTTGCCAAATCATTTGCCTGATTGACAGTGCAATTAGCAGTGGTGGTTTATGGCTGTTAAAGAAGTAAGTTTTCGTTTGTATAGGTGTTTCCCAGAGTTAGACAAATTTAAGATATATTTTTAAAGCTGCATTTGCCATGTTGTTTGTTTGTTCTACTGATTGTGTGAAAAACAAAGAGAACCTTTAAAATCAAATGGTCGGGAAGAAAAAGTTAATCTCCAAAAATATTTTAGCGATAAATGTGGAGCCCCAGGAAACGGAAACTCGCAATATCCGTGACGAGCGTATTCGAAGAATTGTTATATCTTCTGGTGTATCTTCTCGCAATGTTAAAAGGATATTAGAAGAACAAGCAGGTGAACCTTATGGAGACCCTCGGAATTAAATTCCAACAGAGTATCGAAAAATACCGTGATAGATTCATATAGCGCCACGGCGATTACAATATAGACCTATTCGTTATCCAGGATGAATTTTCAACCTAATTTCGAAGATATAAGTAAGCCTGTAAAAGAAACCTGTCCGTTGGAAGCATAAGTATACTAAGAAACATTTTGAGAAAAATTCATTTCAAATTAATGTTAATGTGGATTAATGTTAACCAGAATAGGAGTAAAGTTTGGGTTTTCGGAGAGATAAACCTGATTTCCCACTTCTGATACCTGTAGGAAATATCCAATGCTTTATAAGTTTTCATGCTAGATGCTCAGGAAGTTTCATTACCAGATCTTGCAGCGGTTTAAATAATGTCTACCAAAGACTATCATGAAGAGATGGACAGTAAGACTTGTCAGGACTGACTTATTAACTATTTACAGCCAAGCATTTCCTCTAGCAGGGCCATGTTCTCGATAATGCTACACTTCATTCGGTACAGATAAACAAGACTTATTTCTACTTGGGTAACCCGTAAATCACAAATCCACACCGACATAACAACTTCCCATACTGTACTCACGCGGTACTACATAATCATATGCAAATGAAAGTAAAAAGGAGACTGTCTTAAAGTTCCATTAAATAGCACAGCTAATGTGCATGGCCATGCTGTTGTACGACTGTCAGCATACCATTGTGACCTAAATGCAATAGAGCTTGAATGGGAGAAGATAACAAATAATATTTTGAAACACAACATATTGTCTAAAGGTATCAATGTAAAAAAATGTGATAATGCGTTGGAAAATGTAACAGTGTAAAACTAACAAAAGGCTGGCGAATATATAGAAAAACTAGCAGTTTTACTGGGACAAGGATGATTTGAGGGACGACATTTGTTATGCATTGTTAATTTAGAGAACTCGGATAGTGGCTGCAAGGAGCGTTTCGAAATATTTGATGTTGAAGAGGAAGCAGAAAATCCGCTAGAAATACACCGCTGACATTTCTGGCTGTTAGCAAGGAGTGTCTGTTGTCCGCCACAAAAGAATGGCAGGCAGCTAGAGATGGTTAGAACTTCCTCTTTCTACAAAACGGGTGACCACTTAAAGTCCATGCCCTATAACATTTTTTTTAATTTACGGCCTAGAACGTTAAGTTACAGAGGACGATGAATGAAATGGGTGTAATGATGCTCAAACGAGTCCAGGGTCCATAGAGCTTAGAGTTACTCGGCATTCATCTTTCAGGATAAGGGAAAACCCCAGAAAACCTTATCTAGTTAATTCACCCCGAACGAGACACGAACACGTGACCCCTTGAAGGTGAGGCAGACACGCTACCGTACGCATGACCTTGTCGAACGTTCCAGGTTGTCATTATAGAAACAGTGTCAGAGGTTTCACAGCTACTGCGCTCCATAATCATTGCTCGCGGTAATTCCTGGAGGTTAAGGTTCATCATTCTGTAATTACTGTGATTCAGATGGTGTGAAAGAGGAAAGCAAAACCCATCTTGAACTATAACTTGCACGCAGACTAGGAGTCAATTAGATACAAACCTGAAAGAAGAAAAGTGTGCGCCTTCTTTGTAACTTTTTTTTTTTTTTTTTTTTTTTACAAGCTTCTTTGCTTTTTTAATTTTTGATAGGAAATACAAAAGAATGTTATCTTTTAATCAATGTATCTTCAAAACACTTTCAGAAACTAAGGATTTAAACAGTATAATGCACTAGTGAAACATTTGAAATACTCAAGCGAAATTATTTTCTATATTTCAAATTGAAAGACTTGAAGAATTCAATAGACTCTGAACAACTGTTTTTCTCTTAATTATTTAAATATTTAAAGTTACGTGAACTTCTGTGTCTCTTTATGCAGAACTCATAATAAAAATTTGAGAGTCATGTATAAAATGCAGGTCCAAGGAGCACTTCACATTATCATACCAAAAGACGATTAAGTCTGAATTAAAAAATTAATGCTGTAACAACATAACTTTAAAATTGCGTGTGCACTATACTGTATGTGGTGAGTATACGTAAAAAATTTAAAGTAGTCTGCAATAAACAGGATTTTTGTAGTTGCATAGATGCACTGCCTGAAATGCATAAAAGAATCGCACATTTAAGCAGCGTCAAATTCAGTAGCATTTTGGATTTCGAGGTTAAAGTGATACCAACACATAGTGCTGCTGTTTTAGAATGAAAACAAAGTTTCACAATTGTTACTTTCTCTACCACATACTTACTTAGTTGGTAGAGGGAGTGTATTTAATTTAATTAACCTAATAGAACCATTTCAAGATTTTAGTTTTAAATACATGTTTTGAGGCTCTAAATCCAAGGAACAGCGTTTTAGAGAAATTTTATTTTCTCTCTCCCTCTATGTAAGTGAATACCGTAATTCAAAAACGAATTGATCAATATCAAACTTGGTGCATAAATTTTGTATCTTCAAAAGATTTATAGAAACATTTGCAACGCCCGCCTCGGTAGCGTAGATGGTAGCGTGCCTGCCTCACGTTCAAGAGGCCCCGAGTTTGAATCTCGGTTAGGGTGAGTTACCTAGATAATGTTTTTTCCGGAGTTTTCCCTTATCCTTAAAGACGAATGTCGGGTAGCTCTAAGCTCCATGGGCCCTGGACGCATTTCAGCATCATTTCACCCATTTCATTCACCGTCCGATGTGACTAAAGGTTGGAGGATCCAAAATTAAAAAAAAAAAAAAAAAAAAAAGAATGCAACAAAGCTCTAACCTAAACTATCCTTTACTTGAGTATGTTTTGTTTTTGTTTTCATTTCGTTTAAAATCTTGAAACATGTTGAATAAATGTATGCTTGAGTATATATACGAATAAAACGTATACCTTGAATTTCCTGAGAATAATTTGTAAAATCCGTTTCATGTTGAAGCAATTTCGTATACTTATGTGTAACTGGTAAAACAAAAGGACTAGACATTTCACCACTGTTATGTTTTTTCATTATTGTCGCATTCGGTTGATTCTTGTGATGTCATTCAAAGTGTGTGAAATTCGAAAGCCAGTTTAAGCATTTTCTATCTCTTGGGTTTCCAATACCCCTTCTGCAATGACAATTAAATCAGTAAAGAAACAACTTCTATGAACATTTACCTCATTAACTTCTGCTGCAGCGTGGTAGGCTAGAGTGTTACAGCTTTGATTCCCGGCCATGGAATGTTCCGGATTCGATCCCACCCATACGCATAGGGCTTTTAGGCTAGGGCAATCTTCCAATGTTCACTGCACTGATATCCTAGTGTCAAATAGGGATAGCACAATATTTTTAGGTTGAGATACTGGGGTCATTAGGCAGTCTCCAGTCGCCGCCATATATACTCCAGTTATCGCCAAAAAATTTGGCATATGAAACATTCTTTGGGACTAGTGGACGAGCCTGTACCCGCAAGGGTTGTACAGATTGTCTTGTCTTGACATATTGCGTTAATAGCATTACTTTCACAACAATTATTGGACAATCTCCATTTTATAAACCAAAAGTTTTGGGTATTATCAACAACCATCAAACAGCTTGAAGAATGTACTTTCGAGCTGTCTAACAGCTGTCTAACAATATAGAGAATGCACCATCTACCAAAGGAACAAAAAATGAATTGTCCACTGTCCAACACAAAAATACTGGATTTTCAGTGCTGCGTAATATAAGAAATAAATTAAGTCTCGGATAAACATATGAAAATGATTTGTACTAGGTACTCATATGCACCATTAATGTCATGTGACATGGAACGAACTTTCTCCCAATATTTTTATATTGTTTCAGTCAGAGGCGCAGAAAATTCACATTCGACTATTTATGAATGAACATGGTTGTTCACTGTAATTGCCGCATCGAAAGTAATGGTGATGGCATGTTGTAACGTAGGTTACATTTTGTATCCGTACCGTAGTGTACACACACAGCGCTTGCGTATATGTACGTGATCCGGTGTCTGGTCATTAGAACATACCTGGTCAGTGAGGATACACATTTACTGTTTGCAAATAGCGAAACTAGCAAGTATTCGTTTTGCAGAGGTTTTGATTTAGTAGAGAAGAGAAACGTTTTACACGAGTGACTGTTTATTGTTCCTGATAGTGATGGTGATATGCCTTTAGAAGACTGCAGTAATATATAACTGATATAGCGTGGTGTGTAGCAGTGTCATGGGATCAGCTTTCTGCACACACTGAGTATACATTAACTACTGCTGCAGCAGAACGAAGATCCAGGGTGTGAGGTGGATAGGGAGCATCGCAAACGACTAAGTGACTCGCTCGTTAGTTTGCTATTTGAAAACTTCAGATGCCAAATTGTTTGGCGATACTTATACTATGATCTAAACATAAATGAGACACAGAACTAAAATTGCACAGCAATGGTTTGTAGAAGCTAAAATGTCTAGAGACATTCATATGAAAATAACGTAATAGACTACCGTCGGTCCAAAGCTTCCCTCTACAAACAGCAAAACTAAGGTGTGTGCGATATCTTTCATTCGATTTCTTGACAAGTTTATGTGACCTTCTCAACGAAATGGCCTTTAATTCCGTTCTCTTCTGTTTTTGCAATGACCAATATTTTACTATAATTAAAATTGGCAGAAAAACGTCCTGTGCCTAACTTTAGGTTACTGCCCTAGCGTTTGCTTGTTATGAAGATTAAAGAAAACTAAAAATGAGCGTCCGTCAGAAAGGAAGGGCCTTACTGGATTAGAGATACAAGTACGTCCTTTAAGAAATTGGGCCACCCGTGTCGATAACAACCTGAATTAATGAAGTTCGGGTAAGCGAAGTTCTTGTGTATTGCTTTTAAAACGTCGCATATACATCACCCTAAACATTATATTTGTAGTACATTGTTACATAATTGGGCACCAGTAACTGGCTCAGCTTGTCTCATTTCATCTGATCATCTTGACTTCATTAGAAGATAAAAAATTTTCCTAATGAAATGCGATAAGATAAATAGGTACATTTAAGTAGTATGCACTAACTTTCATATTTTGAAAGGTTTTCCAGCAGCATCCTAACACTTCTGCGCATTTCATAACAGATTCATATGCACACGTGTCGATTCCTTATAGGTCATAGTGATTATGCTCATTATATTCCAGTTTCTCAATATTAGAGGGATTATCCTACCAAATTTTTCTCTTGAAGTGTCTCCATAAATAAGACACACATTGTCAAATCTGGTGAGCACGCTGACCGCAAACTTTGTCACATTCAGCTGAGCAACTCGTGTAAATGAGCAAACGACCCCCCCCCCCCATAGGTTATAAGCGTTACCCCATCTTGCTAAAAGTAGAACTCCTCTTCTTATAGTTGGAGCATAGCCTGCTCACAAGGGATGTGAGCGGACTATGGTTGGAGGAATAAAATTCACCCAAGAATGCTGTTGACTTTGGAGTCGAATGTTGGGTTGACATTGGGTTTGTTGGTTACGTAAGTTTCGCCACTCAAAGTAAATAACAGAGGGTCTTAAAACATGCAATAACCAGCGGAAGAAATGTTCAAATTTATCCTTATATGGTTGCTTCATTGTTGCACAGCTGCCACTAGGTAAGGTTTGAGTTTCAATCCTTGAACACACATCTGCAACAATATCCGAACAAAAGGACTAAGTGTTCCTTTAAGCATTTAGATCCAATCTTGCGCATTTCCTAACCAAATCTAGAATGCTGCATTTGTTGACGCAGGGTGAAGTGGAAATTTATCTCCGAATTCCCATGTTTCCCGATAAAGCTGGTATACCAGGCTCCATATATGTCGCCCTACAGCTTCCTCAGAAGGTTCGATTTACCAACCATCTCAGCAGGTGCGTGTGTGTGCGTGTGGGTGTTCAGATGTTGTTATTGGACCAAGTAGTAGTGTGTGTTAGGGACCCACGGACTGAAATTTTAGGCGAAAATGACATTTTTAGATTTTGAATCATTCCCTTCAGTCAAACATTTTTCTGGATCTGCAATTTTTAACATCCAGCGACACGTTTAAGCTATCACTACCCTCCCTAATTACACTGAAGCTGCCCAATTCCCTGTATTGCACATATATGATGTATTTTCCTCGTTGTTTTTTCTTCAGAGGGCATTCGGCACTGCGACCAGTCTAGCTCTATTGTACCTTATGTCCCCTAGTGGGGCATCTCCGGGAGGAAGGGTGGGGCGAGAGGAGACAGGGGGTGGCCGTGCCAAGGAGCCACTACAACGCAGATGACAGGGTCCTTACATTTTACTTAGATGCAAACCTCCCTCGGCAGGTCAGGACAATGGACATTACCCCGTAGTGGTTCGAAGACGGTCCTAGCAGCCGGTTCGGAGACCGGCAACTGACATACCGGAGGAAGGAGTATTTCACTTAGAGCACATCATCCTACCATGCACCACCGAGACTCCGGCCGATACTTCTACCCTAAAAGAGACCCTCAGATGAGAGATGATATGAAATGATAATGGAGATGAAATGGAGGGACAGGAAATTCGGTGAATGTAATTAACCGATCCAACATTCGCCTAGCGATCTGGTAAAACCCTAGAAAAAACCGATGGTTCAGGTAGGTAGGCCACGGTAATCGAACCTGGGCCTCCCTTGTGTGGGCCGCAGACAAAATCGCATGAGCCATCCCCCTCGGTTTTCCTCGGCTTTACATTACTGCATATAAAATGTGTTCCTTATATTTCAGTTTTACTCTGAGTTGTATGTAAACTTACATAATATCAAGCGTTTCAAAAATGGATTTTAGTGCTTCATTTACAGTGAAAAATGGAATTTCATAACCAACGTCATAAATACTAAAAACTATTTCACTGCAAGATATAATAACATCAACTAAAATCAAACACCTTCAATTATATTCCATCTACTAAAGTACCAGATCATACTCCTCCGAAAACATGTCGGTACTCTAACTTTAAAAAAATGCATTTTTCTCCTAATTCAAAACATTTAATTGTACTATCTAAGAAATTGTTTGAGCTTTGCGCAGTTATTTCTATGTTTATTCATATTAAGTGCGCCAATTTGCCAACTAAATAGCTTAATATTAAAAAATATTAGGAAATTCAGTCCCAGTGCCCTATCTATAGGTAGCTGTAGCTGACACGATATATGCAAATATTGCTATGGTGCTTAAGGGAAGATTAAACTTTCGGATATATCGGTATCCAATTTTCCATCTTAAGACATTCTTCACATGTGAATAATCTAGGGCGTACACATAAAATACGACACCACACTATTCGCGAAAATGTTAACACATGCATACCTCCTCCTTGCTATACATACTTCATATGTGAAGGTCCGAAGTTCCGAGCCCGAGAGGACGGCATACTTGGGAAACGAGTATGCATAATTAAGTATTTAGTCAATGCAAACGAAATAATTTCGGGTTTAAATGAAGTAAAAATTCGTTTCTAATTCTGTGTTAAGCAGATCCGAGTATTATATCTCGAATACGTTCCTCGCAATCTCCATAACGTTTAGTTAGAAATTTCAACATTCGTTTTCCTGGAACAGAGGCCATTTAGTCTTTAACAGTTTTAATTCCAACTGTTCTAAACTAGCTGTTTGGCTTCAGAAGGGAAACTAGATAAGCTTCACTAATGACGGTATAAGGGTCCCAAAAAAAAAAGGTCAACGAGAAGAATTAAGGTAGTGCCGCTACTACCGTCATTTGGGAAGAGATGGTCGTGACTTGTTTCGACTGCATTACATGGAATATGGTCCTCTCCGTGTCGGGCCCTGCCCCTCTATCCACTCTAGTCCCACGAGAACTGAATCAATTGACAGCACGCAGAGAACTTTTTTAATCGCTCCGGTTCTTCACCAATTCTAACGCACTTGCGTGTTGCATCCACATGCTTTATTTCCTTTTTATACTACTTCGTTTTTTAAAATAACACTGCTTTATTTACCCCGTTGTGCTATTACATGGTTCTCCCAAGAGTATCTGACCACGCAACTTCGTTTCCCATGTAAGCAGTGATTTGTCCTCTCTACAGACGTGTGGTTCCAAAGGAAAGAATGACAGGATCCCATTGTCAGAGCGAAAGGTGCAGCAGGACGTTATTTTATTACAATTGCAAATCCAGTGTCAGATTTACTTAATACTTTCATCTTAATCATGTTTTAAGCGTAATTTTAAAACAAAATTAAGATGAACACCGTGTTAATATTGGACGTTTTAAACATTGTTTCTTTCCAATTTGAGCTACACTAAACGTTTGACAGATATCCCTATATGCAACTTATTTTTAATTATATAATGGACATTACTCGCTAGCAAAATAACAGAAATAGCTTTCCTTTAAACATTTAGAAATTTCTTTATAAACGTCAAGGTATACAACTAGCTTCATCCTATAAAGGTACCAATATACACTTAAATATAATTGGTAAAAATTGTGAAAATATACATATATAATTATTTTATTAAAAGCTGCACAATTTACAAATATATGCTTTAATATCTATGGAGTATATCTTGTGGATACTGAATTAAGCTGCATTAGATGCCCACCTGCACTATATTCAAATCCCATTGCTTAATCTTTTATACCAAATATTTTAAAACCAGTTTTGTTCACACTAAATAAAATCCCTATATCATAGCTTTATACCAATTTATGTGGAAGATATAGCTAAATTAATTAACCCCATAAAAGCTATTAAACTGATGTGGAAATTAATTGTTCTTTCACACTAGCCGTGTGTAGGCTAAAGTATGGAAAGATAGAGTCAGACTGAAAAATTCAATGCCATAGCCGGGATTTGAACTACGGATCTGCTCGTTGCCGTCCAGCCGCTCTAACCCTTGAGCTACCTTGGCCAACGTGCCGACATGACATTAAATTCTCCAACTGACTCGTGAAAATATCAGAATTTAATGTCATGTTGGCACGTTGGCTATAGTAGCTCAATGGTTTAGAGCGGCTGGACGGCAACCAGAAGTTCCGTGGTTCAAATCTCGGCTATGGCATTGAATTTTTCAGTCTGACTCTATCTTTCCATGCTTTAGGCTACACATGGCTAGTGTGAAAGAACAATTAGTTTCCATTAATTGTACCTAATAGTGGTCCGAACTATAAAGCCCGGGCCTTAAAGTACTTACAGCATAGTAAGTCGCCATTAAGGTAGTTGTCTCATGTGTTTATGAGAACTCCTAACTGGTTTACCGGGAGAAACACGAGTCAGTTGGAGAATTTAATGTCATGTTCGCACGTTGGCCATAGTAGCTCCAGGGTTAGAGCGGCTGTACGGCGACTAGAAGATCCGTGGTTCAAATCCCGGCTATGGCATTGAATTTTTCACTCTGACTCTATCTTTCCACAATTATTTTTGTGTTTTATAGTATTGTAATCAACATAAAAGTCGAACATGTTTTATTTTTAATCTTGTTTTCCTAATGAAATATTAACAGATGTATTTTAAGGATATTAAAATACATGAATGATATGTTCTAGCTATTGCAATAGTTCCAATGAATACTAACTTCATAACACAGAATGTTGAATACGTTAGCTATACACTTTTTAAGTATATTGTGGTGTTTACATAGCGATAATAATTAATAAAATATTTTTCGGAAATATTAAAGCCCTACTGTATATTATGAATGAGATCTGTATATACAAATCCTATTAAACTACAAAAAATGTACTTCCAAAAACTTTATGCAAGGTAACCGCTGGTCCATTTTCAAAAAATAGCACATGTTTGTAATGCGTAAATTAACCCGCAAAATCCAGTTCCATTAATTATGTTAGAATACAGTACTTCCTCTCTTACTATGTCTGTGGTAAAGAAAGTAAAACTACAACTAATGGAAAGATATGCAGAAGATACTAGTTCAGTGTGGTATAAAGAGAAAACACTCGTTAACTTTTCAAAATGAAAAAAGTTTAATGTATAAGACAGAAACTGTCCTTCTTCATTCTCACATTTTTGCAACACATTAGTTAACTTACAAATGCTTGTTTCAGACAGACAACTACATAAAAGCTAATGGCTACAATCCAAGATCCCACAAACAGGCAATCTTTAATAGTTTAGCACACAGACTGGTCAACATCCCTCTCACAGCAGAAGAATACAAAATAGAATACAACAAAATTATTGAAATAGCACAGAAAAATGACTTTCCCAAATCACTAGTAGACAAAAAAGTGAACTTAGCAAATAAGAAGAAACTACTAAAGGAAACCACAACCCTCTCAGCTACAGAAACTAAAATGATCTTCAAAAAATTCACTTACCATCCATGGGCCTTTGATAAATTCAAAAAAGTCTTCAAAAAACAAAAATTCAACTAGCTCCAGTGAACCATTACACCTTAAAAAACCTAATTTGCTCAAACATCAAAGATGCCATTCCATCTAACAAAAAATCTGGTATATATCAAATTGAATGCTGTGACTGTAGTCAAATTTATATTGGAAAAACCAAAAGAAATTTAGAAACAAGAGCAAAGGAACACTTTAGGAACATAAAATACAAACAGTTAGAAAATCAGCAGTTGCCACGCATTTTTGGGGAAAAAAAACACAACATAAATCCAGAACCAAAATTACTAAAACATACAACAGGAAAAGAAGAACTGTCCACATGGGAACAAATCTTTCTTTAAAAAAATAGGAACAAAGTATTCAATTTCGACATCCCCCAGAAAGATTTGTTCAGCAAGTTCCTCGAACCGCCACCAGAGGAGACCGATGACAAAATATTGCCAGCTACACCAATGAGAACCAGTCGATATCCGGTTGAAGATATAGGGAAGGCCTCAGAAACTAGTTCCGGGAAAATTTAAAAGTGTTGTTTTGTGTCATTAATCGACTCCCAATTAATTTAATTTATACAAAAACACTGTTTTCAACATTTCCATGAAAGGATTTACAAATGCTTGTTTCCTTAATTTTTTGCATTGGTAGTATCAAAGGGCATTCCGTCTTCCCCCGCCCACTTGGAATCAGAGTGTAGAAAAAGGAAATACCTTTTCAAAGAATCAAAGCCCGGCTCTCTGTGCATTCTAGTTGTAGCGGTATTTTTATTCTGCTACACATGCGATAATTGAGGACGACGATCTATAAGCCCTGCGTTGTGAAAATCATGTTGAAACAGGAGTTTTGGGTGCTGGAGGGATGGTGCGATGTTGAAGATGCTATGATGATGCACCACATTGTGGCGACATTTTCTTATTCTCCTACACAATTTGAAGAAGTATTTCTTATTATTACTCGCTGCAACTCACAATATCCATCTTACGCGATTTCTTCAATTTTCAGAAAATAAAGTTTCTCTTTATCTTCTATTTTGGTCCGTTCGCTTCGATATACCCCGCAATCCGAAACAACGTTAGGCAATTGAAAGACGCTTTCTTTCCTAGCTGTTTTACCAAGATTATTGATTTTTCTTTCACTTGTTGCCATCACAACTTAATTTTTACTGGTCGTCACACATTACGTAATCTCATTTTAAAACTACGGATCATAAAGAATTTACATTACTTCATTTACAAGTAGCGTCATCTCATGACCTACTGAATTTTAACAATTTCTTTTCTTGCTTATTATAACATGTGCATATTGATTCTTAAACCATATATTTAAACATATTTAAATATTTTTCAATTCTCGGGGCGTAAGTAAACCAAAACAACCTGCCCCTCTTCAAAATATATGGACAATAATTTTATTTAAATACTTAAAACAATGTGTTTCTATACATTTTGAAGGATGCCACTGCAACAATCTTTCACAAGAATGATCAATAATATAAATATAACATACATAAGCCCGCCTCGGTAGCGTAGATGGTAGCATGTCTGCCTCACGTTCAAGAGGTCCCGATTTCGAATCTCGGTCAGGGTGAGTTACCTAGATAAGGTTTTTTCCGGGGTTTTCTCTTATCCTTCAAGACGAATGTCGGGTAACTCTAAGCTCAATGGACCCTGGACTCATTTGAGCATCATTTCACCCAATTCACTCACCGTCCGATATAACTTAACGTTGGGGCGGACGTAAATGAAAAAAATAACATACATAAAATATAACAATAAATAAACATTGAATAACTTATTTTACTCTACTATAACATTTTTTTAAATATCTTTCTTTGATTTCATGTGGGGGTTGTGCCCCGCTCCAACTGGGAATTAAAGTATTATTATAATTACCATTTTAAGTTATTCACAATAAAAATAATATATTAATATAAAGCTCAAGGGTTAGAGCGGCTGGAGGGCAACCAGAAGATCCGTGGTTCAAATCCCGGCTACGGCATTGAATTTTTCAGTCTGACTCTATCTTTCCATACTTTAGCCTACACACGGCCAGTGTGAAAGAACAATTAATTTCCATATAAAGAATATTTTTACTAACATAACACTTTGTAAAGGAGTATATTTTTGAACATTTTTTGTGTTTCATGTTGGATGATTCGCACACATGATTAATTTTTCAAGTTGTCCTGTATCAATGCTAAGGTTTGTTACAATTTTATGGTTCAGGAGGTTGTCCAGTCATTAACTCAATAGGTGTGAATCTCGTGGTGGTGTTTGGGGTGTTATTTATTATCGTTTCTATAACAGTGTAATGTTTGTACCAGCCCCGGTGTTTAGAATGACACGGTATACGGAAATTAAAACTTAAGTCACACATCACTCTCTCACACGGGTTTCCTTGTGGATAGTATGCCGAGGAGTTATAAATTATAATACTAATTTCCTTCATTGCTGACGTAAACATTTTACTTCGATGAACTTGTTTGTGTGTGTGTGTGTGTGTGTGTGTGTGTGTGTGTGTGTGTGTGTGTGTGTGTGTGTGTGTGTGTGTGTGTGTGTGTGTGTGTGTGTGTGTGTGTGTGTGTGTGTGTGTGTGTGTAATTTTACGTCTTCCAACGTTAAGTCACATCGGACGATGAATGGAATGGGTGAAATGATGATCAAATGATGATCAAAAGGTCCATGGAGCTTAGTTACCCGACATTCGTCTTTCAGGATAAGGGAAAACCCCGGAAAAACCTTATCCAGGTAACTAACCCTGACTGAGATTCGAACTCGGGACCTCTTGAACGTGAGGCAGACATACTACCATCTACGCTACCGAGGCGGGCACTTCGATGAACTGTAGGATTGTCAGACAATATGGCGTTTATTTGTGCATATTTCGATATCCACTCCTCTAAAATCTTATTTATATAAAGTCTTGCCTTTGATATTTTGCACGGGGTAAATCTTCACAAATCTTGTAAAAATATCAACCATTAAAAAATATATATTTACAATTATATTGGCTAGCTGACATTTCCCCATGTGTGCAATAGGCACTAAATCGTTCTTTCTGCCCCTAATAATTGTTTGCGGTTAAAACTCATATTTGACATTTATTGGCTTTGCTTTCTGGCAGAGCATACACGTTGAAATTAATCTTCTAACTTTCTTGTCAATGTGTTTTATGTACAGTTGCTCCTTGATGGCCATTGAAGTCTTTTCGCATCCTGTATGTGCCAGGTTATGATGAAAAGGTATTATCACACTATCTTCCAGGCTACTGGTAACTATAACCTTCCATTTTTTATTACATCAGCATGCAATTTATAAAGTACACCATCTTTCTGAGCTATGGTGCAATTCGCTGCTTTTTCCACCTGAGGAGCCTGTTGCAACAATGCAGACAACTTTACATCATTTCGCTGACTTTCTGAAATGCTTTTAAACTTTTGATTAAGGTACCTATCCCATTTAAAATGTAATTCAAAAAGTCTTAATTCATGGTGAGGTTGTGACAATTTTTCTGGGAATTCACCATCCACTTTTTGTCTTGATAACAGATTTCTAAATATATTATCTGTTCCAGGAATATGTCGGATTTCAATATCGCAGGATGTAATTTTGTGGATATAATGGAATATTTTTGAACTAGTTAATTTACATTTCTTCATGAATGATAAACTTATATGATCACTATATACGATGACGTTGGAATTGTATACATATCGCCGAAACTTTTGTAGTGCAAAGTATATAGCTCCTATCTCCAATTCAGTAATACATGCATTAGATTCAATTTTGTTTAAAGCCCTAGAGGCGGTAGCAATAGCATGACTGTTTCCTTCTAAATCAATCTGTGCTAAAACTGCAACGTATACATGGATACTGGCATCTGAATATATGTAAAATGGTTGATTTTTGATAGGGTTTTCCAAAAGAATAGTATTTTTAAATAGTTTCTTAACGCTTTGGAAGGCTTGCTAGTGAGCTTCTGTCCATTTCCAGATAGTATTCTTTTTCAAAACTTCCCTCAAAGGAACTAGCTCTTTGGCATAGCTGATGACGAACCTCAATTGTTTTACATTCTTTGGCGGAAGGATACCTTCGTTGGGTTTGATTCGACCTGGGTTTGGTGCCATCCCTTTCTCGGATATAATGTACCCTAAAACTTCGATTTCCTTGGCAATAAAACATGATTTTTCTAAATTGATAGTCATTCCACTTTGTGAAAATTTTCTAAATATGCAATCCAGTTGACATATATGTTCATCGAAAACCAGAAAATCATCTATATATATAAAATTCTCAACTGTGTCTCCGAAAATATTGTGTAGGGCTCGAAGTAGTGCACTTCCACTCATCGATAATCCAAAGCCGCAAGTTTTGAATTGGTAATCTCTTCCTCTAGAAGTAAACCCGGTATATTTTCTAGCTGATTTATCCAGGGGAATCTGCCAATAAGCGGAAACCAAATCCAATTTTGAAAAGTATTTTCCTCGTCCTAATTTATATAGTACGTACTTCATCCCCTCCAAGAGGCCTAAAATGATCTGGTTGGGTTAATGAATTGATTTTTCTCGCGTCGATTGTCATACGCAATGAGTAATCCTATTTATGAACCCAACAGGGAGGATGTAAGTAAGGTGAGTTGGAAATTTCTATAATTCCATTTTCTAACATTTTATTTATCACCTCTGATGTACAGGTCAACTTTTATGTGTATAAGAAGCAGTATCATCTACTTTAAATATGTGTGTGTATTTATCAATAGTCCTGGTTTCGAACTAAATGCTTTTCTGTTCTTTAAAATACACGATTTCAACTGTTCTTTTTGCGCTTGGGCTAGATTGTAAGTCTTTTCTAACTTTACTTGTAATGTTCTTTGGAATTCCATGTCTTCCTCCACTTGGCTTACGTTCTTTTTAGCTTGTAGTGTATATAATTGGCAACAATTCCTTCCTAGGTCAGTTACATTATTTCGATCTCTATCAATAACTAAATTCTCCCCACAACTTTTATTTTCGTGGTATTCAATGTCATCATCTTCTTGTAAAATTATATCTTCCACAAAAAATCTTTCATTGTTCATATTATCTCCATCTTCTTCTTTTCCTACATTTTCTTCCAATAATTTTATCACTGTTAAATTATTTTCTGTCTTGAACTTCATTTTATGCATTTTGAAATCCAATACACTTTGCCATTCAAATAATAAATTATTACCGACAGTCACTTCTCTTGCCATGTGTGGTATTGCCAACGCAATGAAATCGAAATTCCATTCACCTATTGGCGTCTTAATTAATACTTGATATTTAATTCTGTCCTTTTTCTTACCAACTGCAGTACTGCAGTAAACGTTACTCACATTTAAATATTCTACTTTGTAGTTAGCTAACAGGTTTTTAAAGAATTCCTTAGTTATGACAGAGGAACTGGCTCCTGTGACAATTAAGGCTCTATTCTCCCTGTCCCATATATGAATATTTATTTATCTAAGGTGGACTAACTAATTTCCTCATATTCTGTGAGAGAGTGAGCTTATTCCCAGTTAAAGGTGTTAGTTTAAATTAGCCCTGTGTCATTCTCACCGAACCACATTCCAGAGCACAAAATGGTTTGGTGTTCAGTTTTCCGCACCACGATGATCAATACTGTCATTATTGGTTAGGTTGGTACTACAGTTTATATTCACTTCATTCTCCGTGTTCTGCTTGCTTTCTGGTCTCTCGTTTTGATTTACTCTCTCTAATCTCGGACCCCTGAGATCCCTCTGAGTTGAATCAAATGTGCTATTACCTCTCCCCCTGCTGTAATTACTCATTCTTTGGTTATTTCCACGGTAGAACCTCATTATTTCGTCCAGTGCTTATTGGTTGACTGGTGTGATAATTTCTTCGGAAAGGACTTGTACTCCCCTCCCTCTCCCTGGGATTACAGATTTATATATTTCTCTAGAATTATAACTTCGCCCTTCAAATCTTTCATAAAAAATTAACATTATTTAATTTATATGTAGCTTCATCTCATGATCTACTGAATTTTAACAATTTCTTTTCTAGCTTATTCTAACATGTCCATATTGATTCTTAAAGCACATATTTAAACATATTTAAATATTTTTCAATTCTTGGGGCCTAAACCAAAATAGCCGTTACATGGTAACATGTCTGAGTATAATTTTCCAAAGTATGATGTTCCTCAAGGCTCTGATTTTGGTCTTGTAATTTTTGTGAAATATATTGACAGCCTCTCCTCCTACATAGTTCATAAGGACGTGGAATCCCCTATGTTTGCTGATGTGGAAATCAAGTTCATGGGACAGTAATTAGTCAATGTGGCTACTGGAAATATTTATAATAAGGTGAAATAAAAAGTAAGCTTGTAGTTTTTTAAATATTAATAGGACTGAAAATATGAGTTTTATATTCAGTTTTTGTCTGATCATTGTAAATACATAAGATCCCTAGGTACATATCTTGAATGTGGAACAGATTTATTAGGTCATGTCAACTATATTTCAAATAAAATCGGCACTGTATCTTCATATTAAGGATTATTAGCTTTTGGTCGCATAATTTCAGGTAGATTATGGTACTATTTTTTGGGAGGACCATACTTTAGCACATTAGACCTTTCTGCTAAAAAAAAAAAGAAAAAGGAAGGGAGGGAGGGCGGGAGGGAGTGAGGGCGGGAGGGAGAGAGGGAGGGAGGAATGGAGGAAGGGAGGACGGGAAGAAGGGGAAAGGGAGGAAGGGAGGGATGGAGGAAATGCGGAAGGGAGGAACAAAAACAGTCTACTAGACCAATTTATGGAGCCTTTCAACAGACACTTTGTAAACCACATTTTATCAACTCCAATATACCTCTGTTGCCATCTATGTTCTTTCTGGCTTGCCTGTTGCATATCTAAAAGGTTTTTACTTAGCTTGCAGTTTGTGACTCAATTTATAAATATTTCAAAGAGTGGTGGTTATATAACTACCATTACTACTACAATATTTGGAAGATTAAGATCAGTATGGAGGGGATTCGGCGCCGAAACCTGTGCTTTATTGTACCCAAGCTCCAAGTGGGGCATCCCCGGGAGGAAGAATGAGGCGAGAGGAGACAGAGGGCGGGAGATCCAAGGAATCGTGACAGCGCTGAGACACTCGACGTGTCTCTGAAAGAGACCACCAGATAAAAGATGGTGGGAAATGATAATGGAGATGAAATGGAGGGACGGGAATTTCGGGGAATGTAATTAACCAATCCAGAATTCACCTAGCTGCCCGGGAAAGCCTCAGAAAAAATCCATGGTCAGGTAGGGAATCAAACCCGGACCTCCCGAATGCGGGTCACAGACGAAACTGCCGAGCCATACCGCTCGGTGAAATATATGCAAACATAGCAAAGCTCAAAAGCGTTTTCATCTTTATATTAATTCATTTAATCATTTTGCTCGAGTTAGAAACTGTCATATAGCTTACTCATTAAAACAATCAAACCAGAGTTGTAAGCTACAGCATTGTACAGCATCGTTGACTTTTAAACTTGTTGCTTATGCATTCTTGTAAATCTAATGCTATGTGAACTAGATTGATCTAATCTTATCTAGCAGGCCCTCTCTGCATTATTTCCGATCTCTGTACTGTAATTTCTCCAAATTCATACTGACTGCTTTCCAAACTTCTACTTTGATGTAACGTAGCATACATCACTGCATTGTTATCATCACACAATAAAATTGGATCTGCAATGTTACTGGTAATGGTGGAGATACTAAGAACATCCATTTGTGTGCATGAGAAGGAAAACAGATAACAAAACAGAAAATTTGTATAAGGTTTCACATCGAAATATTTTCATGAAATGTTTTATATTCTTAAATTACTTTAATGTTTTTATTAAAAGACATATTTAACACACTGACATGAAAATAAAGTGCTTTTTGGAATGTTTAAATTTGTTCTCCATCGTTCAATGTGGAAAAGAAAATAGAGAAGTCCTGATAAAAAAAAAGACGGTTGCAAACTCGGTACCTAGGTCAACATTTAACGAAGGATTTTTGGCTCTACGAAGTGATGCTCTTATTGCTTGAGCTATCACGGAGGAATGTCCATTGAGTATTAACCGTCCATAGTATTCACAGGACTTTTCTCTAACCACCATCCTTTATATTATACAAGCCTATTCCTATATAAACTTATTTTTCTATCTAATCGAGTTAATCGTTACAAAAGTAGTTTCATTACACATTCCCTTGTTACATAAGGGGAAGAGGATTATCTACATAGCGCAGTGGAACACAGGCTCGATTCCCGCTACCGGCGCAGGGATTCTCTCTCGCTAGTAGATCTGGTCTGCGGTTCATCTAGCCTCATTATCTCCCTGAGGTGGCAATTGAGGAGCTACTAGATTGAAAAATAGTTGCTCCTTGTTGTAAAGACCGAAGTGCTGACCACGTCCCATCCTCTGGTACTGCATCCCATTCGTGATGTCCGTATAAAGGACCCTCCCTTATAATTCGCAATTTTTCATAACTGTAAGAAACCCCTTTCGAATGAATAGATTATTCCTAGGAAATTCAAGATATAATTTTATTTGTCCTGAAATATTTTGATATTTTAATCAAAATTTTAAAAAAAATATATTGTTCAATATTTTTTCAATATATTTTAAAAAATAATAAAATAGATAGTTTTAACTTATAATTTGTAGCTTGGAGAGGTAATTTTGCCTGAAAATATTCATGTTGCATCTGTGGAAAAGAACTTCAATACTAACTTTAGTATGTATCAAACTTCTCGTCTTTGTGTTATGCAGTTTATACACATACTCGCACACATATGCATACAAATACAGGAGCTATTTTTCCAAAAGAGTTTTCTTTAATTAAGGGGTTTCAAAACATGTATTTTTGGTGAAATCTTTATGCAATTTTTAGTTGGGATACAGTACTTTCTCTATACTAGCTGTGTAGTGGAGAAAGTAAAACTAAAACGGTTAGGAAGATATGCATAGAAGATGGGAATTCAGCACATAATGGAAAAAAACTCGTTAATTTTTCTAAAAGTTAAAAGGTATATTCATAAATGAACTGACCGCTGTTCGTTTACATTAAAAGCATTTTGCCACATCGCCAAGATCTGATATGAGGAGCACTCGAGATATTTTAAGTCGTTATTTCAACGCAACTGCAGATTACAACACCAATTTGTTACAATAACAGAAAATTTACTGAGATACGAATATATATTTTATTGCATTAATTTTATTTGAAGTATTCATTTGAAACGTCTCATATTTATGGCCAGTACACTTTGTTCTTTTGTTCTTCCTTCATATAGGGGTATGTCTAAAGTGATGCGATTGTGACAGCCATGCCTGACTTATAGATGGTATCGAGTTGAATTACTCGGTCTCTAAATTATAATTCGTGCAGCTACGGAGGAGCTGTACGTCTGTCCTCTAAAAAGGCAAGAAAGAGGAATGTGTAACTTAACCCTCGAGTAGTCGCGTGGGCTACATATGTAGCCCAGCTATTTTGTTTTTGCAAGTGTGCATCTTCTTTTGTTTTTATGGTTCTGGGGTTTTTGGTAGCTTCTAGACGCAACGTGTTCTCAGTGGCCACTTGACTATAATATATTTTAGCGAGACAGTATTTTTGTTATTTGCGATTAAACTCAGTCGTGCACAGCTGGGCTACATATGTAGCCCACGCGACCACTAATGTAACAGTTGTTGAAATTACTACTAAGAGACAGGTTTGTCCTGTGGGAGTTCCTGAGGACGATTTTCCAATTACACAGTGGGTTAATGAGACTAAATGAAAGTAGTGAAAGTGGCACTGAACTTGACAACAATGATGGAGAAGAGGATCATGTTTCCCCAGTTGAGCATTACTCAGACACAGAGGAAGTCAGGGATGAAAATGAATCAAGTGATGAAGCAACGGATAGTGAACCAGGTAATTATCCTTATTATGTGGCTAAAGATAACTTTAAACGGAGAAAGGAACAATCCTCTCAAAATTTTGGACACGTTTGCACAATATAGTTCTACATCTTCCTGGACCGAAAGGCTAAGCTAAATTTGTTGCATTTAAACTTGAAGCTTTAGAACTTTTGTTGGATATTAATGTCATAACATTGATAACCACTTACTCGAACATTTGTATAACTGAAATATGAAGCTGCCAGATGTTGGAACGATTCAACACAATAAAAGAGAGATACCACAACAGCTTGAAGTCCAACGCAAAAAGGGAGGTAAATTCTTAAATGTCTGCATTCCACCTAAATACGAGTGTTGAATCGTATTATCCGAAGAAGAAGAAGAAGAACAAAACAGTTTTAGTCTTTTCATCTATGCACCATGGAACACGTATTGATCCTGATTCAGATGAGCTAAGAAAACCTGAAATGATCACATTTTATAATCGCCCAAAAATTGGAGTTTACATACTAGACCAGCTTTGTGTCAAGTGTGACGTTGCTCGTAACAAGACGTTGGCCGATGGTCATTTTCTTTGTCTTACTGAACATCAGTGCGATCAATGCCATGTGTATTTTGTCAGCGACTCACAAGTATAAGAAAATCAAATGACGTTTGTTTCTTGAGACAGTATCCTGAGAGCTCATAAAGCCTCAAATAGCAAGAGTAGCGGAACTGAACACTATATCAGTCTTACCAAGAAAGCACGCAAAGATTCTTCTCGAAATTGAAGACGTTTTCAGAACACAAATCACAAATTGACAACAAAGTAGGGAGGTGCTACTAACTTATGTGGAAGAAGAAAGGATACATCTACCAGGAACAGTTGCAGCATGTGTCAAAGAAAAATTTGCAATAATCATTCCACGGCGGTGTGTCAAGGGTGTCTACAAGAGGAATTACAAATCAAATAGAATTGTTGTGCTTGTGCCACATTTTGAGATTATTAGATATTCATACGGCGATTGTTGGAGCAGTGCAAACTTTTAATACAATCTGTATCAGATATAGTTGTTTTCACTGTTATTAACTTGTATGTTTTGATTGTAAAATAACTGATGGATCTGCTACCCTTTGTATATCTAAATACATGTGATTTTAAAGCATAGGAATTTCTCTGCCAGAACGAAGTAAATGAAGCTGTACTTTAACTGAACGTCACGCAATGGTGTGATTTCCATCTTCCCTCGTACACTATGTTCGCGCGTGTAGAAAGCACTCGCCAGAATAGGTTTACCTGCCCATCAGTGAAATTTCTCCGCTACTGTTTATATTACTTGTATTGATACAGTGGATTCAGTGTACACAACTTGAAACCAACTGTTTAAAGATTTCGGTGCCGTGTGTGGGGGATATTTAAGAAATAAATTTTATTTATGAAATAAATTCATATACCTTGACGAATTAGCAAACAGTAAACGGAGGGCATTTTCCAATAATTCAGCTTAAAAAATTCGTCATCTTCAATATTTTTTTCAACATTTGCTGGGCTTCTTTATGCATAATATCAAAACTTGTTTATAATGAAAAAGAAATTAAATATGTTCCTATTGTTTTGCATTGCAGGCATGATGAAATGGTAAGTCAGGCCCTCTGAAAAAGTACGAGTGGATTTGCATATTATTTCACTGGCCAAGGGCTCTGCCAGTCGCGC
The DNA here is from genome assembly GCA_030765055.1 of Mantis religiosa. Taxonomy (NCBI): domain Eukaryota; kingdom Metazoa; phylum Arthropoda; class Insecta; order Mantodea; family Mantidae; genus Mantis; species Mantis religiosa. The sequence continues at coordinate 1,451,019 of JAUKNK010000021.1, read as the reverse complement.
TTTCTAACACAAATCCGGTATCATGCCTTGCCTACAATTATCGTATTCTTTTTAAAATTGTGATCCTATACTACCGCAGTATCACTTATCCCGAGTATTTACCTTCGTAAGTATAAAATAAATGGAAAATGGGCTTCTGTATAGTTAATTTGCAGATCTGATATGAAAATAAATAGAAATAGAGAAAATTGTGTCTTACGTCAGGGTTCACTGGCAACTACTTTGAGCGGAAGCAGTAAAACCGCAATCAATATTCGTCTGTTGTTATTTTCTGTGGACACAAACTTAGAATCACAAATTGATACATCCATCTTAAATGTCCTTTAATATGCAGAAATGTTCATGTTTTATTGATCTAGGTTTTGTGCCCATGATCCATTTGTAACCAAGACGAAGCCTGTGAACAAATCATCTCTGTAACGATGCGAAAGGCTGCATGTAAGTAATTATTTTCTGAAACTTCGGAATACGAACAAGGGTAGCTCAGTCACATATGGACCACCAATGTCTGGACCGGTCACGTCTTCTGAATCGTCCCAAGCACTTCTGCACCTGCCAAACTAACACTTACTGCATACGAATACTCGGGAAGGAGTCCTCACAAAAAGTTTACAGATTGCTCTGTTTTTTGTTTTGTTCTGTTTTGTTTTCTTTTAAAGTGTGTTGTATATTAACGTAAGAGATCCGGCTCTCCAACTTGATTCTGTGTTGCTGACTGAAAGCCTGAGTCTCGTTTTTCAATAAATATAAATACTCACCTTGATTTCTCTTTGGTATCCGTTTAAATTCCAGCACTCCAATATATATATTAAAGAAGCAGTTTGTAGGAAAATCATTTTAAACACAGTGAAAGGTCTCGAATAAAAACATAATGGGTTTTTCGTGTAAATATTCACATAATGGATTCTCAAATACATACATCGGTATAATATCCCTTCGACTATATCAAAGAGCCTGCATGCACACAGCACTACTACTGTGGCTTCTAATTCGACGATTTTTAATGAATCTCTGGTGTGGATACATGTACAACACTGTTTCATATAGCTTCCTGCTGTATCTCTTTTACTTCGGGAAACAGTCATCCGTCACCTCCTGCTGTCGTGAAATAAGCTACTGTGGGATACAAACTTAGTTCTGTACTTAACATCAATATTTATTTTAATGCATTTGAAAAAAAAAGATATCGAATTAACATTTCTTAAACGTGTGAATCGCTGTATTTGGATTGCATAAATTCTTATTAGCAGGTATGAAAATCCTTCAGATTGAAATCGCCTCTCAGGATATCGTAAAACAATGCATGGTATCATGATAAGAGTATTTAGATCACTTTGATCTCTTACCTTTGCATTGCATATTACTTGTTTGTCAAAATGTTAAGGTGTACTTTGATCGATCAGGGGAAAGGAGAAGAATGGATAGCGCGAAATAATGACTACAGCGGAGCAAGGTTATAAAAAACAAGGTTTACTTTGTAACGCTAGTTTCAGAATGATTAGTCCCGTGGGTAGCAGAGAGAGTGTGCAACTTGCATGTACTCCATGCAGGCCTTGTCATATGCGACAGCTCTGTATCAATACGTGACATAGACAAACTGTACGGTTTTAGACGGCACGTGAGCTGGACCAAAGCGTGCACACGGTAGCTGCCCTATTGCCAAATGATGCGCCAGAGAGCGGAAGATAGAGGGAAGAGGGAAGTAATATTTGTCATCTGACAAATTGTCAGAACGCAAACTTAGGCAACAAAGGAGCATTATGATAACATTATAAACTGTAACATTCAATACTAAAGTGCTTATTTGCTGAAAATAACGTATCCGGATTTCTGAAAAGCTAGCTTAATTAAAATAGACAAAGGTTCGCCAATTTCTGTGATAGAAGTTATGCTCTGTTTTACAATACGCGACACGGCATGTACACTCCCATTGCTCGCTGTGGCCGTGAGTTACTAGCTTTGTGAAAAATTGATCCGGTCATGCATTTTCCCAGATGACAATTCCTTAAAGAAACTCCACACTTTAAAAATAATATTTTTGACCTGGAAGCGGAGTAATTTCCCTTTAATACCTAAGCCACTAGTACCAGGCTTTGAAAGTGACATTGTTAACAGTTCACAAAACACAATGCGAATTTTGTGCTAATTGCCACAGTTACACAGAGCACCTTACACTCAACCTACACTACGCACTGGTCTTGAACCGAACTTCAAAGAATACGCGGGCGCGCTCCTGGACTGCACGGATTCGTGGTCAGTTAATTTATGAACTAAAAATCTGCAGTTCCTAACGACACTTCGTAATATATTACTCAGTACTGTGTAATGAACAGCAATGACACAACGGCAAAATTGGAAGTTGATACTGAAAGCATAAACACGAGAGTCAAGTGTTTATTCTCGAGGTGATAACTCCGGTACCATTCATCCTAGAAAAATGGCCTTTTTACAGGTTACCTAAAAAATTATTGTAATATATTCCAAGGCATATTACAATGACGAATTTACAATAGTAATTTTAGGTGCATTAAAAAGAGAGATCTGTTGCGCACGCTTGAGCTGTGGATTCCGAACTAGGCAACATTTTACGCCTATGATAGGACGGTCGCTCTCACCTCATATGGCTTCTAATATGGTACGCCTTATAATGGGGACAAGCATTCTGCTTTATTCTGCAGCAAGAGGGAATCGACATGCTGAAGTGCTAAGATAATTACTTTTTCCCCGGAATATGTCATTTCTACAACCAAACTATTAGAAGGCCTTAGAATCCAACTGACCCAATGGTATTTAGGACCAAACTTTCTTTGCTAAATTTCCAAATAAAAGAAACAAAACACATTTAAATAAATATTTGCACTTTTAGGTTTTAGAATCTAGAGGCTTCAAATCATTTTCATTGGTCAAATAAGACATTTCAGGCACCACAAAACCCCGTTTTATATATTTGTATCGCATATAGAAATTAAAACCGCTTTTGTTTGTTCGTATACACGCACAAATTATTTGGCTAAAAACCCAAGCTGTTGTTATTGCACAACAATGCCTCGAGATAAGAAAGATGCACATGTCAACCACATTTACTTTTGTAACTAGGGGAATGTAACCTACGGGCACACAATCAAGTGTGCCTTACACATTTTTAAGTTTGCCTTAGATATTGAAGAACTTTAGAAAAAATTTGATGTCATTTTTTTATTTTTCTCAAATATAACATATTTGAGAAGGAGTTACAGGGGGCCATGACAAGTTTTGTTGACTGCACGATATAGTTATTTAATTATCATTTGTTTCTTCAAATTCTAGAAAAATCGTAAGTTTTATAACACCAAAGTAAAATATACGTTTTACAACATTGGAGTGATTGTTATCAAGCAATAAGGAGGTGCAGGAGTCTTGGTAAAGGCTCCTTAATTCCGTTCCACGGCACGTCGCTAAAAACAAGATGGAGGCTTCTGAGTACAGGAGTGCTCCTAAATCAGGTAACCCAAAGAACTTTACTAACGTTAATAACATTGTACAACCAAGTTATGCTACTGCTGCTCAATCCGCTCCAAGTAAAGAATAGGCCATTGTAATAAATGCGCATGAAAAGTTAACCCTCAAAGACTACATCCTTGCTGTTGGCAAACTTACATTACCAGCTAACCTCCAATTTGTATCATGCATGTCCAATAACAGGATCTGTATATTACTAAATATCAGAAAGACAGCTGAGGAGTTAACTAACAAGCACAGAACAATCACAATTAAGGATTTTACTCTTGATTTGCGACCACTCAACGCTGAAAAGAAGCACGTAATTCTTCCCAATGTTTGTCCAGTTATACCTAACCAAATACTTATAGATGCGCTATCACAGATGGATGTTAAAGTCATGTCATCCATAACATATACGTGCTGGAAATTCTGAGCCAGGGTTTCCACATGTGCTGAGCTTCAGACGACAACTATTTGTGTCACCAAATGATCTAGATAAACTCCCAGAGAATATATAAATCCCATATGAAGGCACGAATTATTGGGTTTATATATCATCTGACTGCCCAACGTGCTTCATATGCAAAAAAGAGGGTCACTTAGCTAAAGAGTGCAAAACGCCAACAAATAAAGCTAACCTAAGCAATCCTCCAGGTATTTCTGTCGAGAATTTCCCTGAGCTAAGTAAAGCACATTACCAACACCAAAGCACAGGTACCTCAGGAAAACAGTGAGGAAGATATAAGGGCTCCTGTGAACACATCCACTACATCTACTGCAGTAGCAGAGAAACTTCCAGTTAGGGCAAAATGACCGCTCTCCTTCACAAGTGGCAGTACAAATAATCAACACAATGACGAAAAAGATTCTCTCTCCGATTTCTCGTCTGAACAACCAGATCCAGAATCAGAAGATGACTGTGACACAAGGGAAGGGTCCTCCTTCAGTCATAAACATTCATCCAAGAAACGCAAAACCAGTGACAGAAATATCTCTGTTAGTAAACTAATGTCACCTGTGAAACAACTGATGGAAAAAAAGCCTAGGGATTTTGCCCTCAGTTTCACACTACTAGTAAGCTCATTTGAAAATAGCGTAGGAAGGTATGGTGTGATACCTACTGTTCACGACTACACAAATGACCTTGAGGGTCTAGTTCTCACCATGAGGAAGCTATATCCATTTTATGAAGACCGCAGCATTAAAAATAGAAGTTCCAGGTTAGAGGCAAAACTCGTTACTGCTATGGAAAGTAAGAAAAATAGTACTTCTGACTCTTCAGTAAGCAGTGAGCTCCCTTCGAAGTATTAGATATCAGTAGTATATAAAGGCCTTTTCCAGATCACTTTGCATAAATTTGCATAAAGTCGCGACACCGCCGCCGGTGGGAGGGGGAGGGGAGGGGGGTGTGAGGACCACCCAAGATGTTGCAGGTGGTATGGAAACATGTCACAACTTGCATTCCCAGGTGGCTTTTTTTAATGGAAGCCATAAATTAATGTAAATGTATGTTATAGATACAGACGTCGTGACTGTCTGTGGAAGGGGGAGATGAGATCGGCCATCTGTCACTTGACAAAGTTTATGTGTTATGGAAGGGGGCATACATGTCTCGTGAGATTGCCCTCCTGTTACTCGACAAAGAGTATGTGTTCCCTGAGTTTTTTAAGGGAAGTCATAAATTATTTTTTTTCCGCCCAAACGCTTTCCCACCTCTGAATTCCCCCACCACTATTGAAAGAGTATATAAGACTCTCCAGCTTGGAGCGCTAAATTAGTTCGTGGATTCTCTCAGCGTTCTTATTTGCTATGTCTGATATGTCAACTCTTGGGAGTGAGTGTGCAGCGGAGGCGCATCATTACGCGTATTACCACAAAGAGTTATGCAACGGTCTTATGCATTCAATCGTTTGTAACAGACCTTCATACCATGATCAGATGTCTTCTCGGGAAGTATGCACAGAAAACTGTCCAGTCTACAGAAAGCGATACATGTAAGTATAATAGCAATTATTCTTTTTTTCTAGAGAATTTAATGCCGTTTTATATTTAAGTAGAAAAAGTAATTTGAAACCTATTCGTTATTTCAGGCAAGAGCCGGTTCATGAGCAAGAACAAAGCGGAGTTGATGAGGTTGATAGATTCGCTCCAAGTCACGAGGCCATACACCACTCTGAATTTTGTAACGGTGATACGCATGCAACCCTGTGTACGCAGCCCGAGGCTCATGAACATATGTACTCTTACTTCCTCTGCAATTAGAAGTGTAGCGTGTACCAGCTCAGACAGAGACAATCAAAGTGAGTGAAATTAAAGGAAATTCACAACTCTTTCCTTACAGAATCGCTGAAATATATAATTCCATGTACAAAAAATACCTTTGTTACAGGCTACGAATGACAGTTCGAGATCCTAGGCCCGTGATTGATAGCGAAACCTCCAGCAATGAAGCTGAAAATGATGCTGTTACGGAGCGATCTACACAGCTTGTAGACGACTTCCTGCCAGATCAGGACGATGAAATTACTGAGAATGTTACTCCTGAGCGTACCCCGAGCACACAATCCGAACGCCGCAAAACATCAATGTAAGTATTGCTATCATGCAACTTAAAAAAGAAACTCTTGCGCCTCTTAAGTGCTACTCTCTCAGGAGACAATCTATGTTTTTTTTCTCTTGCTAACACGCATGTTATGTGCTCTGTTTCAGGACAGCTATAAGGAAACCTCGAAAAAAGGTACATAAAAATAGCTTTGCGGATCTCCAAAGGAGGCTGACACTCTTAGAAGAGCGAATGACGTCTGCTGCTGCTACCCCAAAGAGGCATGCAAGTAGTTCCCGTTTACCAAGACGCCTGAACCTCTGAAAGAATTAGAGGGAACAGATTCGGGCTTCTCCATTAAAAATAACGGGAATCATGAAATCGGCTACCATGCTCCACGACGTTCAAATATCCAAAAGTTACAGTGTTAACGTAGGACTAATCTTTCGTATTCCAGCTGTAATCATAAAGAATAGAGCCAGTGACAATTTTGTGTATATGTCAGTGTATGACTGGGAAATTATTAAAAGTAGGCTTCATGTATTTGAAGCATTCCTCAAAGAGAGAAACTACGTGTGTTGTGATTACAGTGAGAACATTGTATATTCCTTTAATGTCATTGTGTATATGGAAGATGAGAGCATCAGATTTCTGAATACAGTTCTAAACAGAGGTGAAATACTTTTAAATTTTAGTGAATTTTGTCAGTTAAAGAGGTTGGAAGGTTATATACAGAGACACTTAACGAATCTAACTCTCTTTAATGAAATATCATATGTAGGAACAAGGAGCTGGAGAAGGGCGGCATTGGAAATGTACAATGATATGAAATAAAACTAAATTACTTTTCATATTATATATCTTTTTTATTCACTTGAAATCCTTGTTACATGCATCCTATATCATGTATATCCTTCATTACAAGAATCCTTTGATGAAATTAAATTAATGACTGCATCACGTGAGTCAGAGGCTTGTATGTGAAAACTCGGTCATGTATTACCAGACAATACAAAGTAGTCTGTGCGGGTATATTTGCACTAGTTTCAATTTCAAGTCTGATATTGACAGCGCCATTTATAATTTCCTCAGGCTGATGCGAGCAGTCTATGATGAACAATGGTGCATGCTTGAGAAAATCTTTTCTCTTCAATAGAGGATAGTTTTCTTTCCCGTAATAAGAGTTTTGGAACTTTGAATACATTTCATATAAAGCTGCAAATCTAGAGTTCCCAAAGTCCAAGTTCATATCGTGATAGGGATAACACTCACTATTGAGATAAAGCCGCAAATTTGTTATGTTACAATGATCAAACTCGGAACAGTCCTTTGATGCATTATTTGTTCTTGATGTCTGGGCTCCCACTATAACAAATCTCGGCTTCTCCGGTTTCGAAGTTGTTGCGACGTTCCATGTAAATGATCTAGTTTGCGGAACGGCCGGTTGGGTATGTATATCCATTGTTCTAAATGCGATATGCAGTGGTCTGTCTGCCTTGACGATCTTGAGGATTTCTACCTTTTCAGTGTCAGAAAGGCGGATTACAGGCATCCTCCACTCGATGCGAGCAAGTTTAACGATAGCATTTCCTTCTCCTTCGGGTGCCAGAATGCAGTTCTTAGAGTCCTTAGATCGAATGAGCACCAACTCAAACTTGCTATTGAGAACGAGGTCCTTGTGGTCATCTGCAAATCCCAGAAGCATTGACAGGGGCACTACGGCATTGAAAGCTCCGCTTGTTGAGTGCACAATATCCACATCTTCTCCAGGATAGCACCATCCGGCATTGATCAAACGATTCGATTCCATGGGATTGAGAGCAGCATAGTTGCGCATAGTCGATGTAATGCCTGGATTCCTTGTTCTATCTATACAAGTTCCATTCATGTCCAGCCGAATCTCATCAAACATAAATGCCAGGGCATTGTTAGTCAACTTCGCCAACGTAGCTGTTCCATTAGGCTTAGAAACAGATCCCTCAATGTAGAGATAACTCCGGTTAGGCAGAGTATATAAATCTTCCGCTTGACAAGGTATCCTAATCTCGTCATTAGCGTCCAGAGCCGATGTATTATACGGGAGAAACACATGTTCCTCTTCTTTAGCAATCTTATCCTCAAATGAAGGCGTTTCGGTCACGTTAAAGATGTCCATTACAGAATTCTGAAGCCCAAAGCTTCGAGGAACTTCTTGCTGCTCGATGTTAACACTCTAAGAGTCAAAGGGTGAGTACGGAGATTATGTGATTGTACTGTATTATATGCTTTGCGACGGTTTCTCCTTCTAAAATCTATCCCCATTTCGTCGAATATGAAGACGTATGCTTATATCCTCGTTTCTAAAGTTGATGCTATCTCCGTTCTGATCGACCACACGAAGGGTGATTTGATCGATAAGATTAGTGTCTATTATAGGCAGGTAAATAGGGTTCGGAGGCTCTTGAGAAATGTGATATCCAGGCGGCACAGAAGGGAAAAATTCATAGATCGAGTGTCCTCTTTTACCATCGATGAAAGAGCCTGTCGCAATACTGCATTCGATTCGAATGATGCTCACCTTAAATATGTTTACTAGGAAATCAGATTCAGTCACCTGATTAGGAGCAATAACTTTGTTTTCACTGAATCCTAAAAGAGATCCAATAGAACGTCCCCTAGAAAAATCAATAGAAAAGGGGCACTTGATTTCAGCCTTCATTGTGTTATTATTAGGACGAATGAAGAAGTCGTTTTCATCGAATTTAAGCTTATCTTTGAGGTAAGTATTAATATCAGCAATTTCGTAAGTTCCAGGCGGAATATCGATGACCTTAAGAGTGTCATTGGAAATGTAATGGAAGAGATTATTGCTCTCGTCCACATTGGGAATGGAATAGAAGGTTTCAAAATTCAGAAGAGCAATTTCATAATTCCCGCGAGGATCAATCCTCAGAGGGGGATTCAGGTAGGTGGTAAGATCGGAATCATTCCCGCTAACAGCAATAGTGTAACTCATTGTGATAGAAATTGCAAGCACAGGTGTCCACAGATAACTGAGCTAAAACTCTGAAATCTTCTTGTATTATACATCAGCTTAACTCCTTTGAGATAGCTTTCTACCTCTTTCGGAGGTTTCAAGTTTCCAAAGCTATCGAAATAAAACGCGATATCACCTTCCTTCTTTATAGCTACCCAATGAGTTCCTTCATTATCAGAGTAATCGAGATTGACAATAATCCTCTCTCGTTGATATGGCTTTGAAGGTAGCTTATCAAGCATATATACACCTCTAAAATGGGGAATTCTTAAACGACGAGCGTATAATGCAAGCTCAATGTTACTTAGGGCTTTTTCCGGGACAAGTATAGCCCCTGACCGGAGTTTTTTTTTGAAGGATGCTTATTCTGGGACTGCTTCCTCCTCTTCAGACCATTTCCTTTAGTAGACTTATTTGCTTTTATGGCTCTGGCAATTTTGGAAGCAAGAGCTAAAGATGCGCCGAGCGGTAGCATTGGGAGAAAACCACCAGTTCTCTTCTTGTTAATCTTTTTCTTATTACTTTTTCTCCCTCGGAGACCTTTTCCTTTTGCTTCCATCTCCCTGTTATGTCGCGTCATTTCTGCAAGCTGTTTATCTGCAGCTTTCTTCTTATTCACTGCTGCTGCAATTTGAGCTGCACCTCCGGCTGCAGCCCCTAAGGCTGCAATAATTGGTATGAGAGGCAGAAATCCACCATGCTTCTTTTTCCGGGATCCTGCACCAATAGCTACCTTGCCCTTCATAATTGATGTTACCAGCCTTGCAGCCAACTTTTCCCCTAGGCTAGCGTCTGATGATTGAACTCTTTTCCACGCCTTCTCTGCTAATATTTTATCTGCAATATTTCGCGAGGCAGAGTCCTTGCGCTCTGCGTAGGCGATGTCGTGAAATTTACAAGCTTCGTCCAAAGAATTAATTCCTGGATCTCCTCTCTTGAGTCGTTTTTCTAGTTTTGTCCCTGGACCGCAATATCTGTAACCGGGTAAGTGTACTTCAAATGGTAGGCGATTAATAAGGGAGTTAAGTATCCCTGATCCTCTGGAGGTCTTGCTCCTCCTATGCACCATCATAAACTACTCTACTTTATGATTTGCCCTCATATTTTATACAATTTTCGAATCAGCGTCTCCTGTTGAAGAATTTCACATCCATTAAGATACCCCATTTTCGCGAGTGTATATATAAACACTAGGTATGCACTTAAAATTCAGTCGTTAGGATGGAGCTTGTGAAGCAAGATTGCTCCCTACCTATTCAGGTGCTAGACTTTGAAAGTGATTTCAGGCGCGAACGACATGGGAAGCTATTTCCTTCTAACGTCAGAGCTCTTATTCTAGGAAGTTCCAGTGCAGGAAAAACCAATGTACTTCTGAATTGGCTGCTTCATGAGAATGGCTTGCGCTTTGAAAATGTGCACATATACTCAAAGTCCCTTTATCAACCAAAGTATCAATATCTCATAAACCTACTCGGAAACATTGATGGCATCGAAATAAAAACCTATGAGGATGGAGAAAGCGTATTACATCCCACCGACGTTAAAGAAAACTCAATATTTATATTTGATGATGTCATCACTGAAAAGCAAGGAAAGATTGCCTCCTTTTACAGCATGGGAAGACATCGAAACGTCGACTCAATATATTTAGCACAGTCCTACGCGAAAGTCCCGAAACATTTAATTCGCGATAATACCAATATGATTATTCTGTTTAGACAAGATAATTTAAATCTGAAACACATATATGAAGATTATGTAAACACTGACATGACATATACAGAATTTAAAGACTTGTGCAAAGGCGTCTGGGAGAGTGGCTCAGAAGGAAGACCATTCGTAACAATTGTTCCTGAATTCTCTATCAATGGCGGTCGATATAGGAATGGGTTTGATGTATATATTAAAGTAGAAAATAAGGAAAATGTCATTTGAAGTTCATCATGAGTATTGACAGGTTCGGAGCACGGAGAGCTCCCTCAACCAAAAGATCACTTCAGCACTTTATCATTAACAGAGATGGAAAAGGTAATTATCAATTTAAGAACAAGAGGCTATGTATAGTCCAGGATCCTGAAGAAGATAATGACGCGAGCACTAAACGATATGTGGATGCACTCGAAAATAGGATGATTGTTTTCTCGCAGCAGAATACTGGGAGAATTGAGACAAACGTTAAGGTCATGATCAAGGATTTGGTTTCAAAGTATATTTTCAAAAGAGATCAAGAAAATAACATAGTGATTGATAATACCAGATTAAAAGTATTATTAGATCCTATTCATGATAATGATGTGGTAAATAGAAAGTTCTTTACTGAGTATATGAACTCTCGCATGCAGCCGCGAGATAATAATGGCAACATCATATTTAGCAAAAAGCGAATCATTGATATAGCAGATCCTGTGGGAGATCTGGACGCTGTAAATAAAAGATTTCTCCGAAGCATGATTATTCAAAAGGCAAACGAGACATGGAATAACTTAAACAAATTTGTTATAAGGGAAATTGAAAAACTGATAGACAAGAACCTGAAAACAATTAGAGAACATTTGAACAAGACAAACAATGCGATGGATGCACTGACGCAGTCTACAAAAGAAACTGAGGATTCGCTGAAGAATTCTATTACTCAAGCTAAAGAAGTCCATCAAACACTAGAAAATAGATGTAATATGCTCTCAAGTGAAATGAGTAGGCAGAGCAAAGAGTTTGGCACCAATTTTGAACGTACAAAGGCAGTTACCGAACAGATTGCTAAAACAGTGGATACATTGAAAACGAGGCTATCATTAATGAGAGGACATCTTGTTATTCAACTACAAGCGTTTCCTCCCAGTACTGGTAACGGCGCGTACATACTTTCTACAGCTGGCAGATACTATTCATTTACAATAGATGCAAATCTCTTATCGTGCACTATTGTAGTGCCAGAACAAGAATTGAGGAGCAGCGAACGTATACTTGCTCATCGCAAAACCGACATTACAATCTCAATAAACAAGGATACCATTAAGACCTTTCCTGTAATCATTAAAAAGGGCGACCGCATATCATTCACTCCACTTACTAATCGTGCATTCGATCGTGGTGCTTTACACATCGAGTTAGTGCTGGAATATAAACTCTTACCAACACCGATGCTATAAATGAATGTAATGTCTTAGTATGAGACCATTTGCGCAATGGACAGTGAAAGCATAAGACTAAAGGAATCTATAGCCAAGCATTCTAAGGCTATACGTGAAAAGTTGAGAGCGTTAAAAGGGCACCAGCTTGATACCCAGAGAGTAATGAGCGAGGCTCTTCAACCAGTAACAGAACCGCTGCGTGATATCTTACAACTCCAGAAAAACAATACACCTACAACACCGCCGGAGGAAAGCAAGATAAAAAATAATGTGCCAGTTGAGGATGAGAAAAGAGAAAAAATAATTAGCTATCTCCAGAAAGTTCGAAAGAAGGACAGAAATGAATTAGATGCATCATATGGTATAAGATACGAAGATGGTAGCTACATGCTGGGAAACAAGATCATTGACTTTATTAATAATCGAATTCGAGTAGGTGAAGAAGCGTATGAGGTTACACCTGGATTAAGTGAACTCATTTTTAAGAGGATCCCTGAAATGCATGCATATACAGAAGAGGATCTGGATACTTATGGCAAAATACTGAGATCAACTCTAGTGCATCGGCGAAACTATAGCAAGCATGGACAGCTGAGGGCGGGCAATTCATACAAGTATAAAAGTGTTATACGTCCATTAGTGAAGAAACACAAAGGTTTAGGATTGGAGTGGAAGGAGCATCGTCCTGGCGCAGAGCAAGACTACATCTATTGGAACGACCCCAACGACCTGGTAAATCGCCTCAGGCTTCTAGTTGCATCTAGGGACGCAGGAAATAACAATCATACCCAAGAAATTAGGGAGATAATTCAAGAACTGAAATCGGCTAAAATTATAGCATGACCCAAGTAAAGCAGCATATAGCTAGTGAACTCCATGCTCCTGCACGGAGGAACTTTTTACGACGCAAGATCATCAGTAAAGGACTACATGATCTGGTGCAGATCGACCTGGTGGAGATGATACCGCATGCAAGAATAAATAAGAACTTCAAATATATCCTTATTGCAGTCAACTTCTACTCTAAAATGGCGTATGCCAAGCCATTAAAGACCAAGTCGGGGCTCCAAGTTTCAAAGGCTATGGAGGATATATTACATGACATGAAAACACCTCCCAGACATATACAGAGTGATAACGGGAAAGAATTTTATAACAAACACTTCAAGAATTTAATGGAGAAGTATAATATCAATCACTACAGTACTTATACACATGTCAAGGCTGCAGCCGTGGAACGGTTAATAAGAACATTAAAGAATATGATGTATCGAGAGTTTCTAGCCCAAGGTTCCTACAAGTGGCTAGATCTCTTACCTAGAATCATTGCAAAATACAATGACACTTACCACACCACTATCCGAATGAAGCCTCGTGAAGTGCAGAACAATGATCTTCTTTTGTCTGTTTACAATTATGATGAGCCGCCAATAGAGAAGAGGAGTGCCAGAAAGTTTAGTGTTGGTGATTATGTGAGGATATCAAAAAATAAAGGACATTTTGAAAAGGGGTTTGAACCAAACTGGAGCGTTTAAATCTTCAAAGTGGCTAAGGTGAAGCAAACCAATCCAATCACATACATTCTAAAGGATAAGGACGGCGAGGAAATAAAGGGAGCTTTCTACGGTCATGAACTTCACTCATCATTATTTCCCAACACTTATTTGATTGAGAAGATCTTGAGGCACCAAGGAAACAGGATTCTTGTGAAGTGGTATGGATTCCCTAATAGCCAGTGGATTGACAGGAAGGATTTATTGTAAAAAACACAATCATAGTGAAATAAAGAACACTGCATCTCAAAACATATGTGTATGTTTCTTTATTTTTTTTTCTGAAAGTTCCTATCCCTTTAAGAATAGTATTTACAATAAAATAATAATAAATAAATAAAAAGTATACATTTATACATATATATACATATGTACACGAGATGGAGATGGGGCATCCGAGTTATGGTGAAATGTCTCATGAAGACCTGAGGGAATAATGGCCCCACGCAAGTGTTGCATGTGAGCCATCAATAAGCTTACGCTTAGTGTCTCCTCCGTGCAATGCAATTTTATTAATTTCGACCGTCGAAACTTTATGTTTGGTGCTTCTGAAGCAAATTTGTTTAGCCAAAGATTTTTTATTCAAATCCAGCAGACACTCGAAATATTTCTCAAAGGTGATTGTTCGCATTCCACCTTTGGTAATCCCCTTCGCCTTCATAACCGTTTGTTTGTCATATTTATAGCTGTAGAGCTTTGCTCTGAGACCAACATATTCGGTCATCACCCTTCCGCCCAATTCATCTTTAAACAAACCAATCTTTTTCTTATTGGCCGGCTTTATCCCATATACATTATCGGGTGCATAATTTGAGGTATCAAAAAGGTGGGGATGTATCTTCATGAAGTGGTATATATCGGAACTTGTTTCCAGAATGAATGAATCTGTGTCCATATAATCCAGGACAAGATCATTCAGATGGGGTTTCATTACATGATAAAAAAAATCATACATAATAAATTTTGAGATGTCTAATATCGCCTGACCAATATAGATTGGCTTGTTCATGAGGATCTCCTCTCTAGCCAACTCTATGCCAACCAAGTTTTCATGGAAAAGAATGCTCCTTATATACGTTGGACGTGCCGTATATTTCCGTGCTTGCTTCCAGGCAGTTACAATACGGAAATCACGGTGGTTACGCACGTTTTCCATAAACTTGCCGTACACAGCGTTGTTCATTTTCTTCCAGAGGTTTTGACCAAACTTAGAAGTTTCCCTGGCTCGCTTATTGGCATTAAGGTCAATATAAACCTTAAGCCATTTAGCTTGGTCATACGATACCACCCGATGAATATGTCTCAATATCAGCCCTAATTCTAAGCACTGCTGCAAGGTTTTATAATGCAAGACATATTTGCTTTTGTCAGTGAGACTTGCAATCAGTTTCTTGTATTGGCTGCCGGGTGGTATCTCACTCTGGGGGCAGAGAGGAAGATCATTATGGGCGTCGTGGAGATGGTCAGGATACTCTAGATCTACTTCTAGAACATATCCTGTCTTGGAGTCCTCGGGGATCCTGGCGAAGTTTATGCTCTCTATTTCATTCCTCTCAAGCCATCTCAGGTTGCCATGCGGTAAAGTTTTAGCCATTGAGCACCCATATAAGTTATTCGCATCCAAATATGCTAGAAAGTTCCTTTTTTGATCAGGCTTATAGTCTACCATATATTCATGGTTGGCTTTGGAGTAGCGCTTTGATGCTGTGCAAAGACCCCCACGAATACCTTTCTCGAAAAATTCTAGCATACTGGGATCCGATAGTAACTCTAATTCGACTCCAGTTGTTTTCAGCATGGCGTCGAAAGCTAGCGATGGTAAGGTGTAGTACCATGCTGGGTCCAGATGATACATCTCCAGTGACAAGTCTCTAAACTTTTCAAAAGCATCCGCTAAAAGAAGCGTATCTGTCTTCAAATAAAGATCACTATATTCCCCGAGATTCTTTATGTTGAATGTGCTCCACACCTTAAGCGCATGGGCATATTCCTCCTCCGAAATACCATCGAAAAGCTCGATGGGTGGAAGCTCCTCTTCTTGGAGCTTTTCGACAGAATCTAGATAAGTATATGGAAATATTCCCTTGCACTTCATTAGCTGCAGGTGTTCTGGGTTCGAATACTCGGCATTAGTGACCTTGAAGTCATCATCATCTAGCATATCAGCTAGGTTGGATAACTTATCATCAAGAAACTTGTAGCTGTCGAGGAACCTGAATTCTAAGCCCCTATACCTTTTGCTAAATGCAATATAACGTTCAGAAGATTGTGCTATACACGAAATGTTCCCATTGTCATAAGCCATGTGCCTTATCAAGAAGTGGCTATCATAATTGCTTAAGCAATGAAAAAAAATTGGAATGAAGTTCGGCAATTTCCTATTCAAATTGCAAGCATTATGCGCCGCTCCGAGATATGCTCCAGTGATATGGCAATGGTCCCTCACCCTGATATCATCTATAGCAAAACCTTTCCTGCATATATGACATTGATCAGCATTGGCAAAATCCTGCTCATTCAGAGGTGTCATTTGCAGTGGTATAATTTGCTTGTATACCTCAATGACTTCATCACCAATCTTCCTAAGTTCAGTGAAGAAGTCATCGAGTGCATTAGCACCTCTGAAGAGCTTAAATCGTGACAATGACTGGTCATGCCTACATATAACTTTCAACGCTATAGATATCGCCTCATGCTCTTGTATGGATCGGGTCCAGCTCTCTGCGTCTGAGGGCTCGCATGAGTGAACCTTCCTCAAAACAGATTCGATATCAGCATAAATAACAAACGGTACAGGAGCAGACTTGGAATATGCATTAAACGACAAACTCTCACCCTGCGCAGGCATTTTGAGTGTCTGACATTTATTGCATTTCAGTTTATGCAATCTCAAGGCATCCTCATTAGGACACCTTGTCATGCATGCCTCGCATAGCCACATTTTCTTGCTTTTTGCAGTTATCTGACTTCTAATAAGCCTCGATATGTCGGTAATGAGGCAGTAATGAGACTTATCACCATCATCGATGATCAGCAGGTTAACATGACTAGCCTTCCTCTCTGATGGTTTGCGAATAGACTCCACCGAGTTGTTGGCATTTAGAGCAAATACAGCTATAGATACGTCCGGATTTTGCTTCTCAAATCGTTCAATTTGATCAATTGGAAATGGGAATGTAATTTGCTCATAATTGAATGCTTTGAATAGCAAGTTCCTAGGGTACGATGATGGACGACATCTATTTATCTTAGCGGGAAATTTTGAAGCCAACATGCACCAAGCGAAACAAAAATCATCATTATTCTTAATGTTAAGAATAGCATTCTTCCTCCTGATGCATGCAGGCAACTCAATATACCCTGAAGCGCGAAGAGGATTATATTCTGCTGCGCTGTTTACTAGCGAGTGGATTGCGAACAAAGTCTTTGAACTTGCTTGGCCTTCAAAACAGGCTAGGTTTTCTAAAATTTCATTTTTCATTGCATGGAAGATATCATTCACGTTAGTTGATTTCTGGATCTCTTTAGTCTTGGAATTAAAATAAACCGATTCCACGTTTTCATGGTCAGGTGTCTGAATTAAGTATGAGACGTTCAGTGAACAACTCATCTTTAATCCGGATATGCTCCTCTTTAATGTGGATTCAATTTCTCTAATAACGAGACTCTTGCATTCATCCAGAAACTCGCTGGGGACCATTATTCCCGCCGTATTTTCAATTTTGCTGTTGAAGATACGGCCCTTGAATGCTGACTCGATAGTTTTGCATTCTAGGTCAAAATGATCATTTCTACATACCCTTTCTGCCGGTGATGATGATGATGATGATGATGAAGAAGAAGGAGATGGCCTGCAGAGACCTGAAGGCCCCGCCACTGCTTCCTCCTCCCTCGGGTTTCCTGTGTTCCTGATGGATGCGGGAGTGATGTGGTCTTCTTCGCTGCTGGTGTGACGGAGCCTCTTCGGGTCTCGCACTGAAACCTCTGGTGCTGCTGGACGCTGGAGATCCTCCTGCACGCACATTGGTTCACCATCTTTAATAAAAGAAACATGTAGCAATTACACAATAATAAAGAAAAACTAGACATATTAGCTACATATATTCAAAATAACAATAAGACATCCAATGTGCTAATAATAATAATAATAATAATAATAATAATAATAATAATAATAATAATAATAATAATAATAATAATAATAATAATAATAATAATAATAATAATAATAATAATAATAATAATAATAATAATAATAATAATAATAATAATAATAATAATAATAATAATAATAATAATAATAATAATAATAATAATAATAATAATAATAATAATAATAATAATAATAATAATAATAATAATAAAAGAAGAAGGAGATGGAGAAGAAGGAAGGAGATGGAGAAGAAGGAAGAAGAAGGAGATGGAGAAGAAAGCGCCAGCAGTATAATATGCATGTATATGCTAAAGTACACATTAATGGAAAGAATGCATGCTTCTAATTAATGAAAATAATTTGTCAAATGCACTTACATTGCATGGGATGTAACAGCTCGCAGAGCCGGATCCTGTACACGCAATTGGTGCAACCGCACCATTCGGCTTCGGGATCAGGCATTGGTCCTGGCTCTGAAATCGGAGAAATTAATCATATTACTAGCTTAAAATCCTGTAAGATTAAATATAGTGAAACAAGCTCTACTATCGGCAATGATATAATTGAAAAAAACACACACAATGATAGCTAATGGCAAATTACTTTTCTTATATTCCAATATTATTACACTACAACCTGCTTTGCGAGACTAAAAAGTGCTTGAAGCATAAACCATTTCATTATACTCTATTTCTTAGTTGGCGGATGGCTGTAAATGAAGATAAGCGTATTGCGCATTATATGCCTTTGATATATATCTTTCTAATATATAAATGATACAGAGACTATGTTTATTTGAAACTATATCCATTTTGTCAATTACAGTTATTCTTTATCTGCAATACAACACATATGAGACCAAAAGTTAAAATTTAAAATGTAAAATTTGAAAGTAAAATAACTAGATTAATATATACAAAAAAAAATAGCTATATATATACTTGAAGATCTCAATTAGAGAATTTATTTGAGTATAAATTCGCCTATGTTCAGGCCCTTAGTTTAAAAGTTACAATAGAGTGACCTATGTCTTATCGAGCAGGAGATGCGGTGGAAAAACTAATTAATAATTACCGCAATCTTCTGAAAGAAACTCATAGTTGCATGAAAATGGGGAAAGTGGTAAAAAGTACAAATAGAAAACTATGAAAGAGTATTGAATACCTGCATTAGTGTTTGCAATCCATTCTAGTGCAATCCTATAGCCGCAATTCCGACAGGAACATTCATCATCTTGAAAATCCGTGGGCGGTGGAATGATGTAATCCACCCCAGGCAATATTGGCGACGCTTGCTCGCTGTCGGGAGCTTTACGCTTTCTGCCGGCAAGGGTCAATTTATTTACCCAATTTTTTCTAGGATGCATCTTGTTTTCCTGAAATAATAGAGATTACGATATAACTATGAAGCAATGAGCATTTTTATAAGTTAAATGAAGCAATGAGCATCTTATAAGTTAATAATTTCGATTGTGATTTGAACAAGAAATATTCTTGAAAAATGCACACAGTCTATACATCTTTAACACCGATAAGAGATAATTTCCTTCAATATATTTTCTTGCAAATAAACACTCTCTATAATTATGAAGCAATGAGCATCTTATAAGTTAATAATTTCGATTGTGATTTGAACAAGAAATATTCTTGAAAAATGCACACAGTCTATACATCTTTAACACCGATAAGAGATAATTTCCTTCAATATATTTTCTTGCAAATAAACACTCTCTATAATTATGAAGCAATGAGCATCTTATAAGTTAATAATTTCGATTGTGATTTGAACAAGAAATATTCTTGAAAAATGCACACAGTCTATACATCTTTAACACCGATAAGAGATAATTTCCTTCAATATATTTTCTTGCAAATAAACACTCTCTATAATTATGAAGCAATGAGCATCTTATAAGTTAATAATTTCGATTGTGATTTGAACAAGAAATATTCTTGAAAAATGCACACAGTCTATACATCTTTAACACCGATAAGAGATAATTTCCTTCAATGTATTTTCTTGCAAATAAACACTCTCTATAATTATATCACTGTAATTATAAATGAATCGCTTACCTTTTTATAAAATGAAGTCTGGATGAATATCCCGAAGAAGGAAGAATTGCTGTCTGATGGGTGTTGGCTGTGCAATGCTACAGACTGAATAATTGTCTATCAAACAATCGTTTTTATAGCGATTTCAAAATCCTCCCCTCCACTAGTCTAGCGAGCCCCGTATAGAGCGTTTTGAGACTTTCGATTTTCCCTCTCCCCTCTGTCATCCAAAGATATTTCCTTCTCTACGTGCGGTACAGTCTGAAAAAGATGTTATAACTGCAAATGACGCTTCTCCTCAATACATTCGTATACATGTGAGTGTGTATGACTATGTGTGTATGACTATGCGCGTATGTGTACGTGTATGTGTGTGCCTGATATATTCATTTTAAACCATTTGTTTCATGAGTACACTATATATATATATATATCCAGATTTATTTGAGTTACATCCATGAGATTCGAACCTAGATGCGTTGGCTACCAACCACTGAAGCTTTTTTCCCGTCAATTTTCATGTTATTCTATAGATGGAGTACTATTTACGTTCTTAGCCAGAGGACTATTTATTTCAAATGATTTTTTAAAAATTAGCATTAATTGCTGGCGCCCTGCCTTGGTCATAAACATTGAAAGTAAAAGAATGGTATTGATTTCGCTAAGTGGTGTACATTCGTTATTACGCTTCAACTATTACGGTTATCTTTTCATTCTTAACGCTAAAACCCTTTTTACAAGAACTGAAGAATGTTCTTCTGTAAGCATCTGTAAATGAAGAAATACATTACATATTTCCTTGAATGGGGATTATTTGGAGTCCTTCAATGTAGTTAATTAAATGACCAGTTGGTCATCACTGGCCACATGCGTGGTTAAACGGTTGTGTGTAACTTTTGCACAGAATTTGGTCTTTTTCTCAGAAAGTTTTTTGTTTCCTCTCTCACTCCCTCCCTCCCTCTCTCTTTCTTTCCCTCTCTATGGTGCTTGCTTGTACGCATGAATGGCGTGAAACAATCGCTTCCAGAGTATACTTTTGAGTGTGAAATATTAAGTAATCCTCTATCTAATTATCTCACGAAAATCAGTTCGCAGATAGATCAGAAAAAAGAAGCTAGCGCAAATGCTTTAGAATATTAGCAGGTATTAAGAATAATGTATACGTAAATGAAATGTTTCACCTAAATTCAAACTCTGTATCTTTAAGCCCCATGAAGAAAATAAAAACGTTTTGTCATAAGCAGTTCTAAGAAGGCGCACATTGTAATCTTGAGAAGAAAACATTCGTAAAGCGATTAAAAACAAGTGAAAATAAGTTTAAAGTATGAACACGTAATCTTTGTCATGGATAATGTTACAAGTTGGGGATGGATTTTCCAGAGTCCTTGCTTCTCTCTGGATGCTGGAAACAATAATTGATGGCTTCTCTTAAAAATCTCTGGGAATTCATTTCAGCGTTTTTCTCCCACATAATCTTTGCCCTGTAACAGATGGTCGATCTCATCTCCCTTAGAATATTAGCAGGTATTAAGAATAATGTATACGTAAATGAAATGTTTCACCTAAATTCAAACTCTGCATCTTTAAGCCTCATGAAGAAAATAAAAAACGTTTTGTCATAAGCAGTTCTAAGAATGCGCACATTGTAATCTTGAGAAGAAAACATTCGTAACGCGATTAAAAACAAGTGAAAATAAGTTTAAAGTATGAACACGTAATCTTTGTCATGGATAATGTTACAAGTTGGGGATGGATTTTCCAGAGTCCTTGCTTCTCTCTGGATGCTGGAAACAATAATTGATGGCTTCTCTTAAAAATCTCTGGGAATTCATTTCAGCGTTTTTCTCCCACATAATCTTTGCCCTGTAACAGATGGTCGATCTCATCTCCCTTAGAATATTAGCAGGTATTAAGAATAATGTATACGTAAATGAAATGTTTCACCTAAATTCAAACTCTGCATCTTTAAGCCTCATGAAGAAAATAAAAAACGTTTTGTCATAAGCAGTTCTAAGAATGCGCACATTGTAATCTTGAGAAGAAAACATTCGTAACGCGATTAAAAACAAGTGAAAATAAGTTTAAAGTATGAACACGTAATCTTTGTCATGGATAATGTTACAAGTTGGGGATGGATTTTCCAGAGTCCTTGCTTCTCTCTGGATGCTGGAAACAATAATTGATGGCTTCTCTTAAAAATCTCTGGGAATTCATTTCAGCGTTTTTCTCCCACATAATCTTTGCCCTGTAACAGATGGTCGATCTCATCTCCCCTTCCGCAGACGAGAGATGTAGCGAAGGATAGAGAACCCTCACCTCTTACTGCGGTTGTGTGGGGTCGGGTAAAACTTTATGTGACGCTAATTTGTGTTACAACCCACAGTTTGGCGATTTCTTTTCGGAAGAGAGGGACCCTCATTCTGCGCTATGTTTACCAGGAAACAATTTATGACATTATTAACACTGTCCACAAGGGTTCGGGACAATCTCACGAGACATGTATGCCCCCTTCCATAACACATAAACTTTGTCAAGTCGGAAACAATTTATGTCGAGTGCCGATGGAAACACAACATTATTAACAATGTCCAAAAGGGTTCGGGACAATCTCACGAGACATGTATGCCCCCTTCCATAACACATAAACTTTGTCAAGTCGGAAACAATTTATGTCGAGTGCCGATGGAAACACAACATTATTAACAATGTCCAAAAGGGTTCGGGACAATCTCACGAGACATGTATGCCCCCTTCCATAACACATAAACTTTGTCAAGTGACAGATGGCCGATCTCATCTCCCCCTTCCACAGACAGTCACGACGTCTGTATCTATAACATACATTTACATTAATTTATGGCTTCCATTAAAAAAAAGCCACCTGGGAATGCAAGTTGTGACATGTTTCCATACCACCTGCAACATCTTGGGTGGTCCTCACACCCCCCTCCCCTCCCCCTCCCACCGGCGGCGGTGTCGCGACTTTATGCAAATTTATGCAAAGTGATCTGGAAAAGGCCTTTATATACTACTGATATCATTCAACAGACCTTCAGTTACTTCACGATGTCCATAGCCGTATCTATCGGTATTCGATAAAAACAAGCAGATCATCCCTATGTGGCTTCCTTTACACTGTGGAATCAAGGGCAATGCAGATGCAGATGCAGACAAAGCCGCCAAAGAAGCTAGGATCTGGAAGCACAACACAAGACTCCTTACCAAGATTCCATAAACCACCTCAGCAGGAAACTCAAAATGCAATGGAAGCAAGCCTGGAATCAGAATCCTCACCAAAACCAGTCCAACTTATTCTGAAGTCTGCAATACACAGCTCACCGTTAAACACCTCGTCATGGAATGCAAACAGTATGCTAAACAACGATGGATTCATGAGATTGTTTAAGACCTTTCTTCTATATTTAACAAACCATCAAATTTCAAGCATGCACTGCTCTTCACAAGAAAAAAAAAATATATGGAAATCTAGTGTACATACTATTTATATGCAAATATATAATAATTTACAATTTTAATTTTTTATATTGTCATATGTACATATAGTTTCATTGACACTGTTTTCTGTTGTAACCGTTCCACTGCATTTCGTTAAAGTTTGTTTTGGAATTGTAACACAATATTGTGTATTCTGTGTGTAACTTTAGTGTTCTATGTACTGTTACTGTATTTCATATATTGTATGCATTATGCACATACTG
The DNA here is from genome assembly GCA_030765055.1 of Mantis religiosa. Lineage (NCBI taxonomy): Eukaryota > Metazoa > Arthropoda > Insecta > Mantodea > Mantidae > Mantis > Mantis religiosa. Next base: position 1,427,371 of record JAUKNK010000021.1, on the reverse strand, counting down.
TAAATTTTCTATCACGTGCTCGCGATATGACCTTGCTGTTAAAGCGACTATAAATAAATAAATTGAAAAAATATTGGTATTTGAGTATATTGTTACTCTTGCACTTTCCATTTTCGAACCTCAAACGATGTTAAATTGCATTTTGCGGTACAACGCTTTGAATCTGAATTAGAAAATGTTGTTAGGATGATAAATAAAGGTTACTCAGGAAAACAAACGTGCTTGACTTAATTTTTATGATTTTAAAATCGAAACAACCATAGATTTTTATTTGAATATTTCATCATTCATATTTTGTTCTAAAATAAACCAATAAGCTTTTAAGATACGTTCCAAATGCAAAACTGAAGCTGCAACTTTCATTCACTAGAGCAAGATGTTCCCGTAATTCAAGAATCTACATATTTTTGTATTGGAGCCGCTCAAGGATTTGATCTAAAAATTTGAAGGCATACTGCAGATGTTTTGGAAACATCTGTCAAAAACGACCAAACTACATGCTTGATATATTCAGACTTTTCATATTTTACATGATAGTTCCCGTATTAAGTTTAACTTGCGTAAGCCCGCCTTGGTAGCGTGGTGGTAGCATGTCTGCCTCACGTTCAAGAGGTCCCGAGTTGGAATCTCGGTCAGGGTGAGTTACCTGGATAAGGTTTTTTCGGGGTTTTCCCTTAGGTATCCTGTAAGACGAATGTCGGGTAACTCTAAGCTCCAGGGACCCCGGACTCATTTGAGCATCATTTCATCCATTCCATTCATCGTCCGATATGACTTAACGTTGGAGGACGAAAATTACAAAAAAAAAAAAAAAAAAAAAAAAAAATGCGTAAATTCAACTCAAAAGACTGTAAAAGCAAAATTGGAAGAGAAAACAGAAGTTCGCCTTGTGTCAGATAAGTTATATAAATGGTTATTTAAGGTCGCTGACATTTCAAGCTCTAAATAGCTTAGTGGTATAATATCCATTGTTATATAGCATCATGGGTTCGAGCCGTACATAGTAAACAACTCAACTTCAACACATTATTTCTAGTTTCTTATTAATTTTCGACATAATATACTTTATGGAAGTCACTGAAGAGTTATACGCCTTTTTATTTTTAAGTTGGTAAGAAATAATTGTAAATCATGATTGTAACAGCTTTCAGAGTTTATCTTAGAAGTAATATCTTAGATAATTGCAACAACAATGACTAAACCATCTTAAAAATGAGCAGGTATTTCCTTAAACTGTTCTGGTCATACCTATATTAAAAGGTTAACACTAAAGAAACAAAGAAAGTATTTTGGGCGAAACAATGTTAAACCATCACAAACATACCAAGCGGGATGGCTCAGGTGGTTTCGTCTGAGGCTCGGATTTGGGAGGCCCGGGTTCGAATCCCGTGGCGGACCTATCTGACCCATGGGCTTTTTTAGAGGATTTTCCCGTGCCGCTAGGCGAATGCTGGGCAGGTTAATTACATCTCCTGAATTTCCTCTCCCTCCATTTGAACTTCATTATCATTTCATATCATCTTTCATCTGGTGGTCTATTTCAGGGTAGAAGTATCAGCGGGTGTCACGGCGGTGCGTGGCAGGACGATATACTCTGAGGAAAACTACTTCCTCCTCCGGTAGGTCGGTTGCCGGTCTCCGCTCCTCTGCTGGTCCCATTTCGGGACCGCCAGCCAGGGACCTTTGGGGATCGGATCACCTGCCTGGGACCATTAGGGCTCGGCTACTGGGCTCGTTGCCGTCCCGTTGTAGGGGGGCGAGTTCATTGTACTGGCTTATCAGGGGAAGTCTCTATCCAAGTAAACTGTAGGGACCCTGCCTTTTGTACTGTCGTGACTCCTTGGGTCGGCCGCCCTCTGTCTCCTTCACCTCATCCTTCCTCACGGGGGTGCCCCCACTTGGGGACATAAGAACAATGGACCCAGCATGGTGGGTTGCGTACCGAATCCCCTCCGTAATGAAATCCCAATCCCATCACAAACATGGACTTTGCATCATTAGTCCATTCCTTCATAAAGCAACATTGCCAAAACTCTAATAATAAACATTTCTGTGGCAACTTACGAATCTGTTCCAAAATCATTGCTCTCATTTAGTTTGCTGGAACGTATATAAATTTCTACACGTGAAGGAATAAATGTATGACCAGAGCCATAGCTCTGGAACAAAGTAGTTTCCTGGCAAAAGAGCGATATTTTCATTTAAGGTACAATCTGTGTAGATACTGTAGACATAAAAATCTAGGAGCATCTAATTGACCTGCAAGTGCACGTTTTAAATTTTTGACGTATATAGTTCGACTTGGCTATCTGACCCGTTTCTCTGAACATTTTCAGTCATATTAAATTAATAAGTTATTAGAGACATTAATGACCAGTACCATGATTGGTTTAATGTCTTTTGTTTCAATTGTTAAGAAACAGAGTTAATTCAAATTTTCTGTAACCTTCAAGTGTTTTCTCATCCTTAGGGTACTTTGTCAACACATTAAGTGTCATTTACTGGTAAATGGGAATCATGTTTTAACTTCCCTGCCTTGAATTGCAATTGAAGGGCGAATAACTCAGGACAAAGATCAGTATGAAGGCTATGCCAGCTTTTGCATCCAGGTGATTGAACACAGGTCTTCGAGAGGTACAAAGCAATCGCTAATCTGGCATGGATTTTATGACAGGAACTATATCTGTAAAGGAAACAGACCACCCTAGCAATCAAACTACTCCAAGAAAGCAACCTATTTCTAAAATATAGCGATCAAGGTTGCCAACCTTAAAATACCAACGTTTTAAAAGTAATTATTATAGCTTAAATCATCGTATATTAAGCAAAAATCTTACGTGATGCACTCTTATGGCTCACCATTTCACTATGTTTCTGTAATTTGCTTAGCTTAGCTTTAGTAAGTAGGTCTCACTATACTCCTCCACAGGAGAGAAAGTCTCCGAGGGACGAGACGCAGGGAGGTGGGGCGAAGGTCCCCACACCCTCCCTGGATAGGTTTATGACACCCCATGTCAGTTCAGTTACAGACCATTCAAAAACATTCTGACGGCTTCTACTTTTGTGAATGAATCTTCTCGGTTTTAATGTACAGAGTGATTAGGGCGCATGGTCTGCTCCTTGTATAGCAGGCGTTCTCTGCCACACACATTCGCTGTCCTTGTCCCACAGCACATTCCTTACAGGGATTTTCTTTGCGTTGCTATACTATAGGTGAAAAATAGTCTTTAAACTAAACAACGCCAAAAGTGACTGAACCACACTTATTTATAGATTTCAGCCATTTCATAATGGTGAATTTGGTGGATTTATGCACCAACCGGTAACGGTTTGACTTCCCCTTATAAAGAGAAATCATATCAGATATTAGTCGGCAAGGATATGAGTACACTTTAAGAGGGCAGCACTGCTTTATTGACAATACATAACGTCATCAATGTTAGCAATCACAGGGGAGTGAGGTACATACACGTAGATAGTAGAAATGCACAGTTCCACAATGTAAACAGTGCTATATCTGCAGGTCTAAGAGCCATTATGAAATCCAACTCGGAACTGCGGACGTTTCCTGATGCCACTGTTTTTTCTCACTGAATGGATTCATATTGCTCATTTAAACAACTCTCCCAAACATGCCTGAAATACCAAAGGTAACATTACAATCCAGTTGTTCAAGTTCTCACGGGCGGCGCAACGCCAACACAATACTTCGTTAAATTATGTCGCAAACGCATATAATGTTGACTTATTTTTTAATTTTATTGAATTTAAAATTTGTGTTATCATGCTATAGAACCGTTTTCCTAATATCGGTTTTCTCATCGCTGTTCCATGGCATCTCCATGTCGCTGATGAAAGTTTTCATATGAATGCCGTAGCTATCGTACAGTTTGATGAAACATGCAATTAATTGTTCACTGCCATCTTTAGAAGGACGAACGTTCATATATTAATTTATATTTCTGTCGTGCAGCAGTAGCAGCGAGAATCTTTGAAGCTGAATCCGAAACATCTCTTCATTTGACATCTGCCGAGCCCTACCACTCACCCCCCCAACAACAAAAATTTAGTCTGAATTGGGAGAATGGGCTACTTTTTACGCACATATGTGGACGTTCACATTATTATCGTTTAGGTTGTCTCCCTGATATCAGAGCATATTTATATACACAAATTCGACTTTAAATTACTCATTCATCAAGTTTCAGGCTTCCTGTGTAACATTCTTTGGTTTAAAAGCAGGGAGAATTTCAAAATTACAGCACCTACCTAGATGATATCCTAGATAAAAGTTTCTTCCCCAGGCAGGATCACTAAAGCTGCAATATAGCTGAGTTTCATCTATACCCACACCCACACAAAAGCTGCAGGCAACCATTTCATTTGCATCACAGCTGCTGTTAAGAGAAAGTTGCATACATATGGAAAATGCATAGTTACATGCAGGAAATGCATTGACATACCAATTATTATTGGTGAGCACATGGCGTTTAAGTGGCCACGCTTACTCAAACTAATTATTGCTACCAGTTCAAATCGTGTACAGAACACGTTCCTGTTATCTGTAAGAAAGTGAGCTGGAAGCTGTTATTAGTAGGCTGCGGATTTCGCAAGCAGTTTGCTTCAGGTTGTCTACACACAAAGCATTTGATACGTTGCACAAAATATAAACAGTCGTGGATATGAATTACAGGTAAAGAAAGGGGTACGATCAGCTGACTATAGGAATACAATCGGGTGAATAAAGTAAATAAACAACTACAGCATGGAAATGCTACCGACTACGAAACATATGCTACCTCATGTTCACGTATTTCCTATTATCTTACGCAATATATACGGTGCAAGCAATGCATACTACACGGGCCTATTCTATCCAATATTTATTTTATCTTAACAATATTTAGAATACAATTTTGGTATAATATGAACTCGTATGTCGTTTTAATATACAATGCATCTATACATTTTAATATGCATGTTATAAATGTTCAACAGTACCTATAGCTCGTATGTTTTAGAAATGCAATTCTCCATAAGCTGTATAGTTTTATTCTTAGTTGCTTCTGAAGATGCACCTATTGCAACGAATCATCATGCGCATCTTGAAGTTCTGAAATGAATCTTTTACGATTTGCAGTAAGATAGTCCTTATATCGTGAAAAAAACGTTTAAGTTACTAGACGTGATAGATGCAAAGCGATAACGTTTGACGTCAGTTCCACCATTGAAGACAGCAGGACAAAGTGCACTGTATATGCTCACAGACTATACAGGGAGTGAAGGTTGGCAGGGTCGTTTTTAACAGGGAGTCCAGGGGGTGTGGACTCCCCAAATGAATTGACATTTCAAACTTTAAATAAATAAACGGTTGAAATAAAACTTAGTTCAAAATAAATCGAAAAAGTTTATTCAAGCTTCTCATCTTAACGTCTCTATTCACTGTCAAGCAGACATGAAGTTACAAAGGTTGCGTGCAGAAGAGAACTGTAAATATGAAAGTTTTCGCCCCTAATCAAGAACCGCTTTTCTACTTTCTGGCATTTGCTATACCCAAGGTCAAGTACGGTGGTAGAAGCACATTCCGTCTTAAAATAAACAACATGAGTGTAGTACTGCTATGGAGTTCATAACTGAATACAGTGAGTGAATCAGTGATTTGGGGTTTAAGGGAAGTCCAGTGAATCAGTGATTTGGAGTTTATGGGGAGTCGACAACGAGATCACTTGAGTATCTGCAACACTTGATACTGAATATAATGAACATGCGATTGAAATGGTACTCTCTTCCTGGAGTTAATTAATTAAATGTTAAAGGAACATATACTTGTGAAAAACAAAAATATTTTGTGATTGTCAACTTCGTGACGATATTTGAGCGAAATAGAAGGTCGCATACTCCCCTAAGTACGAATGCAGCCATACATTTTAAGGGTGGCAACTGGTGTTTATGATCAGGCTTAGTTTTGACAGGAGAAATCGTTGGGGTCCAGAAAGAAGGGGAGAGGTCGTCATAAGAGAACAAAACTGCGTTTCCTTCCAAGCACCCAACTGATCCAGCCACATAACCCTGAATCCAAGAGATCCTTGCTACAAATCCTATATGTATGAGTTTAGGGAACTTCAAGAGCAGCCGTGAATTCAGCGTTCTCAACCATCCTCAACCAACCATACACCTTGTTCTGTAGTGTGGGATAGGTTAAGGCGCGTGGCCGGATATTCCGATTGCTAGTTTGAAAACTCTTTCAGGCGTCGTTGTGGATCCGTTAGACGTGGTTAACACCCTTGGCAGTGCTTTCGCTTACGTATCTAGCTCAGATCATTACGCACCTGAGTTCCTCTCAAATAAGCATCAGGTGGAATCTCAAGGTTTCTGCTTTCTTTCTGGAAACCTTAAAGACTACAATCGCCTGTTCACCATGGCATGTTTCATCTTCGCGAGCTTCTGCACCTGGACCAGACGGTATCCACGTGCGCTTCTTACAACATCTCTCTCCCGAAGGGAAGGCTCTCCTACTCGAGGTCTATAACCGTGTCTGGGTTGACGGCAGTTTTCCTGAGAAGTGGCAGGAGGCCACCATCATACCCATTTTGAAAGCTGGCAGGGACCGCCACCTGCCTTCCAGGCTACCGTCCTATTTCTCTCACCAGTTGCGTCTGCAAGGTGATAAAGCGAATGATCAATGGGCGGTTGGTGTGGTGACTGGAAACTCACAATCTACTGACGAACATCCAGTGTGGTGCCCACCGTCGCCGTTCCACAGTAGATCATCTGGTGTCAATGTCAACACAGATCATGAACGGTTTCCTGAAGAATTGTCAGACCGTCGGCATATATTTCGACCTCGAGAAAGCTTATGATACCTGTTGGCGTGCAGGTCTGTTACGCACCCTGCACCGCTGGAATATTCGTGGACGCCTGTGTTCCTTCGGGAGCTCATGAACGATCGCGTGTTCCGAGTAAGAGTTGGCTCGGTTTATTCAAACATTTTTATCCAAGACAGCGGGGTCTCACAAGGATCGGTACTAAGTGTTACGCTGTTTGCTATTGCGATTAATTCTATCTTTAACTGTGTTCCTCGACGGGTTTCATCGTGCTTATTCGTGGACGATTTCACCGTCTACAGTACTTCTCAACGTACTCCGTTCCCAGCACCCCTCTCCCGCCCCCAAGCACCCTGTTGTTCGCTTTATCTCCCGGAGATTTTCATGAACTTACCACCTTGGCGGCTAGGGTCCGAGTGGGCTTTTAATGCGTAGGTAGACTCCGGTAAAAGGGGTTATCTTTTTTATTTATTATGAATAATACACTGGAATAAAGGTCACGTGACTTTAGGAGAAAGAATGGAGACTGACAAATTTACAGTTGGGCGTTCAAGGATCAAAAGGAAGTTAATCAGGTGAGAACATTATTAAAAATAAGGCACAAAGTGACGTGTAAAGTTTTGATAGGTTAAAATAAGAATATTTTTGATAGGACGAGAAGGGTAAATGGCAGAGGTGTGGTTGGTGGAAATAAAAGCGTTTCTGATTGGTTGGGAAAAAGCTGGAGCAAAGAAATACGGGGGAAATAAAAATGAAAATTAGAAGAACGTGGCGAGAAAGCATGTGAAACAAAGGCCAGAGCTTACCGCCGCTACCCTCACCTTATTGTACAGATGGCGTCATCGGAGAAACTACAGTAGCGGAGGGTTGTAACCATCTTATCTGTTTCAATGATGCTGCGCCAAGTTGAAGCCGTATAATTGTGCTTCACGAATTTCAAAGGACGACAACAGAATCTGAGTTTGGAAAGATAATAACAGTATTCACTTCAACGGTGAAGTTGACGACCAAATGAAAGTAATATACAAATATCCGCAGTTAATGTATGTATTTGAATCCTACATCACGCGATTCTATGCTTGAGCGACTAACACAGTTACGTCTTCTTCCTACGGCGATCCGACCAATAGTGTTAGAGATTATATCCAGAATTTGCTACTCAGGTGCAAATTTCTCCTAAGAATCTCTCCTTTTGGGTAACAAACATAAGACCCCCACTACTAGTTTCTAATACGATGTTGCCACTTCATTTCTACATTACTGAAATTTGCTTCTCTCCATACTAAAATCACTCTATACATTTGTAACAAATACTGTCATATGTTTCATGAATTCCAAGCTAGCCTACCATACCTAATCTGGCAACTTTGGATGCTTGTATCCCTAACGTAACCTACTGAACCACTTCTACAAATTTGCCTGAAAACCAGCCGTCGCTAATTACCATTCTTAATGGCATCTTACCCCGAGCCAAACTGAACTCAAACCTATTGCCAAACCTACAAAATCTTAACATTTAACACAATTGCACAAATTATTCATAGCTATTTTTCTTATAAGTATTAATTTATTCAATGAATCTATAATTTCTGTATCAGGGTGAAACGTGGTTACCACTCGGAGACCCTCCTGCCCGGAGAGTAAGGCTTCGCTACCTGAAGCGAAATGGAGAGCAGAGAAAAGTACGACGGGGAATGAACCGAATCCTGGTACGAGTAAGGAATATTCTATGAAATTAAGGTGACAGTGATGGAGAGAAAGGCAATAATGTAGCGTTAGAGCTTTTATAGTGTTAACACCCGTTTTCACTTCATACGGCACCATAGACCCAACAATCATGAAATGGAATACTTTGTAAAGGAAACTTTCCAGATCCAAATTCTGAGTATTTCCCCGGATTTGCTTTGTCAGGACTGAAGAAATGCCGAAAAAGAACACCTCATTGAAATAGAACCTATTGCATCAGTTCATAAGGTAGGGCTCCTTTCTGATACACCTTAAAGCCAAGGAAAACGGTAAACCAAATCTTTGAAAGCTGCCCCAGTTTTAGTTCCCCTTAATTTTATTAGGAACTACATTTTGGTGGGAATTGAGATTTAGGAATTTCATACAAATTTGTTAATCTTTGGGAATTTTTTTTTTACAACCACAGTATTCTTGAGCCAGAATTCTTTATTTAACAACTTCAACGTTTCATACAAAGTTCATAATATCTACTTATTTCACATATAATGCTCAAGTCATATCATCACAGGAATATAATATTTTGAATAAAATGTAAAATATTGTAACTTATGACTAAAATTTATATATTTAAGTTGAGCAAATTTACGCATTTGGTACCTGCTGAATTTCCATGAATTGATTGTCATGCAAAACTCGCAATTTATATGAAATTTCATTGCACATAATATGCTATGGGTTATTTTCTTTTGAACCAAACTTAGTAAATAGATATAATTTATTAATGGTGTGAGGAGAGGCACTAATTTCTTAAATTGAGTTAAGCAGTTACAAAATGCGTAAATATGCCTTTATTTATATACCATTCTTTTACATAAAATATACAGCAAAACTAGCGACGTTATGTAAAACTAGTATCTCCCTTCTGCTACAGGAATGAAAGACGTCGGTAGTACTAAAAATACCATACATGTTGCAATGCTAAGTCTATGTAACTACAAAACACTTGAAGTAATAATTTGCTATAGTACATTACGCTGATAGAGAAATTACACTTCACAAGATTTCCTATTCTTAACTGTGAAATCGGTAAATATAGGCTTCCACTTAATGTAATGAATACCTCCATCTTAGTATAGATCTGCATTTTATAGAGATAATATATGTATAGCAAAATCATAAAGCCACAGATATCACAGATTAATATAGAGCGTTTTAAGAAAATTGATTGAATAGCTCATAAATGGTACTTACACTTTAAGATTAACACATAGGCAATTTCAAACACTGATTATGATAAGACAAGTGAAACGAAAATATTAAAAAAAAAAAAAACAACAAATAGAGATGATTGCGTATAATTTTATATAGGTACATATCCTAGAACGTTTTAAAGGTTGTATGTTTAACAAAAATGTTACAAATTGCACAATATAAATTTAGCTGATAACTTTAATCCTGATTTCTGCTCTACAAGAGGAAGAAAATTCAATAACCATGTGTTCAAAGGTTTTGAGAAACATTTATTTTGATGTGAATATCATTTTTATAATACTAATGCCTTGAAAATTGATTTTATTTAACAATTTACGGTATGTATTATGTAAACATTTGAAATTTTATTTTCAATTTTTTCATGGTCAGGAAGTAGATTAACGATCCAGTGAGACGTTTCTGTGATAGATATCCAAGCAACGATTAATTCACATTTTGGATTATTAATTCTAAAACATTATTAAATCAACAACGTGTAAATTTTACTCATTTAAAGCGAGACCGTTGCAATGATCGCTGTGTCATCCTATTAGAGCAATTTTTATTTACAGAGAAGGTACAAACTTGCCAGTAAAATTAGAGTGTTCACCCTCAACATGAACATAAATAAAATACCACGGGGTTTTAGAATATGTTCCTTCCAGCACAAACATTTTCCAAGTATCGACTAAATTAAATAGATCTGTGAACTACCGCTAAGTGTTGAGATAACAAGCGCTACTGTTAAGTTACCCTGGGTCACAGGCATTTTGCAAATGCGAGATGGTTACGTAACTTCTATCGGATTTCCAGAACATATCTTTACCACTCGCACCGAGTTCGGCATCTCGGGGAACGCTGGCTCTAACCGTCTAATTCTAGCCACATAATCGATCTGCTTTTTTTTCCCCTTCCCTTCTTGTACCGTGAGTGGTACCAAAATGACATTCTGACCTCATACAGCAGAAATCCATGGGTAACATTAGCTAAGATATTAGAACAGGGCCATTAATATTGGTAATGTCCTCTCGTTTATGGATAACGTAAAGACCATACATAGTACACTGACAGAATTCAAGAAAACGTATAAAATGGTGTACGAAATAAGTTGTTCAGATACGAATTAGCTTACCCGGTATTGTAAATGTTTCGCTGAGGGAGGAACACGTTTTCAGCATTTGCTGTAAATTAAGATTATACACACAATTTTTAAAAGGCAAGTCAAAGCACACGCACAGAGTGCTGCATCGCGACCAACGGCCAAGACACAAAACTCCTTGTGCATGCCGAGGAGATACGTTGGTGTATTAACTATGTTGCTTTTGTTCTGTATGAGGTTTTTCACGATGAAATGAATATTTTGGTTTCAATTTTCAGGCAAAAATATAAAATAATATCTTATGTTTTAAATCCCATGAGAAGTTCAAACTAGACCTTCAAGTTCCCACAAATTGTGACTAAATTGTCTTTGGATTTCAAAATATTACAAAAAAAAGGTTGTTTCCTGTAAAAATGTATTTATATTTCATTAATTTTCTGTTTTTCGCTCTCGGTTTGTTCAGTACCACTTATCTTATGAATCAATACTCACTATAATATAGGCATTTCAGTACATAATTTACAATATGATCTTAAACATAAGTATGCTAATGACAATATCAGCCACAAATAAACTTTACTCAAATCTTAAGCTGCATTCCTTTATAATAGATCTTTGACAGCACTGCATTTATTTCTAATTACAACTGTCCAGGGTTCCTAAATTTAGAAGGGAAAAATTGTATTCCAAAACCAGTTTTCCCAGACTTGAGATATTTATAGCAAGGGACAGGTATTTTAATCTAGAGAAAAAATAAATACCGAAATATTGATAAATCATTACTAGGTAAATTATGAAGAGCAATGATTTTACCCTGAATAACTCTAAAGTTCCATGATATCACAAATTATAAATTACGTTTATGTATCAGTTACATACATGCAACAATTATTGATCAAAGCGTTATATTCTGTTTTAAAACATTTCCTTGTGTGTAGTTTTTATCTCTTAATTGATACTGTTAATTCAAATATAAGTGTAGAGAAAAAAAATTGTAATCTGTAACAGCCTGTATGATTAATCCAAAGGGAAATTTGGGAATTGTTTTTCTGAATTAATAAATAATTTATTATTTTGATGACTCATAATTTTGATTGTATTCTGCAATGAAATAAAGGTTCTTGTAAAATGCAAGCAAGATTGAGACAATACTAACTGAAAGGTATGAAGTTGTTTAATTTCTTGATTACAAAGTGAATCAACAATGGCATTTAGAGTTTCGAAAAACACCTATGTGATTTGAATATCTATTGCCCAATTTTTTCCATGTACATCAAGCCAAACAAAAATTTCATAAACTCCTTAAAAGTTCTTGAGAGTACTATTATGTTCCCAATATTGTCAGAAGCATCCATTTCAATTATTTAACATCAACAATATTCACAAAATTTTCATATATCATTTCTTACTAACTAAAATAAAGTTATACAAAAATAGTTTTCATGCATACCTTGATATACACATATTATGCAGTGATTTGTACATCTGGAAATGAAATATTTTTACATTGAGATAATTTTTTTATACTTAGTGAATGTTTAAAAATTGCCTAATAAAATTAAAAACCACAAAATACTTTTTTCAAAGTTCAAATTATATACAATTTGATAGAGTCAGTACATTATACTTTTCATTCACATACAAACATATATTTATGACTAATAGTACTTTGTATTTAAAACTTCAGCAATAGTATTTACTGTATTAACACAATATACATATCTCTAAACATCTGAGAATATAAAAAGAAAGCTTGTTAAAGCGAATGTTTTCAAAAGCACAAACAATTTTCCTGAATATCACCTTATGAAAGAATGTAAATTATATGCAGAATTATTGCAAAATATGTTCAGAAAGGTCATGGACACTTACTCTCGCCTCACAGTAAATCTATGTTGTGTATAATTTAAAATATTAATTATGAGATAATGAAGTTTTTGCATTGTTATGGACAGTAAAATCTCATTAGTGAAACCTAAAATAATGGACACAAAGTTTAGTTACCAAACTAACACAAAATAAAAATGTAATCATAAGTACACAAGTTTGATTTCAATCTATGACCTTATATTCCAAAATATAAGTTTTTAATTTCTCTTGGCCATCTCTCCCTCACTGCACATATAGGTAGTAAATGATGGTATTAAAATAACAGTTATAAAAGTGCTTTGACATTTCCAAAATTATTCAATGTATCTCCAGAATTTCATAGTTTCTACTGTTTTATCCTAAGAATCAAATTTTTGGCATTTCTTAGAAATAACACATATCTGTCCATTTTCAAATTTAGTATTTTTATCTGTGGGGGCGGGTTAGTTGTTTCATGTTTTTGATCAAAGAAATATTTGGTCACAGAAATTATTCATTTTGGATTTGCAATTTTCTGTCTGACAATAGCAGCAAATGTGATGATCCATTGCCAAAATTTGTTTGAAATTCAGAACTTAATTACCAATGCTAGCCAATCTTCTCTTTTCAAGTGGTTTTTCGCCTGCAATACCCTATGTAGTAAAAGTGGGCGTTAAAACACTACACAGTTCATTTTTTTTTCAAGTGGTTTTCCATAATTTGACATGGTGCATTCCAAATCAATCCAATTTCCCAAATTCTCGGCCATTTTGCCCTTTCTGTTGTTGAAACTGATCTCTTGTGCACAGGGAGTTAAGATTCATACAAATTTGTTGAGCTCTAACCAGGTGTAATCCTTCATGGAACTGTTCTGTTTGGTGGGCACTTACAATTCCTTCTCCTAGCCAATGTGCACAGGGGGTTAAGGAAAAGAGACATTTTGGAAATGTTGGGAACTTGTTTTCTACACTGTGGTGAATAATTCAAAACTGAAGGGCCCAATTCAGCTCTTACCAATCATTGCTTCTCCCGAGAGGCTATACATCTACCAAATGCCCGTGGTCAGTAGAAATGCTTCCTAATGTATATAACCCCCTTCTACAAATAAGCAAAAGAAATGGCGGTACTGAACAATAATTTTGATCAGATATTGGAACATTTTACAACTATTGTTCAAATGGAAGGAGATTGCAGAAATTTCTCAAAGGATGTACCAAACGTAAAACCAAATCACTGGCATTAAAACAATTTTGTGTTTCAAAATAATTTACAATGCTATTTGACAGGTTATCCAATTTATTAATACATAATTTAAAAATTGTACCAAAATTCACTGTTTCATTTCCACATGTACAAACCGTTACATTACAAATAATATATCTATGCTAAATAACTGGTGTGATGCCAGTGCTTTTATAAGCTTTAATTTCACTTGTCTTTAGTTTGTACATTATGAGATCAGTTTAAAAGCAGTAAAACACACCTTAAAGCATCATCATCCACTATAACCTTATCATCACTAAAGTTAACAATAAACATTTCTTAAAAAACAGTGACAATAGTGAAATTCATAAACTATATTGCATTATAAAATCTAAATGAAAATGCATCTAGTGTATAAAAATTATGAATTCTTTTAACTACTTCTAATAAAATAGAGCACCTTGCCCTGCCTATCATTGTTTTTCAACAGTTAAATTGAAAATATATCTTCATATAAACATTTAAAGACAGTTGATTACTTTATTAACACACTATTCATTCATGCATCCTCACGCATACAAATCTTCAGTTTTTAGCGGTAGTTTAAAGGATATTACCTACGAGCTATGGATAAGCAGAATGACACTAATATTGCAGACATTAAATATGAGAGTTTTAAACATACGTAGGATTCTATAATTGAATAACCAGACATCCAGTAAATGTAGTGCTAAAACTGATTATTGTGGACTTAAGGACATGAACAGGCAGTAAACTTAGACAACAAGATGGAAAAGTTTAGTACAAGTACACCATAGGTTTATCAGGGTCACAGCACAGAGGGAGTGAGAGGCAGGTTAAACAAATCAATACGAATGCAATGCAACACTCAAACAGATTATCTCATTTTTCATGTTTTGAAATGTTTAAAAAATAAAGTCAATAATTTTCATACTGCACTTGTCTTGGTTGGATATATCGTTCCTTAAGAGAAATAACATATGTTTATATTTAAAGAGAAATTGTATGTATTTCTTTCAAATCGAAATACTTTTATTAGATGTGACAAATTTACAACTCATATATCTATAGTATTCATAATATAAATGCCAGATGTTCAATGTAAAATACAGCATTCATTGACCTAAATTATTTTCTGTCTGTTTCTTCCTTGTGGCATGCCTTTATAGTTCTAGAATTAGTGTAAAAGCACACTACAATATATATCTTGTGTCTCAAAAGTAAATCATCTGCAGTTTTCACTTAAAACTGGCAGGTCAATAATATCATGTGGGCCAAGCGTAAATACTTTTGCAATTCATATCATTGTTTTTCTCAGGTGGACTGTTTTTCAAAGAATTCTTGATTACAACCAATTTGGTTAAGAGGCCGCTGAGCAAAATTAAGCTGTTTTTCATGCCCAATATGGAATGGGAAATTAAGAACTACAGCAGTTAAAGAGTACCCATAAATTTAAAAAAAAAAGTAATCCACGACTTTTATGCAGAACTGCAACAGCCCAGGATCCTCTCTTACATTGTAAACAATACTGCAGTACTTGAGAACACAGTTAACCTAAGTCATTGCTGTCCAAGTTTCACTACCTGGTCATGAATAACTAAAGCTATTTTATAAGTACTTAAATTAGTCTGCACTGTGTGTGCATGTGTGAATTTTTTTGTTTTTTTTTCCATGAAGCAGTAAGATATTTTTCCAAACGTTTTGTCCCCCTCAAGGCACATAGTCATGGCTTTTACAACCTGTTTCAAAATGATCCAATTTAACTGCATAAAAATGTTTTGGGTAACAAAATGATCAACATATACCTTGCAATATGAGAGCCTTCAGTCTTTACATGTTTAGAGTTTTACTGCTTGTCCATAATTCATGAGTGTGTGCTGTTATATGACTTAATTTACAGGAATTTATCACAAATATTTTGGAAAATTTATAAATTGTAAACACTGGTTATGATGGAGGGCACCAACAATTTAATAACTGAGATTACAGCAAGAAAAGTTGTTAAGGATAAACCAGTTCCACACAAAATAAGAAGTTAAAAAGTTTGATTTTGATTAAGATATTTTTGAAAAAGAGAAAAAAATGTTTTTGATATGCACTAATTTTTCAGTGTATTTTATCAGTATGTTCAAGACTATGAGTTTTAGTTTTGGAGTTGACAATGTTATAAGTGCCCTTGCTTCTGTTGCTGAGTTTATTACATGCATTTTTTAAAGAAGAGTTTGAGATATCCTGCTAGATTTCTCGTTATCTGTGTATTTCTACCAGTTTTACTTACAAATGTCACTGATAGTGCTAAAACATTGATCGATGATTGTTTAAGATTGAATAACATAACCTACAGGATTGATTAGAAATAAGCACATGTATCTTTCAAAAAGTATGTTGATGTTGAGATTGGAACATAAGATTGTCCTACCTAAGTCGCAGTAACTTTTTACCATGGTCGCCAGACAGGCTGTTCAGCAGGAGAATCTACTTGTTTTGGGATATTTCTGTCATGCGGTAGAATTTTGGATACAGTCATTAAGAGTCCAGTGTGGGGTCTTGAGAGATCCTGAACGCTGGGTGTGGATGACAGCACCATTGGATAGGAGCCTGTGGGTGGACTACTGGCAGGAGATGCTGGCGACACAGGTGGGGAATAGCACAGTCTTGCAGGAACAGGGACTTGGACAGAGAGAGGTCCAGTATTGCCTGGTGTGGCTGTTGTTGCTGCACGTTGTCTAAGATGTGACAGAAGGCGGCGCACTATGTGAAGGTCGACACCAGGCAAAGACAGCAGGAACTGATAAGCCTCAGTTGCACACTGAGTAAAACCAATCTGCAACAACAAAAATGCAGTAGGCTTTTATTTATTTAAAAAGCTGCAATGCATCAAACATTTAGATTACCGATCTTTAGGATAAAAATCTCTATCTAAACCACTGCTATTAATAAGGTAATAAAATGTATACAGAGTGACTCAACTAAACTACCACCGTAAATAGCTCTGAAATGAAACAAACGTTTAAAAAGCCTTTTCACTTGCATGAAATTATGAGGAGGGGCTCATTGAAGTAGATAAGAGGTCGTTGAAATACAAGGCAGATTATAATTTGCTACACAAACAAGTGATTGTATATTCATATTGCTTCGGAGGCAATTCATAACATACTAAATAAAATTAGGTTTGTAGCATCACAATAGAGAAGTAGTAACGTGTAGCTGAATGCTCCAAATACCAAGTAATAGACATTCTTTTAGATGTGATGTAATTATTCAGTGAAAACGTGTGTGTATTACTCAGTTGCACAGTTACATGTACAGAACAAGTTTACAAAAAATAAAAATAAGTGCATACCACAGATTAATACCTGATTCTTAACTCCGTTTTGGGGATAGAAACTGCATAGGGCGCTCTTCCTGAACTTTACCCGGGACCTATTTGAACTAACGATATCGTCGATAATGTAGTGAGCTCTTATTTCGACCGAGCTATGTTACATCCGCTTCCCTTCCACCCTTCCCTTCCCGTATGCATCAACTGATAAAATCGATCTTCTTTCGAAGTTACATTTCGCACACTCATGAATAACTTACGGCACATTTCAATTATCCCATATTAGGATAATATGCGTCAAATACGACGAGGAAATGTGTGGCATTCTTCGTTGTGCTAGATGTGACTTCGAAAGAAGTTGACCTAGTAATTTGTGAAAAAATATCAAGAATCCACCTGAAAACTTGCCCTTTTTCCTGTTACACATGAATAATTATGTATCCCCCAAAGCATTATAGCTTTAATATTCCTGTCGCAAATAAATAATTTTGTCTTTAAAAAACAATTACAACTTTAATAAATGAGAGAGTGAGATCACTCAATATGCTCTTGAGGTTATACTGTATCCCTTTCTCTCAAGTTGGAATTTCAAAGCTTCATACTGTAATAATTGCAAGAAAGGTAACTTAACACTAAATTACTGATTCTGTAGGTATAGGAAAAAGGAAAGGATACCATAAGGTTATTGTTATGCAACTTCTTTGTACACAGAATGTTGAACAATTTCCAAGAAGAACAAATGTAAAAAAGAAAGGAAAAAAAATACCACTAAAGAAATGTATGTATAAATTGTAAATGAAGATATCAACAACTATGTACAAAAAAAATTGCACCATCTCTTTAAAGAGAAAAAGAAGCTCCATTAATGCTTATATTTAACAAGAATTTGAAAAGCTCTATAGTACATACATTACTTTCAGTACAAGTTTACAAAAAGATATTCAAAGAAAAACCTGAAATTTGTGATTGATTCATGACATAAAAAATGTAGTAAAACCTTACAAATTAATACATGAGGCAATATCAGTAACTGCAAGCATAAATTTAATAAATGACTATTTTATGTACTTTCAGTCACTTTGGTTGAATTATCATTCACAAGTGCAAAATAAATTACTATGAAAGATATTCAATACATAAAAACTATATCATTCATTTAAAGTTGTCCTAAGCTTAACTTTGTCTTTGCAACACAAGAATATTACAGCACTGACTTTGTAAATGCTTCAATGACATGTATAAGTGCAGTAATGAATGCTGAAAAACACAATATGCAGTTTTAAACATAAAATTTAATGCACAGTGTATCTTCCAATAAGACAACATTTCATGTAATTATCTGACTGTGCAGTATGATTTGCTTAATGTGCACAGCAATTATTTGGATAAATGGCTTATTTTAACTTGGTAAAACTTTAAGCAATGTACTTTCTGACTAAGATGGCAATTGGAGGCCTCTGTTTAGTGTAAACCTCTCAGGCCATGACATATAACTGCATGTGTGTCACATAAGTAACTCAATGAAAGATTGCAACTATTACTGCTGTTTGTAGTTTTAGTTATGCAGTGAAAGTGATGGAACTGTGTGTTTGAGTTGTTAATAGAAAATTTTGTAGTGTAATTTAATTGCTCGCACATCTAACAATTATTTCCTTTGACAGTCCATAATTCCTTATCTGTTCACTAGAATAAAACAAGAAATGCCTTATATAACAAAATGATGTGCAATTTTATCTGCTTTTCAAAACTATTATGTGGATTTGCATCACTGCATGTAACGGATGGCTCATATATTGGGTTAAGCATCCTTTTTCCATGCCGAAGATTAGGGGTTTCATCCCAACTTAGAACAATGACAGAATGCTGAACAGTGTGGGTTTCATGTCAGTACATTGCCATGTAACACTTATGTGGGCCATGCTAGTAAAGTTAAAGCACCCTTAAAATTGTTAGCATCTTAGAAATTGTGTACTAATATTACTCATAAACAGTGCCAAGTACATGTTGAAAACACATGTACCATAGAATAATAGATCAATGCGGTGCAAATGCCACTTTAACATGTCATTTTTCTAAACCCATTTGTCCCAATTGTGTTACGATATATGAAGTGCTCAACACTATGTGCCTTTAATGTCCAGTGTACTCAAGATCATTCTTAAAACATGGTAACTCTATATTGCAGAAGACCATGTTGGGCTTCGACACTGTTATATGTATATGTTAACAAGAAAGATGATTAAATTACCTATTATTTATTATGAAGCTCTACTAATATGAGATCATGCCACACTCTGTCTTTAGGTCCTATCTGCAGCTGACATTGTATATGTTTTAAGAATAAGTGGAACACTAGAAATAAAAGTAAAAGTGGCATATAATGATGATGACACAATGACATTTTAATAATGTTTTGCAATGCACAGTTTGTAAAGCTTTTACAAGATCAATTCTACTACCAGCAGATTTCTTTTAACATGGTTATTCAGGTACATCATTTGGTGTAGTGTGTACAATATTACATAGTGATTACTGCATTAAACAAGATAGAATAAATTGGGTTTATGGAATCTCGGATCATATTTTTAATTTCTGTGAAAAACTGTGACATTCTTTATAGCTGATGTAGATATACACTCATGAGTAAGGTTAAGAGAACCTAATTCTTCAAAATACTTATCATTTCAATTTAAAGAAAAACTTTACAAAATTTATATCCAAGCATTTCGCCCAAAAATTTCAATCTAAGTCCCCCAGATTAACCGCACCCCCAAAACAAAACAATTACAATGTTCATGGGAGGATAACTACACAAATCTTAAATACTGAAGAAATCACATAACGATATTTATGGTGTTTAATTTTAAACGAATACATGGAAATCAAATGGCAATTACAAAATGCTGTAATTTAGAAAGGCTATTTTTGTAGTAATTTAAACTGGAAACTACTTATGTTAAATGGGCATATATATGACTTAAATATTTTAAATTGAAAACCGCTAACACAAAACGAACTAATATACCCAATCAACTGACTAAAATAACTTCACTTTTCCTGACAATTTAGAACATATTGGTTACAGTAGTCAAAAGTTTTTGTTAACTTTTCCACTGATATGGAATGAAACTCAAACTTTAAGAAGTATTTGATATGCCACATTAAATTGCTGTATACATAGAAAGAAAGCTTCGTGCTACATTATTAGTGCTCCTGGAGATCACTGCACATCACCAAAATAAAACACATACACAATTTCCACTTATTCTGCACTTCCGATTTCTGCCATCGTTAACCGCTGAAAAAAAAAACGTTATTGCAATTATAAAGTAACAAGGTTAATGAAAATAATGCTTTTGTAGGTAAAACATCTTTGACACATTATAAAAAGCTACATAAATCTAATGAATTTAACTATACATGAATATGTATGAAGGCACAATTCAGGTTATGTCATGATTTTAATTTTCGGTAATTAGCTACAAGCTAACACCTTACTTACCAATTGGTCTTTGTGATAATCTATTCCCTTCCCTTATTGCCACTCTTACGTCCTCGCAGGCCGTACAAATCTGTCCAGTTCTATAAATCCATGAACTTTTATTCAAGCTTAATTTCACTTCGCTTCGATACCGTTAATACTTAAATTGCAATTTCTAGCTTTTAAAATCTCGTTCAAATGGTACGGGTTAGCCAACATAGTAGTGTCTTATTCACATCGTACATTGAGCTCAAATAAGGTATAAAATAGACCAATAATATTATGGAAATGACTTCATATGTAGTAAAATAATCCAATAAATATTAAATTTGGAACTAAATAAAGGTTATTTCTATATTAATATGCAGCACAGCAGAGAAAATAATTGCATTGGCGACATTGAATATTGTTCGCATGCTGTTAACGTACATGCAGCGCTCCCCGGCCCTTTCTGGAACTTTGATGCGACACCTGATTTAACTCTTATTATTTTAGTTAATTGGTGGAAATTAATCATTTCTTCACGCTAGCCGTATATAGGCTCAAGGAGAACTTCCGCAAAACGTCAATTCTTTAGCGGAAACCTGTAATTTCTCTTACTATAATCCTATGAATAAGAGCTGAATCTTTCCTGGCGACGTCTAGAACATCCTATGAGTTTTCACATTTACTGCACATTTCACATTCTACAGGATCCATGCACGTTCTGGCACTGATATTGTTTTAACACCCTGTATTTGGATCCGCAAAATAAACAATCGAATTAAAGACAGTAATCTACACCTATGATGGCGCAATTCTACTTTTACCCAATAAAGACTTTTTTTCCTCCCCGATCAAACGTTAGCTCAGACAAAAGCCTCAAAAGTAGCAGTCGGCGTCTTTTGTGACGTGTAGAATGTCTGGAATGTGAAGCAAACTGCTTTATGCTTCATTTTTGGGCTTAGAATTCCAGGCTTCTTTAACTGTGCTTCTATCCAGATGACGCCAGTAAAAGAAACTCGCTCGAGCCAGTACCAATTATCATGCTGAATGTATGCGAGGTAGCAGAAAGTTTTGTGAAAAATTCCGATGGTGCTATTCACAACTGACATGCACTGCTATAGTCAGACACACAAGCATGCAAAAGGGTATTTTTTGGCTCTCGATTTGTTTCCTTGTTGTAAGAAATTATGTGAACGATTTGTTCTCCAAGGTCTATTAATTATATTGATTTAATTGAAGTTTTTACAACATGCAAATTGGACTTCGATGCTCACTCCGATTCCTTTGACAATCCTAGCCGGTCACAAATTACTATCTAGCATTTAAAGCAATATCCTCATTGGTTTGCGAATGTGTGAATCTTAAATCCGTTATTTATGATGGCTGTGTAAAATGTTCTATTTTCCAATATGTTTGGACTAAAGATTTAATCACTTTTAAACTGCATTACAGCCTCCAAGTTTCCTGCATATACATAGGTTTAATATTTCTAGATTATTTAAAGTATTTGGAAACAGCTTCATCTTTTTCAGAACGTCTCCATTCACAAATGCTAAACTACAATGGGAAAATGTACAGTATTTTAGACAGTCACATAATTTAACAACAGAATCATAGTTTAAATTTTGAATATATGATAGATCAGAAAATATATGAATCCTTTTGAATTGAAAACGTCTTTAGGTGCGTTTAGCACTTTTTGTGGGTAGTGAATTAAACTGAGCCGTCACGCTGGAATATGTGACGCTCATTCGGGTGTAGTCGGCTCGAGTCGGCTCAATCCGAACTAACCTGCCCCCACACTCATTCGTTATTTCAGTCTTATGTTGTCCATACCGCTATACACCGTAGATTTTCTGTCGCACTCAACAACGTATCAACAACACACATCCAGGTATGTTTTAACATATTACAAATACTATGAAAAATTCAGAAATCCTACAGGAGTTTCATTAAAAAAATAAGGGCCGTTCTTACAAACGTCTGTGAAGTGCCAGTAACCATTCCGGTTAGAAAACCTTCTGTCATTTAACAAGTCGACATGTCAAATTCCACTTTACAATAAAAATAGCCAAAAGGAACAGATAATATCACCGAAGTTCGGTATTTGAATAATTAAAACCATAATAACGAAAAATATAACGAGTGTGCTAATTGGAAATACAAGTTTAGGAATTCGTGAAAGAGATGTTTCATTTAAGAACTGGTTAATTTTATTGACAATTTCTCCTTATTATGAGTAATAAAACGTAAAACATCAATAAATTAAATGTAATAACGCGTAAATAATAAAATTATCACTATTAAAATGGCGTTTTGCGTTTATTTACATTTACAACTTAGTTTTTTTTTTTTGCGATTTACGTCCTCCAACTTTAAGTCATATCGGACGATGAATGAAATGGGTGAAATGAAGCTCAAATGAGTCCAGGGTCCATGGAGCTTAGACCTTTCCGACATTCGTCTTTGAGGATGAGGGAAAACTCCGGAAAAAACTTATCCAGGTAACTCGCCCTACCGAGATTCGAACTCGGGAACTCTTGAATGTGAGGCAGACATGCTACCATCTACGCTACTGAGGCAGGCTTACAACTTATAGGTTAGGTTTTTCCACAAACTGAAAGACCGACCGAGGTTCAAAAGATTTGATTTAAAAATTTGATTTTTATAGAAAAAAGATTTAAATGTATATTATTTAGTTTGGAAAGTAAAAATTTAAAGTTAAAACATCCAACAAAAAGCATGGATGTTATAAAAATATCAAATTCCTTATGTTCATTCATTGTTTGGATTATTTTTCTTTGCAAGTGACTTACTACTCTATTTGTTTTTTGATGTATTCTACCACATAAGCTCCACATGAATATTCTTCTGTAATAAATTGGAAGTCGATATCTGATTGAACAGTATTAAACATGAATGAATTGAAAGGATTATGCCATTTTTCCGACGGTTCACGTTTAACGAAAACTTTTGGTCTAGTACGCTCACTCTGTTCTCGGGCAACCAGTCAGGCGAAAAGATGATTAGATATCAACGTTTTGGGAGTGTACATCTCTCCCATCATCAGGATATTTATAAAATGTTATATGACAAATGAAATACTGGATATAACAAAACTATAAACAAAGACAAAACACTATAAAAATTCGCATTACTGAACAAAAGACTGTTTTCAGTAAATTAAATGCCAGGTCAAGAGATGGCGTGAGTATTATAAACAAAGACAAAACACTATCAAAATTCGCATTACTGAAAAGTCTTTTGTTCAGTAATGCGAATTTTGATAATACGTAAATAACATGTGTAAAATGTATACGTAACCAAACATTTCCGAATATTCAAAAAATATGCAAATAAGCAAATGAATATCGCCTAAGTGTGTTACAAGATATGAATGAACTTATATTTTTATTAAAAATAAAAATGCAATAAAATATGTGTATCAGCAAGAAACAAAATATCAAAACTGATTCTGAAATAGCATGTATTTTAATATACAAATAAAATACATGTAAAGCAGTTTATTATGTGATTTGATTTTACTTCCTTTATACATCCTTTATGTATAACCCTCTTCGCACGGTCGCAAGTTCGTTGTCATTCAGGTTTTTTTTTTCAGAGTATTTTCATTTGCGAGCACACTTAGTGTAAGGCATGAAATGTTTAGCTCACAACTGGCCTCTTTGCGCAAGAATGAGTGTCAACATTAAATTTTTGAAAATAATTTTTAAGAATCATTTATAATGAATGGTTTTTAAGTTTTCACTTCTGTCGTGTGGTCTTAAGCGCACACAATTCTTTTTTGTTAAAAAAAAAGAAAGTATTGCATTAAAATGTCTAGATCGCAGAAGTGATTTTTTTCCTTACAAATTTTAAAAACATTTACTCATCACAAATAGTAAAGGTTTCGAATTCTTATCATGAAAATTATACTAATTACTTTACAATGTGAAAACGCAATAAAATAAAGGTGCAAGAATGACTTTCAAAAAACAAAAAATTAACATTTAATGTGTTCAGATATTAAAACCTGACATAAGTAGATATTGATGAGAATTATAATTGGCTTAAATTTTGTCCCAATAATAATAATAATAATAATAATAATAATAATAATAATAATAATAATAATAATAATAATAATAATA